>JAQFJA010000006.1:25793971-25804985 GCA_029874485.1 Naso brachycentron
AGTTTATTTCTTTTCCATTTAGACTTCGTCATATCTGACACAGGCACATCACAAAGTGCATAAAAATAGTACAGCTCTGGCCGTGGGATGCAATCAAACTTTGCTCTCTTGTGATCCCACTGGAAAGTTTCTCCAGAAAGTCTGATGTTTCTCAACGTGGTGCCTCCAAACATTGTTTTCTTTAAATATTGCAACTCACATCATAAATTAAAAACATCCACTCAGCTTTTGGATCTGATGTTGATATAAACAAGTATTTTTCAGTCCAGGCAGGTTTAAACTGACAGTTTTTACTGTCAGTTTTACATTTTAGGGCTGAAACAGACATGTTTTTAGAGGTCGTATCATAGGACTATTACCACCACCACTTCTAGACACTTATTCACAACAACTCACTTTACTGTGTGTTGAATGTTGCAAGGCTACACAGAGTGTGGCATTCAGCGTCTTTGGGAATTTCTATAGGTTAGCACAACATGTTTTCTGCTTTTCTGGCTGTTCGAATCAGGGGTTGCTTCTGGGCCACATGTGGCCCACGGGCCGTCATTTGAGTAGGTCTGCCATAGGCTTTAGACTAAAGTGGCTTTCACCACAGTCCAACATCATTCTGCTGTCAACTTCCTCCTAGTAATTTTCGTTCATATTACTCACATTCCTGTCAGAATGTCGAGGAATCATGAAGTAGTGACACTGGCAGGGAAATCTTTTCACAGCGCCCTGTTATTTTAATTAAATTGTTGATATTTGGTGCCAGCAATTCTATAGTCATATCTCACATGACAGGATGATGATATGTTGCCGAATCAATATTTTCCCCCATTACTAATCTGTAATGACTTTGTTGAACATCTGGTCAAAATTTCAGTTTGTCCTACACTGGTTTGTGCTTCATATTTGGTTAAAAAAGTGTAAAATTGTGTGACAGTTTTTGAGAGTATCAGTTCTTTTGTTTTCATGGCAAAATGAATATTATAGTTTGATGTGTAACTACCATAACGGTGACCCATCTGGGCTCCACGCTCGGCTCTGTGTGTTTCTTTGATACTTTAAAGCAGTTTATTAGCCATTCAGTCAGATGCATTGTCTTACATTTGAGTGAATCTCAAAGGGGGCTCCTGCTATCACCAGCTTTAGCTTTGGTCTATTATGGATTACATGGCTGAATAATGCAATATAAGGCTGGAAAGGAGGATATTGGAACAGAAAAGAATCTTTGTTACAGCTTTATAGCAACAAACGTCGGCAGGTTTTAGGTGAAAACTCTGTTGATTCATATTTATATAGTTCATTTTAAAAATGACTCTCTGAATGTGCTTGACATGTATTATTAGTTATAGTTGAATCGTGCAAGCAAAAAGTAATTTGTTATTTTGCTCTCAATTAGTCTCAGTGCGTTCATGTCAGTGGGAGTGAAAGAAGCATGCTGCTGCCATCATTAAAAAAAATGTAATGAGTAATTTTATTAATAGGTTAGAAAAGAGTTTATGAATTAGAAAAATAGTTTTTCTCGCTGTATCAAGATACTTACATGCTAAAACAGTCTATAACTGTAGCTCAGGAAACAATGGCATATTTTGGGGGCAGCCAGCTCTAGAAGGTTCAGCCTGGTTGGTCACCACAAATAAACATTTACAGTGTGGATTTTATTTGCACATCATGAGCATGTACACTACGTGCTTCTCACACATAGCATATTAACGTTTCACTAGCACGTCAGCATGATGAGGCTGTGATAGTGAGGCCAATATGAGCTGAACTTTCTCAACAGAAGCTTAAAGGGAACGTTGGTGAAGCTGAAAGTCACACCAAGGTTGCTCCTCTCAGCTGAGTATTTCAAGCGACTGCTGGGACATTTTACAGTCGCTTTTGTTGGGACCAAATCCTGGAATTAGATAGTGACGTCATGATGACAGTCTTAAAGAAGTGCAGAAGTGCTGTCCAGTGCAGAACTCAATATTATAGTGGACACTAGTATCTCTGCCTGTCAAGACCAGGGTTTGATTTCCTGACAGGAACACCTGATTTACTATGAACCACTGTTTGATGCAATGTGCAGTTTTCTAATAATATCACATAGTTCAGCTTGTTATGTTGCCTTTTCGGGTAAAATGCTGAGTTTTCCACTAGTTTTCCGAAGGTTTTCCACTAATGTAACAATGTATCTGACTCTGTGAATGCTGATGTTTATTGTACAGCGCTTTCAATGGTCAATAGACAAGGAAAGTACTCTGTAAATTCTGTCCATTTAATGAAAAGTTATTTACAATAAAGTAACACTTTAACTTTAAATCTTGCACAAATTCAAGCTATTTCATTATGAAGACATTTATTCACACTTCTAATGGCCCCATTGCTGTTAGAATTAATTTACTTCACTCAAGAGTATGAGTTTGAAAAACTGCAGCTGCTTATTTGCTGCTAATGACAAAATGCTAAAAAGACATCATATGATGCATTGTAATGTGCCTCCCACCAGAGCTCCATAAAACGATTCACCGCGCAGTAAAACTCAAAAACACATTAAAAGGTACACAACACATCAATAATGGAGCAATACAAATTTGTGAGCACCTCTAAAGTCACTTACTGTAAAAGTAAGCTTACCTCTTTAACAGGTGAATGCTGTGATGGAAAACAGAGGAAACACTGTTGAATTTCTCAGTTGTGACTTATTTTTTGTTTTTCCTGCACACACACAGGTACTAAAATCCCCTTAGATTCTTTCACTTTTATAGTATAGCAGCATAAACAATGTGTACATTTCTTTTAAATGGACACAATGAATTTATCTCGTTATAATCCCATGGATGATGGATAGGTCACCTTAATAAAATACAAGCATGCTCTGCTGCTGCTGCTGTGTATGTTAACAACTAGAGTCGACAGTCTACTGGAGAAACTAGAGACTTATTGCGGAGTCTGATCACTAAACAGACCAACGGGATTTTGAGCTTTTGATTTGGAGCTTCCCACTAAAAGTCGTCGTCTGCACACAGATTAACTGAACTGCCTCCTTCAAATCCTCACCAAGAGGGATTCCTCTGTTTGAAGTGGTCCGGCTGTACAAGGATCTTGACCTTTTCTCGGCTGCCTCTGGCTGTCAGTCGGCTGCACTAACGCAGCGTTCACACAGCAGGCCGCGTGGTTGAAGGGTTGTTCTGTATCAAAAGATTGTGCTTGAGATGTGGCTCCAAATGTAGCTCTGCTTTCATCTTATGCGTCAATAGACTTTGAAGAACAAAGTCACAGGTTTTCACTTTGGATTTCCTATTTTGCATTAGTAAAGGAGAGCTATTATACTCAATTTGGGTTTTTTTCATGTGATTTTGGACTCCTATAGAGCAGCTAAACCCAACTTGCTGAACTATAAAGTCTGTAGATCTTCAGGAAACTCTGACTCACGCGCTCTCTTTTTCTTGTAATTTCTGCATTCTCTTAAAACAGTCAGTGTTGATTACTCCTCCCCCTCTCACTCATGTGCGCCTCTGCAAACGCTGTACTCAGAATTCCTTTACTGACACAAAATAATCACAGATAGGATAGTGATTAAATGTTACTTACAGCTTGCGCTTCTCACTCTTCAACACGACAAAGCAATGTGTGGTCCTTTAGCAGCAGTTTAGCTGTTAATCCTTACTTGGAACTTTTTTCTCAGTTTTGTCAGTAATATCACTGTCAGAGCTGAGATCTGACGATAGAACTCATGATTAGATCAACCAACAGGAGAGCCACATTATATATAAACCACTTTATTAAGTGTAAACCCACTAGTCGCTAACAATCTCTTATCCTGCAACAGGTTGAGCCAGAAACTCAGTCAGTAAACTATCGTAGATGTTTGCAATAGATCATTTCATTTTTTTTTGCATCACAATACGTTTGGCAGCAACATTTCTGATGCTGCCTGTTGCTTTGTGCGCTTTGGTGCAAAACTACAACAACAAAAGTGATTCAGAATTACATTACACTTAAATGATCACTGAGATGAGGTTTGAGGAACCTCAGCAGTCTCCCATGTTGAATGATAGTTTACTGACTTTAACACTCTTCAAAAACATATGCTTACTTCTTTGCACGCATGATAATAACTGCAGTGACGACTCAAGGGCTTTGTCACGTGAATTCAAACGCATTGTTTTGTGGCACTTGCTGGTTAATTCTATCATTCTTCTGGGACAACGTTTTCTTTTACTCCAGCCATTTCCTGTTGTTTCCTTCGTCCTTCGTCGTGTTTTTCCCTCAAGTTGTTTCACTTAAATAAAAGAACAAAAGAATTGTTGGAATAAATTCTTGCATCAGCGTGAAAACAAAGACATCTAGAAATCTGATGTCTTGTTTACAGCTGATCACATTGTCAGGTTGGTCCTTGGAAAGTTTTTTCAGCTACACAACATGTTGTCTGTTTCTGCTGTCTATTTACTTTCTCAGCAGTTCTTTCCACTTGACATGTAACTGAACATTTTTAAATCATTTCGAAGACTGGATTCTTCATAACATTTATTTATTTATTTATTTTTTAACAATACTTACATTCTTTCAGTGATACAGTATGTCATGGCCTCCATAATGAATTTGGTTGACAGCTCCAGGAATAAAACAAGTAAACAGACCTTGAAACAGTCATTATTTCTTAAGTCAGGAAATGACCCTCCAGCTTTTCGCAAAATGTTTGTCACATTGGCCACAGAAACTTTATTATGTCTAAATTTCTGCACACTGAGTTGGTCCTCATTTGTATTGATCATAAAACAACACTTAAAGGAGTAATTGATAAGGGGACATTTCAACATCTTTACATCCCATCAACAGTCGTTTTTCCAGCTGTAGCAACAAACATGCATTCATGTGATCTGTGAAAGCCAGGCATATACTGCACGACTCATTTCAGGGTTGGACCGATTCGAGCTTTGTTACACATTGTTTGCCGCGTACAGCGGGGTGCGAGGGCTGATAAGATGCTTCCGAACCATCATGGTCAGATGAATTTCTGACTTTTCAGAAATTTTGGTCAGTTGCCGCACAGTTAAAGCAGAGCCACGTGTCGTTTCACTAAGATCAGTCCCTGTTTTCTCTCTGTGGCTGCATTAAGAGGCAAACAGCATCTGAAGGCGTCTGAAAATGCATGTCCATGCGCCAATGCCTCTTTTTATGTTTTGCCACGCAGGATGGCACAGATTATCAAGGCAGCACATCTCTGCTTTGTTATTAGCATAGCTAACAAACAGATTTCTTCTACTCTTCTTCTACTTCATGTTCTTCCTTGTTGTTCATAAAGACGTTTGTGGGCTTTTTTTTAGCCTTTATTTACCAATCAGCTGAAGACCTCGACAGAAAATTGGGAAAGAGAGGAGGGGAGTGACACACAGTGAAAGGCCGAGGGTGTACTTGAACCAGGGGCCACTGCAGGGAGGATGCAACCTCTGTACATGGGGCCCTGCTCTACCAATGAGCTACCCAGGTGCCCCCTCTTTCTTCTTCTCACAGTCTTCTGCTCCTGCCTGCCCAGCTTTAGCCACGGGGGCCGCCCGGACGTACAGTGTGAGCACATAAATCGTAAGCTTTGGCTTTACAATCCAGACGATATTCTCTTAAAGTAGGAGTTAGAAAAAACAAGATTGATAAAATCGCACACCATATGCCCAGCTTACGACAGACGATCAAAACTACTTAAATTTGTTTGTCAAATCTAAAGTGATTGGACAAAAAAATATAAACAATCAGTACATTTACATGGTGTTAGAGAAAATTGATTTTTCAGAATTTATTGGGTTAGTCCGACTGAAATGCATTTTTTAAACTGCATGGAAGCACATTAGTCTGACTGAAAGTGTACTTATTTGAATTTCTCAAAGTCGAGCTAACACACCCAGATAATGTGTCTGGAAGTCAAATTACTCCTGCATGTGTACGCCTGTGTGTATGCCGCAAGAGGACCCAGACTGGTCTAAGCAGTCTGCGTATAATCATCAGTCCCCATCGCCTTTGACCCGGAACTCAACCAACATAAATTAGTAGAAGAAAGCCAAGGAGAAAACAAGAATCCCGTAAGGACGAGGGGAAGCATGCATCAAATTTGTACCAAAAGTAAAGCATAGATATGAAGTGTACAGCGTTGTAAAGTTGTTCACGTTCTCAACATTCGACATGGATTTAGCTAGTCACTTGTTAACTTGTTTGTAGCTTGTTTGGCTAACAGAAGAAAGTCCAATTGCAACCAGCTTAATGGGCATATCGCCGCCTACCATACCAGGGTCGGACAAACAATTGATTCTCCCTCAGCACTTGTACACAACTTTAACTGTAGCTCGACCTCACTGTGTATATAAATTTACTGAGTGATAATTCCTCATTTCACAATAAAACTGTGTGCACAAAACAACAGCAAGCAGGACTGATCAAAGTTAAAGTAAAAAGTTGTTTTTACCTGTTTACCAAGCAAAGGTAGGAGTAATGTCACTACTCTCCTTTTTCCTCTTTTGTGAATAAATCAAGTATAATATTTACAATCATCAAACATTACATTTGTTTCAACTATTTTAAAGTCAATCTCACGTTGAAGGTCTTCTGTAAATACATATCAACTGCATCATTACATTGCACGGTCTCTATAAAGATTGCCATTTTTAAGGTAATAATGCTGTGCTCATTCACTTGTTCAGAGAGATTACTCCGAAATCAACTCCTTGCAGTCAACACAACGACATACAATCAGACGCGCTCACACACATCTGTGCAAACATGCAATCAGACAGGACTGACTGCAATCAGACATTGGCAAAACACAAACACAGTCACTCTTTCATTCTGTCGCTGTCACACATACACATACACACACCAACACACACACATAAACGCTGTGGCCCAGTGCACAAACATTTGTCATTTTATCAACAGGAGCCACACCAACAAAAAGGAGAAAATGATTGTACGCTGTTCACAAAGCGTGCACTCAGATACACATGTTCCTGGAAATGTCAGACGTGGAATGAATAATCTCTCGATCGGTCGTTGTGATCATAAGCAGTGCAGGGAGGAGAATGGCACACACAAGTTAAGTGCATAATTTAAGAAAATGTACCACACTGTATGCGATTACTCTACGTTGCATCATGTTTCTGATTGAGACAGCCTATGAATAAATCCATGTCGAACAGTAGAACTAATAAAAAATGCAATACTAGTGCTATTACTACTAATAACACCGCAGGGAGAGCTGTGCCTGGAAAAAAGACACATTGACAGACTGATGCTCGGATTAATATTTAATATTTTCAGCAACCTTTTCATCATTTAATCCTGAGCACTAAAGATCGTTATGTACAAAATAAAATCTATACACAAACAAAACAAATAAGCCGAAATGGACTGGTGTCGTATATTACAATGAGTTTGTTTTAGTTTGTTAATAGGCTACACATGTATTTCTCATTGATTCCAGTGGAAACATGTAACTGTTATCCAATGCAAATGGAACATGGCGGTTTTTCCCCCGTTCCATTGCAGGTTTAGTGAGTTTGGGCCTCAGGCGAGCTTTGTACGCTGCAGTGTGAGAGTGTCATTGTCTGACAAGTTTAATCTCAGATTGGCTGCTGTGACTTTTTGACACAGATGGCCAACGGCTGATTTCTGGCCCCCTTTCACTGCCATGAGCCAAATATGTTACCGGCCGCTGAAGAAAGTTGGAAAAATCAAAGGTTCATGACACTGGATGGAACTTAAAAGAAGCTCTTTGATAATTTAAACCTTTTTTATTTGTAACTGTCACAGGATGAAAAGCCTACAAAAGCCTATTTATCTTTATAATTTTTTTTTTTATTAATTTAATATTTTAGCTCTTGTTAAGCACCTGTGAAACCTTATCACCTTTATGTTTTTGTTCTGGAGGAGCTTATATTTAAAAAGCAGAAAAAAAGTCCAAACATTACTGGACAGTTTTGGCTCAATGTAACACACATTGTGTATTTAACAAAATTTTGACCATTTCTCATATTCTTTGTCTGATTTGTCACCTTCTAGACAGCTATTTGATTCTTTTTTTTCAGTACGCTGTAATATTGAACTTACAAAGACGTCATCATTGTTGTGTATGGTTTGATAGTGCAGCAGAAACAATATTTTTGGTACAGATAATAAAACGTATGGTTGTTTTGTGCAACATGTCTGTACATCAGAACTAATGAAGACATTTTCAGGGGGTTCACACAACATCTCAAAAAAATTCTTTTGGGGTGCCCGGTGGCTCAGTCGGTAGAGCAGGCGCCTAATATACAGAGGTTATGTCCTCGCTGCAGCAGACCCAGGTTCGATTCCATCTGTGGCCCTTTGCTGCATGTCATTCCCCCTCTCTCTCCCCTGTTTCCTGTCCACTCTTCAGCTGTCCTGTCCTAAATAAAGGCACAAAAAGCCCCAAAAATATCTTTAAAAAAAAAAAAAAAGAAGTTATCACAATGTCTTGTGTATCTTTGTACCAGATTATATATTCAGTGATGTGTGCACAGAATGTCAGCATTTCCTTACTGCTTTACTCAGTGTTTATTTACTAACTTCAAAAAACATTCTTTTCCATCTTAACTGACGGCTATTTCTTGACTAAAGGCAGATGACAGCTTTCTGGGTGCCATTTGCACTTCACAATTTTCACAACTGTCAAGATGATCTTTTTTTTTTTTATCTTTTTTTCCAATCCAGAGCATAAAAGATATGCTAGTCATCCATAAAAACATATTTTTCCACCTTAGGCATAGAATAGCTATTAACATTAGTCTTTTTTATCAGACACGGAAGCCACTGTAGCACCACCCCATCACGGACAATATATACATTATTTGAGTTGTCATATGAGAATTTTTTTGAAAATAAAATCAAATGTTTTCCTACTCCTACTTTTTCCATCCTTAGAATCTTATTTTCTAAATATGATTTTCACGTTGATGATCTCATTGTTTGTTCAAAAAAAAAACAACTCATAATTTCAAATACAAGATGCATTTATTTGAGTAGTCCAAAAAAAAAAAAACTTTTCGTCTGTATGAGTAACCAAAAAGTATTACCCCTCAATTCCAACAGGCGTTCGGTCCGTCTCTGCTCCACCGCGACAGCAGAGTTGATATGTTTCACTTTAGTCAGTGTGTGTGCTTCAGCTCGATTCACTGCAGTCTGTATCTAAATCTGCCAATCACGTGCCCTCCGCAGCAGATATGCAGCACCTGAAACATGCATGTAGTGTCTACCTCTGCGACACGGCTGCATCACGGATCTGTCTCGCTCACTGTTGTCGTTCACACACGCAGCGTCTGCTGCAGGCAGCACTGTTGTCTTTCTGCATAGAGTTTTCCGTTAAAAATTCCCCTTGATATGAAAGTGTTAGATGTCATTATATATGATGCATTTCTCTGCACATATATGCTTGTGAGAGGTTTTATTTCGAAAGACACACTGGAAATGTTGAAACTACACTGACTGTTGCTGGTATGATGTCAACATGACTGTCAACATATTATTTCAGGTTATTAATAATTAAAGAACATTCAGAAAATTGAGGACAAAAACTAGCTGCTTTTAAGCTAACAGCATATGTGAATCTCACCTTCTCCTTTCTCTCTCTCTCTGTTCACTCTCCCTCCTGACTGGCTGACAGATGCCTTGTACACACCTCCCACACATGCAGCATTAAGCCATTTGACCTTTAACCTCTCTGACAGGCTTGGTAAAGAGATGGACAGACACACCAGGCGCTATGTTCATTACCCAAGAGAGCCACACTGGAGCCTGCTACAGGTTAATGGCTAAGTTTAACCAGCTATTACTGATGTTTCAGTTTAAAATAGGGCTGGGAAATATAAAGATATTACACATTAATCATTAGATATTGGATATCATTATGTGGTAATATGGAATAAATGGTGTTTTTTCCTGATTTTAAATGTGACATTACAGTAAAGTTCGACTTGTTTTCATACGTGCCTTTACCCTCATAGTCATTATATCTACATCACTTATGTTTATTGATCAAAAATGGAATTGCGTTCATATTTTTTGAAAGTACCAAAAGTCATGCCTACAATATTGTCACATCAGAGAGGGACTTTGGTCAAAACATTTGTCATGTTCAATCCTGTAACCCAGTTTTAACATTAATGAATACTTCGGAGATTTAAAAATCTAACGATAATATCATGTATCGAGATATAACCTAAAAATACAGCGATATCATTTTCAGCCCATGTCACCCAGCCCTAGTGTAAAAGATTGTTTTTAATTTTAAAGACAGCTGTCCTTGCAAATTCTTAAAAGTGAGAGGCTGCCCAAACTCTAACTACTGGAGTAAGAATCCATTAAATCATTGATTATTGACCTGATTCTGTTCATTCTATTTCACTTTATCATTTGTTTTTTTTTTGCAATTTTGTTTGCATTGCTGTATGTTTGTGTAGCAATTTGTAACTTTGTTTTTAAAAGGTACTATATAAATAAAGTTTATTCTTATAATTAATGTAAAGAGAACAAGAGAGATTTAAAGGCAAGAGAACATTTAAAGGCTTTCTGATAACAGATCTTTTCTTCTGCTTTCATATAAGTCAAAACCACCATGGGTTAAGTAAAAAAGCTGTCTTCAGAAAAAGAAACATTTGCAATGTTTATGCTGCTTAAGTGTTGTATATGTATATATAAAAGAAGAATTTGGCAGATGCCAGGTTTTATGTAGCAGGTCATGGATAACAGTGTGTATATTAACACACTCTGAATGGACAAAGAGCTACGCTAATGCAGCTATATGCCTAAAGCACAGCTGTTATAGCTGCATACCAAAACTCCTAATATGAAAAAGCCAATTAAAGGTGTGAATTTATGCATCCATACACCAAATAATAACATAAAAATAAATGCAAAGGCTGAATAAAGGGTAAGTGGGGGGATGTTTTTGTGTACAGTATGCTTGTTGTTGTAATGCAGCACATACAGTTGTTCCTAATAACAGTCTAGTATGTTCAACAATTGTAAAAAAAATTGTAAA
>JAQFJA010000006.1:25811021-25822726 GCA_029874485.1 Naso brachycentron
GTAATTGCTATGGGGTTTAATTGCTTCTTTATCCAATCGCTGTGTTCTTTGCTCTGTTATCTCCAGTGGTGAGTCAGAACCTGGTGACAGACAATGTGTCGGTGGTGGAGGGCGAGATGGCGATCATCAGCTGTCGGGTGAAGAACAACGATGACTCTGTTATCCAGCTGCTCAACCCCAACAGACAGACAATTTACTTCAGAGACATGAGACGTGAGTATTTTAGAACAAAGTGTCATCTGTTGTTGAGGCTCAGTCTTGTGTGTTAAATAAATTTACGTTGTTTTGACGGGAGGAAACACTGCTGTCACGTCTCAGCCACTGACAGCCGTTTATGTGCAAATCTCATTCAAAGGCATCACTAAAGGTGCCAATTTTGACTTCAGTTTGAATTTTTCTTCATATTCCAATAATGTATCTTGCAGTTGAGAGTCTGTTGTGGAACTCAAGGAGATGCCAGGTGTGAGTGGTAGCTTAAGTTTCCAAGTCTGTTTGTTTCCTGTTTGTTATTTTGGCTGATAAATAAGGTGTGGTTGAAATTCAGGACAAAAAAGGATGTGCTCAAGTGGTCTCCAGTGCATCACATCATTTATTTTTAAGTGAGAGAATTACTAACATCATCTGTAGCTCAAACCATATTAACTACAGTGCTGATACTTTTGAAGCATTTAAAAAGGGAAGCTTTCGAATAAAGCCGGAAAAAATGTACTTTCAACATGTGCATTAAATGATGAAAATGACATTCAACAGTTTACACTTGATTAAAGTCTAAGCAAGCTTAAAAAAGCTTGCAGATAACACTGTCATGAAAACAGGCTGAACAGAACTGAAACTGTTGTGATACAAAAAACTAATAAAAGTTTAAATCATCGGTGCCGCTCGCTTTGCTCGGATTTATTTCAAGCATTTCCAGTAATTCAACTTTATTCAAAGAGCAACATCTCACTCCAGAACAGGTCAAAGTGCTTCACTTAAAAATAACAGCAATGAAAAAGTGTAGCTGACTTTAGTTGTTTATTTCCTTTATTTTGCATTACTGTTTGGGTAGTGTAAAAAAAGCTTATGATTGGCTTTAATTAAAACTGTTAACCACATTTAATTAAGACTTTATGGCTGAAGGAGTTATGCCAGCTAACACCTCCCAGGCCAAGCACAAAAATGAACATAGTCATATGTTAAGAACATTTTGTATTTGGGACATTTTTGACAAATGACAACCTGTTATTGCTTATGGCTAAAGGTCAACAAAGTTTCAGTTTTAAAAGACTGAAAAATGACAGTGAAGTGCTTCTACTTATGTTTTCACAAGCTTTTCAGATTACTTTGTTAGCAAAGTTGGAGCTATTGAGAAAAACTTGCAAACATAAGATCATGTAAGGGTCATTAAACAACTGTTAGAGGAGAAAGTGGGCTGCAGCTGCTGGCAGAAGCTGTCTGCTGCATTCAGCACTGCCTTGTCTTTATGTGATTGATATGATATGTGTTTAATTATAGCCTGAAGCAATCTGATGTGATCAGATGACGTTGTAATCAATTCCAGCGAGATTTCATGTCAGTTTCATGGGTTTGTTTTTGCACACAGTTCTAATATTAGACAGACATTTGACATTTCATTTACATCTGGTAAACACTTGTCAAGCCGTAGTTAAAAGACAAAGCTAATAAAATAAGACAAAAAATCATTAAATGTGTAGTTTAACCAAAGCATGTGAGTGGAGTCTGCAGGAAAGTTGTATAATTAATATTCTATTACATTATTTGCACTTCCAGGGAAACTGCATTAAGTTTGACCCACATGTCTGCAGCAGGATTAATGCAGAATGAGGTTAATACAATCCACCAAACATGTTCGCCTTTTAGCACGTCTGCTTTAATAAAAGCAGCACATATCCCTAAACATTTAATGACCTGTTATGTTTATTCTTATCCTGCCCAATTATCATGTCACAGCTCTAATTAGCTGTGTTCAGCTCTACAGACTCTGTTCTGTGTTCTGTCTTGCCAGCTTTTGTTTCTTTAATTATCTTTTAAGCTCCTTTGTGTAGATTGTTGACTTTAGTGAAACATACAGTTGGCCTGTGTAACTATAATATAACAGTGGCATTATGTTGTAAGTTCATAATGTGCAAAGATTGTTATAAGAGAAAAACATATGCATCCTGATTCATTAGCTCTCCAACTTTGTCTCCGGTAACGTATATGCATATACAATTATTTCCATGAGAAACTCTGTTGTTATAGGAACAGATTTAATGAGAAAAAGTTTGCAAAATGTTCACGAAAGTATTTAATTTGTTTACCTTCGATAAACATTTCGGGCAGCTACAGCATGATTACAGCAAAACTTTTTCATTTATGTACAAGCAACTTAAACCTTAGGCTATCTTCGTATTTTAACGAACCTACAGTCATTGCTTAACCTCAACAAAACAGTTTAGTCCATGAAATTCATCATTGAAAAAAAAACTTTTTTTTTTGCTTTTTACAATATTATTTCATTCCATTCAGTGTAACTACATACCTTAATTCTGCTGCTTCCTCTCAGTATAATTAAAAAATGCTGCAGATTGTCTCATGACTACATTGTTTCTCACCACATATATGTAAAGTAAACAACCGTATGGAGCTGTTAGAACTGACCAGCCATTAGCAGCTGCTATCAGACTTCCTGTGTCCCAAATCAAAACTGAAACAGATAATAGACGTAACTCTTGGAATCGGACCAACAAATAAATACTTAATACCCGGAACACAGATTGTGAATAATTTGGTGTCTCAGTTAACAGTCATGGGGATCAGTTTTAGGATTTAATGCATTCAAACGATCATAAAACACTCAACACGATGCACTAGAGTGAAAACAACTTGTTTAAAAACACTTAAGCTGCATTTAGCAGGCAAATGTTTTACTGTGGAGATAGTGGAGACTAAACACAGAGCCAAAGTAAGAGTACTGGACAAAAATTCAGCAGGTGAATATAAAAACAACGCTAGCAGTTTGCGGTTAGCTCTGCAGTCTCCTACATCGACTCTATGATAATTGGATGTTATTTCAAGTGAAAAAATGTCAAATTGTCTCTTCCTACAAAGCATGAAGAATCAAAATCAGTCTAAACACAAAATCACAACATTACAGCTTATGACGCTACTTGACGCACTCGTTGACTTTAGCTTTCTTCTCAAGAGAGGCCAGAGCCACGCTAGGGGATAACGTTAGCCTGGCTGTCTCCCACAGCTACTTGGTGACAGCACAAAAACATCATAGTCTCTTTCTACGCAGCTTGGCGAGTCAGAATCTCAATTATCAACACAATCGATCACAATAGATAGAGTGCTAGCTCATTAGCGGGTAATGTTAGCTCGGCTGTCCCTAGTATCTACTGTGTTACATTGTGATTTTATTTCAAGTGAAAAAAACTTCTAGTTGTCTCGTTCCACAATGCATAGTGGGTCAGAATCTCAACCATAACATAAGAGCGTTTATGTGATTTTTGTACAGCTTCCCACTCGTCAGTAACGTTAGCTGGGCCTGGGTTAAATATAAAAATATGAAATCTCTGAAATCTTATAAGGCTGAATTTTGTATTTAGCTCCTTCAAATTAATGATGTTTCTCATTGTGTGCTGGGTTATGAAGTAGACAGTTATTTGCCAACATACTAACTTTATGTGGTAATACACAGAAAATGAATTAAAACCGTCAAAAAAAATGAAGAGTAAGTGTTCATCAAAGTTCGAAAATGCATTGTAGTGCCTTGTTTTGACATAAACATGTAGACTGTTTTGCTATAATGTTGTTTTCTGCCTCTTTTAAGTAATTTTACACTGATGTTTACAAGCAGCATATGCTCACCATAATTTGCTGCATCTGTTTCAGATGTTATAGCAAATCTAAAACTGTTTGCTGTGCAGTCACAGAGCCAAACTTCAGACCTGTTCACAAACACAAACTGTACCTGCACTCACGGCCTCATTCTTTCTTTATTCTGATCCATGCTACTCTCTGGCCCCCTGTGAGGGGAGTGTCAGGCCGTCCTCCACACTCGCCACCATCTCTTTATTCATGTTCATCGCCTTACAAACACACCTTGTACATGGTATACAAGGACAAACTCGAGCGTGTACTAAACGGAGCTTGGTATTTATCTGCTGTAATGCTGAGCCACTGTGAGCCGACTCCCACAAGCTGGCTGTCAAGGGCAGCGTGTTCTTCCTTGACGGCGGGTTCCTTGATCTCCTGTGATCCCTCCCAGGCATCTTTGCCGCAGCTGCACTGCTTCATTATGACACCGATTCCACCAGGCAGCCTCCAAACAACATCGGCCCCTTAAAAATATCACATCTGCCATCTCGGTCTGAGTCACAGTGGTGGATTACGTTCGAGTGCAAGATGGCGGGCAAGAGAAGATGAAGAGACAGAAAAGAAGGAGTGATTTGGTTCTCAACAACTGGTCACCACACTGCTGCACCTGAAGTCTTTCAGATGCTTTCTGTGAGTCAGTCTATTGTATCCAGTTGTTTTTGATCAAGTTCCAGCATGCAGGAGTTTCAGTAGATGGAAGAGCTAAACAGAAATGTATTAACTTTTTTTAATTGCATTGCTCTAAAAACTTAAAAGCACTTTCCTTTACCAAAATAGTGTGCTTCACTTCCTCTGTTCTTAGCTACACATGTGCTTATCCGTTTGTCCTTGGAGCATAATGGCTGATAAGCAACTATGCACAAACGCATACTGCAGCCTGAACTCTTGTAATTATATACAAATCTCAATACTCTTTTGCTTAGATTAAAAATTAGAGCAATTCTTTCATGATTACACATGCACATATTTCTGATAACATTCACTTCAGCCAAAGTATTCACTTAAGTACCTTCTTTAAATAAACACCTGAATGGAAACTTGCATAAAAGCTTAGAAGAACACTTGGACACACAAACACTGTTTGTGTTGTTGAGGCTTCTGTTGCCGTGGGAGATCAGTCCAACAAAGGCCGGCGAGGTTCAGGGTAAAAGGCTTTGTGTGAAAATAGCTTCATTAGGAGGTTTGAGGGGAAAGAACTCTAAAAAATATTTGCACATAAGGAACCACGATCCAGCTGGGAGAGGAGACTGAATTTGACCCAAATATATTTTACCAGATAAAATTTTAAGAAAATCAGCTGAGCTTTTTGTGATTAAATAATGACATCAGGTTAAAATGAAAAACATATTAAAAGTATTTATGACAAATTAAAATTGTGATGGAGCAAAAGTTTTAAAGAGCTGCTGACGGTTCGTGGTTGTTTTGTAGCAAAGGCACGATGAATGTTGAAGCATGAGTCGGCAGCAGTGTCTTACTTTGACGCTGGCAGTCAGAAATACTTTGTTTCACTCCCATATTGGCGATTGACGATGTTCACACTTGAACAAGAGCTCTTAAGCTAAGCTGGGGTAGGCAACATCTGGAAACCAAGCTAGCTGTTACGTGAGACTCCTAAGGAATCAACTCCACCACACCCTCCCCTCCCTGTTTTTGCCCTTGCTCACGTTTTATTCATTTGTTGTCACTCTTTCTTTTAAGTCCAGTTTGCACCACAGATTCACACTGAGATGAAACGGTTGCGGGGAAAGTTGCAGCGGTGTAAACTGGTCCATCTCAGCTTGACTCAAGCTGGCTGATGGTGTCGCCTGCAACTCAGCTTGTCAAGTCATCAGAGGCCAGTTTTAGAGCGTAAGGCACATCGCTTGTTTCAACAGCCAATCAGCTCGTAGTGGCATCACCATTGGTAAAGACATGCAGCACGGAGCAGCCAGTAGGAACATGTGCTCTCTGAAATGACCTGTTATTGGCTGAAAGTGCCATCACGGTGTGAATACAGAGCAGAGGAGAGGTGCAGATGTCAAGTGTTCTTTCAGACCAGCTGAATTACAACATGCTGAAAGGTTATTATGGGATATTTGCCTAATGACGCCAAAGATAAACTGCCTACCTCAGTGTTAATGTCAAGAAACAGCAGGACTGAGTCCATCTTCAGCAGGTTGGCTGAGGCCGTCAACTCATTCAGCAGCTCTTGTGGTTGTTTCTGATTTCAACAATAAGAAACACTTGGCTGGATTTACAGCCTTGTTCATTTATCGAGGTCATTGCCACCAAAAAAACAAAAAAAAAAAGCCAGCATACATTATTATCCCATCATGTTTGGTTTCTGAGCTTAGCATGAAAGATTACAGCTGCTGTTTGAAGTCCCATTTGTGGCCACAGAACATATTCACACTCAGCTTTGTTCTGGTTTAGTCACCATCAACTTCTGAGAAAAATATTTAGCTCTTTAGTTGCAAGATTTTGATTTTCTTATCCTGTTGGTTGTTTTTTTCTACTCCATTCTGTTTGATGCTGGGCAAAGAGAGAACACTTGGCTTTTTTCTGAGCTTTTCTGCAGGAAAGTTAGAGTTCACAGTTAAAAGAGTCTAAAAGCTCAATGCATTAATGAATGTCAGTTATGTGATTTATGTAAAGTTTAAATATATAGTGGAAGGGGCGCCCGGTGGCTCAGTCGGTAGAGCAGGCACCCCATATACAGAGGCTGTGTCCTCGCCGCAGCGGACCCGGGTTCGATTCCACCTGTGGCCCTTTGCTGCATGTCATTCCCCCTCTCTCTCCCCTGTTTCCTGTCTACTCATCAGCTGTCCTGTCCAGGAAATAAAGGCACAAAAAGCCCCCAAAGACATCTTAAAAAAAAAATATAGAAAGGTAAAGGTAGAGCAAGGTTATTTATACAGCACTATGCAGATACAAGGCGATTCAAAGTGCTTTACAAAGTCACAAACACATTAAATTCAGATATTAAGAAAATGTTAAGATTGCATTTAAATGATAATAAAAGCAAATGCAACAAATAAAGATATGATAGAAATGGCATTGTAATTTAAAGTAAAATATGAAAGTAAAAGTAAAATATGAAAACTCATTTGTACTACACTATTTTGAGAAATTACAGGTACGTGTGTTTTTGTAGAGGCAAATGTACAAAAGTACATATAATTTAAAAAAAAACTTTTAGTGAAGCAAATCATGTTAAAAGTGAAAGTAGGTAAACAAAGTTGAATCTTAATGGGATTAAATTGTATTTTAAAATGATTC
This sequence comes from Naso brachycentron, assembly GCA_029874485.1. Lineage (NCBI taxonomy): Eukaryota > Metazoa > Chordata > Actinopteri > Acanthuriformes > Acanthuridae > Naso > Naso brachycentron. The sequence goes on from JAQFJA010000006.1 coordinate 25,818,141, forward strand.
CTTTTGGGAATGTTGACCTTTGTAGCAAATAATAATTTGATCCATCTTAGACAAATTAGGTATGAATAAGAATTTGTTTTTGTTGTTGTTGTTTTAAATTCTAAATCTAAAATTCTAAAAAAAAAAAGTTGCATAATTGCTCAAAGAGTTGAACTGCACAGCATGAAGCGTGGGTGTATGGGTCATCTCCTGCTGCGTCAGGCCATGAAATTATCAAACACATATACACAATGGGATCAATATTAGATAAATATGATGGTAAGAAAAAGCTTCTTCTCTATTGCATGAAGAAAAAGAGTCTTTCAGAAAGCAGAACTTATAAAATAAAATTAAAAAGATTATGATTGCTCAAGAGGAACACTTGGGGGATTCTAAAACTGCAATACAAAATTTAAATTTACTACTAAAGGAACATAAAAACAGGCAACTAATTGATCAACTGTGCCAGAAGGAGAGAATCTCCCATGAGTCATAACAACTGCTGAAGCAACACTAACTCTTCAATACTGTGGCTTCAGATGGCGACTACACTGTGGTGATTTGGAAGCCTGGACTTCACCGAGAGTGGAGAGGAGGCTGGTTGTAAGAATGTAATTACCCCCGCTCCACCCTGACTCACCCACTCTGACACCCAATAATAAAACTTTGATGTGCTCCTCTCAAAAAGTAGCGGCAGCCACTAATCACAATTGATTGCAGCCACTTAGGCGAGGCGCACTCATCGTCTCCCGCTCTCTCTGGATGGAAGTCATCCTCGGCTGGAGCTGCAGAGAAAAAACAATTCAAATGAAATGCAGAGAAAGAATGAAGATGAATCAAGAGAAGGCAAAGCAAAGCAAGATGAATTAAAATCATACAATCCACAGAGGTGAAGAGGAGGAGAAAGAGCCGTTAGAGGATGTATTGATCTCAATTTTTTGCCACAAGATTTTCTCTCCACTTACATTCATCTTTTGGATATTTATGATAACTTCAGTACATGAAATGTGCATATATCACCATTCAGTGTGACTCTATTTTGCAAGAATTGAGGGCAAAAAAGGATAGTAAATGATGAGAGGTTTCTGAAAGGTACAGAGCATGTATGAGGATAATTCACTACAGTGATCAGACAAACATATAAGCCCTTAAATATACAGAATGTAAAGGAAAAAGCAGTCTGGTACAGCCATCCCTTTCTCCAAAGATCTGTGTCAGTGGTGAAACAGCTGGCTGCACCAAATATCATTCTGCTAGAGGGGAAAAAATGCTCCGGCTTGTTGGTATTTCTTTACACCTTGAAAACAGGACGTGTCTAGATAATGGCCAGGGGTGGCATGGGCCATCCCTGTAATCTGGTCGGCCAGCCCAACGCCACCGTTTTTGACTGGTTATCAATCCAGTCAGAGGCAGCCATGATTGATATGTTTGATGAGTAGAGGTGCAACTTAATCTCAAACCCAGGACAAGAGGCAGTGAAAGCACATCATTAGTTTTGCTTAGGTTTGTAAAGTAAATATTTTAACTATTTGTTATTTGTTTATCTGGTGTCCCTTTTTGTCAGTTAGCTAGGCTTCTGTTTAAAAATGTTATTTTCTTGGCACTTTATACTGAGATTCTGTTTTCAAAAGTGCCATTTCTTCATTTTTACTCAACCCATCTTTTTAGGGTAAAAATTCTCACAAGAATAACAGATGAAAGCTTTGTAATATATTTGTAGGGGTGCCAGCCTAGGTGTTGTGATTGTGAGGTCTTTTCTCTTTTAAATTTAAACACTGTAATGTCAGTAAATGTAAGTAGATATGGGTAGTGGGGACAACAATGGTATTTCAATATTATTTCAATGCTTGTATGTGCATGTACATGTTCACATGTGTAAGTACTTCACCCATTATGCCATGGCGAGCGACATATTGCCAGATCCCACATGCCACCCTTGCATTAGTCAGTGCCCCTCTTGGGCCACCCCAGTTCAGAAAGTCTGGACACGCCTCTGCTTCACAATATTCTTGGGCAGCACTGAGCCAAGGATGCAGAATATTTTGAAAAGGCTACCAGAACCCCATGGTAGACTTGTACCCACAGTATACATCCAGTGAGTCAAACTTGAAAAGAGTGACCATATGTGATGGCTCATATCAATAAACACCACTCATCACTAATCAGCAGGTACATATTTTGGCTGTTAAGCTGTTTTTTCTTCTGCAAAAAGGCCACGAGTTATTGCTGCCAAAAGGAGCCTCATCAGAAAAAACCTTTTGTCATTTTGCTTTACACTTAAAACCACCTAAAAGTGACCTCTTCCGGCCGTGTTAATGACTGTGAGATGTGATGATTCTCTGCTGCTCCTGTCTGCATGCTGAAGTGTCTTTGAGTAAGACACAAAACCTCAAAATGCCCTTGATGAGCCGTCCAGTGCCCTGCATGTGCGTGGGTGAATGAGAGGCTTTGCAAAGCTCTCGGTCCTGCTCAGATTGAAAAGTGCTATTAATCCTGTAAGATGAAATAGGACAGGATTCAAGGACCAGAGGGTCTAATGCAAATATTATGTGATAGGCTCTAACTTACTTGCACGTCATGCACAGTTTAAAGGTATTGTTCATATCAGCTGCAAAGCTCCACCTGTGTGAAGTTACTGTATACTCTGAAAAATACTGGGGAGAAAATAAATACTAACAGTTGATCAACTGTCTGATCTTTAGAAATTTAATTCAAGCTAATATGATGCTTTGACAGTCTAAGTAATTCAAATATTGTGTGCATCTCCATCCTGGCAGTCACGTTGAGTCTGTTGCCAGTGTTTTCACGCAGCAACAAACACACATGCAGCTGCCAGAACAAATATCTCTGACCGTCTTTTATGGCATGGAAAGTTGTGCAAATTCACGCTATTCTAAACATAAATGCATTGTGCTCACAGCCTTCACAACAGGGTTCATTAAAGCTCTTTATCAGCAGTAATCAGCTCCAGCAGTGACTCTCTGCGCTCAGTGTCTAAAACAGGAAGAGAGGAAGTTGGATTTTCACTCTGTCAGCTTCCTCACATAAAGTCTCCTTGGCTGCACGTCAGGACGGCTCTGTTCTGTGTTATCACTGCTTTTAAATGAGCTTCATCACCATCAGCTGTAAAAACTGACAGATCAGATAATTTACAGTCTTTCAGAGTTTGGACAGACTCCTATTGTAAGACTTGACCTCCTCCTTCTCGTGTTATCAGATATGATAGAACAAGAGAAGAAGATGAGGGTGAAAAGAGCATGAAGCTAAAGGTCACTCTCTTTTTGCCTAAAAAGAGAAGAGAAATATGTTTTCTTGTGCCCTCTGGTTTGTTGCTGTGTCATCTGGCTCACCACCTTTTTGCCAGAAACGCTATTTCGTTTTTTTTTTTCTTTTTCCCCAAAATGAACTTCTGCGTTCAGCCCTGCTGAGTGAACCAGGCTGTCTTCCATCATCTGTCCTTGTAACTCTAAGCCTCCAGAGTTGTTATCCCAAACCTTCAGCCTGGGGAATTGTGTCCTTGCCACAGCGCCTCGGCGTCTCTCTCTAATGTGTATTAGAAAGTATTTAATAATTCAGCTCATGCTTAAACCACAATGCCTTACTTAGAAGTGATGCATAAGAGGATTATGAGATGTCTGAAAAATGCTTTTGTGAAATGGATTATATCTGATTGACAAGGATTTTGTCAAAGTGTTGACACACCAAATATTTCATTCAAATATTGATGTATGTTCCTCAGTTCAAGTGTGAGAATTTGGTTTTGTGTTTTTTGTTAAAAAAGAGCAAAATGTTTCACCAATTCTGTAACAAAGTTAGATGAAATATGATGGAAGGTTAGGTCATTCTTTATGCAGTTCAGCAGAGTACAGAGCAATGCTGACTAAAGAGTTACTTAAACCACATGCTTTTTCTTCATTTTTTTCAAACTCTCTATTTTTAAAAAGGTACGGCGTACATTAACATTAAAAAAAAAAAAAAATGTAAATGCACCTGAGTTAGCTTAGTGGCTAATTTTCATCGGCAGTCCCTTCGACAGGTGTTAATGGGCATCCCAAAGTAGAAAACACCATAAAAATACAACATGTACATCAGATAGATGCATATTACATCAAACAGGCAAACAAACAAAAGAGAGTCATTTCTTCAAAGCAAGACTAGTCAGGCATGCATAACTGCAGAAACATGTACTGAACTGAAAAGCATTTTTTATGATTAAAAAAAACAAACAAAGAACCTCTGCACTAAAGTCCATTGAAAATAAACAAACTGCAGTGTCAATGGAAGAGCTGTAGATTCCAAGTTTAGTTACAGTTTTACAAACCATTTTGATATTATTGTGCAAACAAAGTTGGGTTGTTCATCTGGACCCGCCAAACCTCGACCTTACTCAGCGTCTTTGAAAAGAAGAAAAGGTGAACCACATGTGAGCATATCCAGAATATTTCAGCTCCAAGGCAGAGAACTGATGAAGGTATTAAATTCCTCTAAATCTGGTGCCAGTCTTTCTGGTAGAGGTCATACTATGGTTCCTTCAAACTTGGTTAATTAAAATAAAGTCCTCAAAAGTCCCCAGTTTTACGCTGATGACACCACTTTTTAAGTCATCT
>JAQFJA010000006.1:25858598-25870692 GCA_029874485.1 Naso brachycentron
AAAATCAGAAAAAAGTTTGGGAATAAAAGAAAAAAGCAAGGCCAATTGACCCTTCACTAAGCACCGCCCTCGAATGCAAATGGGCCAATCAGAGCGTAGCATCTGCCAGCTCTGACCAGGGTCTGACAACTACACAGCTGTGCTCCATTGAAACTCATGCAATCTTTTCAGATTTTCGTCATTTTCAGGCTGGTTCTGTTCATTTTGAGCTCATTGTGGTTAAACGTAGTGTCTGGGGCACTTTTAAAAGTGATTCTCGTCATTCGGCGAGGTTCAAAGAAAATATACGTTCCTCTCACAGTTTAACAAACAGCCAATGTTACATCTGCTTCGGTAACCCTATAATAAACACTGAAGCCACGTTACGTTGTTCTTAGAAGGTTTGTCTCGGCTTTTCCTTGTTAAAAGCCGTGAGTAGAGCAGGTGGGGTCAGCCTGACTCGCTTCCAAAAACTTTCAAACTAGTGACTTTAAAAAAATGATAGCATTTATTTTACATCTCAAAAATGAACAAAACTGTCTTCTAAATTAAGGGAATAATATTGGGAAACGTAAAAACAATTATAAGCAACAAATGAACTTCAACAGCGGTCGAAAGACTTTTTTCAACCACCGCCTCTTTTTCCCTGACTTTCAGTTCCACACCTGCCACACTCAATCACTTGACCCATATAATACCCGGGGCAGTGCGTAAAGCCTGCACACACCCCTCAGCAGGTAGTAAAAACAAAGTACTATCACTATGAAATATATTATATAATATTCAAAATAAACAATTCTCAGGTTTAATTTCTAGATTCAAAACTTTCAAATAACAAACAAGCTGGAAACCTTTATAAACACAAAATTAATAGCTTCTTTGAAACGGCTGCGACATGGTTATTAGCCACTTAATTTGAATTACTTATGGCTATTAAGAGCGCTAGCAAGCCTGGCCAGCTAAGCTCAAGTCTGTGGTTGAAGTCTGGAAATAGCTGCTCTCAACAGTCTGCAATGCTGGTAACCTGAACTCGAACCCGACCAAAAAGCCCGACTTTAATTTTCACGTTAATATACAAAGAGACGTGTCCTCCGCTTGTCCTAAACGGGCCCTAAGTCGTTACCAGAGTCCTTGCTCTTTTAATGAATGAAGTGAACCACAACTTGAAGCTGCTGCACTGTGATCTGTAGGCTTAAGCAGTTATCTAACCTGTTTTCACTGCTGAGTCACTTTGACCTCCTGTATTTATCATTCAAAGGCTTATTGCAGACCTTCTGTCTGCTTCCGTCTGAAATCGCTTTTTTGTTTTTCCAAAAATTAAACAATATTTCATTAGGGAGTGCAGTTAGTTACAGTGTGAGCTCCATGCTTGCTCCGCAAGCTTGACAGACATAGCAACAGTAACTAAGAGGGTTGTGTCTCAGTAAAGGGTCATTTCTTGCACATTGTCACCTTTATGTTTGGAGATAAAAAGAAGATAATAATAAAAATAATTATGACAAACACGTGTAAGTGCGTTTGCATGGGCAGGTATTATTAGATCAGCTGCAGCACACACAGAAAAAATCACTAGTAAGAGCATCCATTTCACTCAAAGCCATATTTTTGCACACACAAGCCATTAAGCAGGACTTTGCATGAGGCCTAGGTTTCCTGATGCCGTAGCTGTAGCAGGTTTAGAACATCTTTCTCCAGGCTCAAACAACAAAACCCCATGGTGAGTGCTGCAAGTCATCCCTCTCTTACCCACGCCTCCCCCCTCCCCCATCACACGGCAGGAGAAAGACAAACACGGTAATGCAACACACAGGCAACTAAAAGCTTTGCACCAAAAAAAAAAAAAAAAGGAGAAAAAGAACAGCCACCATTAAGACCACAGAAGGCCTCCATCCTTTTAGAGGCAGTCTTTTGATGACTTTGATGTGTCCGTGGCCCCGACTCCGCTAATGTCTGCTGTAATTCAACAGCAAATCATGCTGAACTTTCGCCTTGCTAATGGGAAGACAGGACGCTGCAGCTGAGCTGTTAGAAACTGATTCACATATTATGTTCCCCCACACACACTCTCACACACACCCTCCTGCTTGTACTCTATCACCAGCATGCATGCATCTCTGTAGTTTTACCTAAAAAGAAGGTAGGAAAGCGACGTATGGGCGCAGTTTTGCTCAGAGGTGCTTGAACAACCCAATAATGTTCTTGGTTAGTTTGAAACAAACTTGTTTGCCAGTAGTTTAGTTCATTTGGGCTGATGTGAAAGCTGTCGATCGAACTCGGGTATAGGCTTAACAACCGCACTAAGACTGCCTAAATGGCAAGTCTGCTTCTGAGCTGATTCTTGTGCATTTAATTTCGGGCGTGTGAGCAAAAGCGACAACCACGGGATATTGTGATCATAGATACAGAGGCGAGCTGTTTCAGGATCTGTAAAAGCAATCCATAGGCAACATTTGCACAAGATAATAGCAACGTGCAAAAATATACACACAGGGAGAACGACATCAGACAGTTACCCATCAGTCCACACACACAAACATTGTGTGTATGTGTGTGAAACCCCATTGTACCAGAGCTAAAAGGCTAACATCTTTTCATGCACTTATTGACACCAAATTAACCAAACTACCTGCACTCTTGCGCCTGGGACACACATCCTGCGTCTGCGTTGCAAATGCGTCAGCAGCACATCTACTTATTTTTTCAGCTCCCATTAAGATCAGAGCAGCCACACAGAACGCCGGAGACGCACGTCAGACGCACATCAGACGCACGTCAGCAGCAACGTTGCACTTCAGCTCAGGAGGCTCGCCGATTTTTTTTTAAACGAGATGCGCGTGCTTCTATGCTAAAAAAGACGAGGAGATAACCTGTTGACAGTCATACTGACATTATACCAGCAACATTCACTGTTGTTTGAACATTTCCGGTGTGTCTTTCAAAATAAAACCTCTCACAAGCATAGGACAGAGAATATCTTCTTTTAAAGATTTAAGTGTGAAGCATTTGAAGGATCTTGATGTGTAAACAGGCCATACTAAAACTTGGTTCTGGCTTTTGTTTTAGAATAAATGATGGTCAAACCAGAGACTTAATATAGTGAGGTTTAGTTTTGCTTTTTAACTTAGATTGATCACTGGTTTTGTCAATTCACATGATGCGCATCGTGCCAGCCTGGAGTGGAGACACACCTGCAATGTCTCAACAGAGACAGAACTCCATTTAATATCAAGACTTTAAAAGCAGCAAATGACTTGCTTTAATGAATTTCAGTAGTTTATAATATGAAGAATTGTAAAGTATCATTTCCATGTGACTGTTTGGTCAGACAGTGACGGATCAGAGGTAATAAACCTGGCATTTCATCCTTGCACTTCCCCTGCCCCCTCTCTCTCACATGGCACACGGTTTTCTGTCTAAACTAAATATAAATTTAATGCGCCATAAAATGACATAACACAGTTTCATATTATTAAGAATTTTCAAAGTAAAACTCAATGAAGAAAAACAGGGCGGACAGAAGCAACAGATGCTGCATGTATGAACAACAACAGCGAGCGAGATGTGGCAGATTGGCGATGCAGATGTGCTGCAGAGGTCGACGCAAGATGTGTGTCCCGGGCGTAAGACTATCTGAAATATGTCCTCATTACTTAACGCAGTTAATGGGTAGTGACAACAAAAACGACATCTATGACTGTTTCAGAGTCTGGTTACATTTAGTCAAGCATTTAACTTGGTTAGGATCAGGAAAAGATCATAGTTTGGGATGAAATAAGTCTCTACTTTGTAATCAAATGTAAGTTAAGTCTGTTGTGTAAAAAAGACATCTCTCACTCTCAGACTTCTGGGTGAAAGTTCTGTGTTTGTTTTACAGACACCCTCCATAAGCAGACTTTCTTGCTCATCATGCTGCCTCACCTGCCTTCCTCCTATACTCCCCTCATAATTATGGCTAACACCAGGGGTGTTAAATGTGGTTCCTAACAAGCTGCTTGCAGAGATTACCTGCAGGCTGTTTTTTTCTAGGGAAAACAGGAGAGTTTCACAAAAAATACAGACAAGTTGATTTATGTCCTGAAAAGTTAACCACCATACTTTCAGGCTATTTCAGAAAGATGTATCTAGTTCAACAGCAGCAAGTACGCAGGGGCAGACTCTAATAATGACAAATAAGTCCCTCTAGGAGTCTCTCAAAATGTACCATGTTCGAGCTGGAGTACACCACAATGCCCCAAACGTTATCACAAAGTACACACAAGCATTTTCACATGTGTGAAGTTAAAAACCAGCCCCAATATCAGCACAAGATTCTAAATTGCACATTAGAGCTTTGTGATTGAATGATAAGATGGCACGGTGCCTCCACCGCCAACACTCCCTCTGCTTGACAGCCAGTACAAATGCAGCCATGGGCAGCATCTCCTCTAATACATCAGATTCCCTCGTATTGTAACCCTAAGTGATGGAGAGCACTGTGAGACTGGCTGACACTAACAATGTTAACAGCGAGAAGAATGCAGTCTGCACTGCTCTAACTCTCACTGCTGCTCTTACTTCACAGGGTAAGAAACACAACAATCAGGGTTTCCTCTCGCAGTCGAGCGAGACCCGGCGCCGAGGGGTTTTATGTTGTTTACAGGCTGCCACTTCACCAATAACTGAGTTCTCCTCCTCTCTGCTCCTTAACCAGCACTGGCCTTTATTGCACACAAGCACCATGTTTAGCGACCCTGTTGCCCTCCTTCGTCTTCCTACTTACTTTACACTTCTTCTCCTTTAAAGCACATGGGAGTTTCACCACAAGTCGCTGTTAGCACTCTAAGTGGCATCCAACATGTCTTCCAGAGGTGCAAAGTCTACCAAAACATCCCATTCAAGCTGCAAGGGTTTTTTAGTTCGCGGAAATTGCTCTCGAGTTGAAGTGAAAGTAAAATTGCTGGTGTAAAATGTAATGAGGAGGAAGTGTAATTCCATCACTTCCAAAACAAATTTGTGAAGAGGTTTGTTTTGCATCCAATATGTCTCTGAAGAAGATAATTTAAAAACTGAGATTATCCTGTTTATATTTTAGATATTTCTCCACTTTGGTCCCACTTTCACTGTCCAAATACATTTATGGCTAAATAATCAATTCCAAAATACTTAACAATCTTTCTTGCATGCAAAACTTTAGTTTACATCGTGTAGATATCCCAAAATAGCTCATCTTGAGGAAAACAACCCTTCAGTATTTAGTCCAATATCTGACAGATCATCATGATGGCTCCAAATCTAAAAGCTCGTTCACCTCTCATCTTCAGCCTTTATCAGTAGCTGTGAATTAAGACTGATGATGCGTCTCCACTCTCTCCCACTGTCCAAAAGTGAAACCAAAACATCCCTGATACAGGCACTCTGCTGATGTTATTTGGAGCCAGAGTATTTTTTTGGAACTGCAATAGCGAAGTTAGCTTTAAATGAAGTCACTGACCCTTGTTTTGCATCAAATAACAAATCTAATTTCATTAGACATTTCAGTAAAATGAGCATAATCCGAACTACTTAAAATGGCTGAAACCATATTCACAGAAAAAATATTTGATGTTTACTTTAATATCCAATGTCATATCAGAGTAGGCGGGATTTATAACCTATACTGCCTCCAGCCACCAGAGGGAGGTACAGATGTTTTGGCTTCATTTACCTTGTGAAGAGAGCTTCTCCAAAAAGGCGTCATGGCGCACTAAATGCTTGATATGTACATGAGGCCAACCATATTTTACTTGTTTTAAAAAAAAGTATATTAAAATTTATTTAAATTTTAGCATCAGAATTAAAATATGCAAAGAATATGCCAATCTGTTGTTGTCACATTACTCCTATCACATGAAACTTCTGTAACTTCTCTTTTAAAAGATAAGGTGAAAAAAACCCACAAAAGGCCAATATTTTATTCTTTTTCACTATACTGGCACCTACAAATGTCCCTTTGATTCACTGTCAAGTTTATATGTAAAGCTATTAAACACAGCTGGAGTGTCAGGGTTTGAATGGTTCAGATTATAAAGAGAACAAGGACACCTCCTGCAGAGGCCAAGCAAAAACTTACACAAAGAACTGCAGAAATAAAAGGAAAAAACCTTCAGAGGGATAAAGTGTTCTTAACCCTTTTTAAAGTTTTTCCAACATATTGTCAATTACTGTGCAGGAGCAATTTTTTTTCCTCGGGTTTCGCATTGTTAGGTCTTATTACTTGCAATGTGCAAATGTGGAGTGTTTCTCTCATCCGGTGCTCACGTGGAGATCTTAAACTCAACGGCTTCAGCAGGAATGATTCCTGTCAGACTGTGTCTCACAGCTTCCTGCGGTCCTGCTCCATTCGTTCAGACCAGAAACACTGATTCATAAGTCTCATCAGTAAACAAGGCCCGGTGACTCAGCGGGAGGAAAAACACATTCTGCCTGTCACATTTGAAAGTCAATGAGCTCCAGTGTTCTTTGATACATTGCACCAGCCAGCCACAAAAAGGGAAATATAGTGCATGTTCAGACAACTGCACCAGTCTTTCTTTTGATCTTCATTTGATTTTTTGTGTTATTATTTTTTTAACTGCCAAGTTTTTAATGAGTTGTTGACACTGATGATCCCAAACATCTGCTGGACCCTCACAGTTCATGATGGGATAAAACCAATTAGACGGCACCATCCCCGAGCTGGAGCTTTGTGGCTCTCGAGCATGTGAGAAACTCATCAGCTCAAGCTTCATCTGCCAGCCGACGTCCAATAGATCATCTCTCGCCGCCTTTGTGTGCACAACGGTCTGCGCAGCCTTTTGTTTTGTCAAGGTTGTCTTTTAAAGAAGAGAGCTGTCGATAGATTAAAACATATCGTGCATCAGCAGAGTTTGAATACTGATCCAGATCACCTTAAGGCCTTAATTTGCATTTTTAAATTTGCCTCAGGCTGATTTTTCTACACGGTCCTCTCTGCCTTGTACTTGAAATACATGATACAGTTTTCTTCAAGTGCAAAAAATAAATGATTTTCTAAACTAACAACCATGAACGCATTTGTGCGGTAACTATGAGCAACGTGTGCCCTCAGGGAAGACTACTTTTACATGATAAACAAACTCTGTGCCCTCAGGGAAGACATTACAAACAGCAGGGTAAGTTTTATTATCTATAATACAAGTTTGAGATGTGCGCATTTTCAATTTGCCATGATCCCTTAGTGAGTACACCTTCAGGATAAGCATTAGAAATTACTGCTGTACATTAAGTAACATAATAACAGATAATATGACATATGACCTCCAATGCAGAACAGTGCTCATAGTGCATTTCTCTTTAATGCACCTTATTGAAACAAGCGTGAATAGCAAAAGCTGCGACCAGCAGTAAAAAATGTTGGAATGCAAAATACTGTGTACTTGTTTGAATGTTAAATCCATTCTTTTCTGTGTATTTGGAAAGAAAGAAAGTGAAAAAATAAAAGTACAGTTAATCAGCTGTCCTTTGGCTCATTACTTACTTACTTACTTTTGGCTCATGATCAACCTTAAGTCTGTCTGTGAATCCGTTTGAAGTTTTGCACCTTTTTGCGATAGGCCACTCCCATTGCCCCGCCCCCTTTAAGCCAATTGGCATGATGACAAACACACACCCTAACCTCAATGCCAAATTTCAGCCTCATGGGGCAAAAACTGTATTTTTGCAGATGGACCGCCCAACCAACAGAGCTAAAAAATTTTAAAAAAGCAGCTAAAAAAAGGTACCTTTCATAATACTCACATTGTGCTGCTTGTTCAGTAAATGACAACCATTGAATGCAGTACTTTGCAAAACAATGTAAACCACAAAAAAATGGTAATAGTTATATAAAATCTTGTTTCATTTTCCACTTTGGTTCATTGAATTTGTTTTGAAGTATGATGGAGGAAACCTTGGATTTCAGTTCTGCCCTTGTTGTACTTTACAACTATTTATATAACACATTTTAGCAATAAGGCAACTTAAAGTGCTTTACATCAAGCATAAAAGTGCAAAAGAAACAGTAGACGGATTTTTAAACACACAATATTTAAACAAGTCATTAAAATTTTGACTTAGACTTCAGCTGATCCGTTCCTACTGAAGAACAGGGTAGAAATATTCAGCTTACTTTTTAAAAAAAGACTCCGTATGAGGTGTGAGTAAAAATCTCGTAGCCTCAGGTAGAAAAAATGAGTTAGATAGCTCTAGTGTTGTGCATGTGCAGTTCAACTTTTTAAATATTTTTGAGCATGCATAAAGTCTGAAGGTTTTTTGGTGTTTCTGTTTGTGGGGTTTTATTTTTGCAAGTCAGAAAATCAGACAGCATCAGCCCTCATGCAGTTATCTCTCTCTGCCTTGTTAGCTGAGCATCCCACTTCTATATCATGCTTTAAGAAAGACCAGCCTCCACTAGTGTTGCCTGCATGTTTTTATGGACCTCCTTGGGTGAGCCCTTTGAAAGGGGGAAGCAGATTACCACATGAAGGACAATTACAAGAAAAAGAAATACCACAAAAGTTTTTAACCTCACAATTTCTTCATATTTATGCATGTAAAGAGAGCTGAATAACTTGTCTCCTTCTACCTTTGGCCACAAACTTATTAGTCATTGTTAAGAATAAGCTGAACAGACAATCTGCAGTAGGAAAAAGTGTGTTTTCATGGGTTTATTGGCAGTTGACTACAAAGATTTAGATAGCTGTTATTTAAACCTATCGGGAACTCTTGATGCAAACAAGTGAATTTAAATTTCAAGTGTCATTTAGTTCTGTTGCCATTATGTTGTGCTGCAGGTCTCTGTGTAGTGACTTAAAACCTGAGGCAAGAGAAGAGGAAGTTACAGCAGCAGTTTCGAAAAGGAAGTAAAAGTGGCCACCATTTTGTCACTTTCCCACCTGCATGAAAAAAACTCTAAAGCTGCAGCTTGTTCTGCTTTATAACCCCTGTGTGTGTCCAGTAAAACTGCAACATTGCCATTACAAAGTCCTACGTGCACCATCACATAAAAGGCAACGACATGAGTGACACAGTGCTTGTGGCCTTAAAAGAAGCCCCACCTCCCCCCTCCTCTGTCCATACACATTTCATTTCCTCACCTTCTTGTAACACCTGATTTCACTAAGTGAAGACTTGCCCTCCTTCTTATCAGCAGCATCAAGTTGCAGTTTTTTCAGCCTTTTAATAACATTTTTGATAACCCCAACAGGTTATTTGGTCCATTCGCGGGCAATCAGAGCAACATGGGAGGTCTCTACCCGAGCAGTGCTGTCAGTGGCTTCATATCAGTGCAGTGGTGCCACTTCAGCGAGGAAAATGTCACTTTTGATATCTCCCCATGGTCTTTGTCAGTGTGGGGAGTCTAACCCGGCTAATGAAGTAAAAAGGGAAAAGCTGTGGGAGAAAAAAATGGTCTTCAATCAAAGTGTGTGTACTCAACAACCCCACGTCATGCTGCTCATTTTTTATTTTTCAGTGTGTTAAATATGATTTCCCTCCATCTGTTTTTGTGCACTGCCATTTATTGTGCCACTGTGTCTGAGTTTATACATCAAGTTTCGCTTTTCTGTTGCCAGGATCCTCATCAACTCTGCATTCTTTTCCTCAGAGACATTAAGAATGCACAGGCACGTTTGTTTGTCAAGACAGCTGACTGCATAACAATGACACCATAAGTACAACACCAGCATGTGTTACTCATTAGACATTTAATCACTTCTAACAACCATGCGCACACCAGCATTGTCAGTATTTCATGTCATGGTGTTTAACCCGCAAGACGACATAAAAGAAAAGAGTCCTCAACAAGAGCTTTGATCAGCTCTGCCGGTGTGAGACTTGTGTGTGTGTGTGTGTGGCAGATACTTAATGCATTGCCACTGCAAATACATCAAAAAGTTTACAGCAGACCTTTAACTCACACACACACGGTGACACATGATGAGCTGTTGGTCGTTTATCAAACAGCGATACCATCGTTTTCACAGTGGCTTTACTTTATCCTCATGGCTTTTATACTCATTTGTTTTCCCCCTGTGTTTGTCATGTATTTGTCCTCTCATCCAGATGCTCCCACCACTACCCCTATACCCACCACAGCCACCACCACCACCACCACCATCACCACCACCACCTCCTACTCTGAAACCAATCAAGGTACAGTATCACCCTCACACAACCTGTTTATCTGTGTGCGTATGTGTGCGTGTGCTCCTGTATTCCCCGCTCAGCCTTGAATCAGTCCGTATACAGCTTTTCCTTTACCAAACTCCCACTTGAGGGGAATCGACCTTTCGCTAAGCCCCACCCTTTAACGCAAATGGGCCTGTCGGAGCATAGCCTCTGCCAGCTCTGACCAGGTTCCAACAACTGCATACTGTGCTCCACCGAAACTCATGCAATCTTTTTAGATTTTCTTCATTTTCAGGCTGGTTCTGTGGATTTCGAGCTTGCTGTGGTTAAACCTTGTCTCTGGGGCACTTTTAAAGTGATGCTTGTTATTCAGTGAGGTTTGAAGGAGATATAAGTATTTTACCTGTCCAAAAAGGCTTAGCAAAAGGTCAATTACATAACCGGTCATCGTCAGTCGAGATGAAGAGGACAGCTTTAGCCACACTGGCTTTCCCTGTGCGCATTCCTTCTCTTCCCTTCATCACTAGAAGCCGTGACTGTCTCTGGTTTGAGTAGATGACACAAGTCATCCTGAGGAACACAGCTGCATCTCACTGGCTCGTTATGAAAGAAGACAACTTTCCTTTTCTTTTCATGCTTTCAATAAGCAAACAAACCCAGTCTCAGGGATCTAATATGTGAATATGTGTGTCAAACAGGATTAATTCTGTCCCAAGCCATCGTCATGCCACAGAAGCAGTCATCATTCATATGCATGCTGCTTTACCCATGGGTCAAAGCCACCATGTTCCTGTCATCATTTACCCTTTCATTTTAAATGCTTTGGCAGTCAGTTCTAAATGCTCTTTATCGTTGAAAGGAAAAGGTTGTATTTTTGCACATTAAGCCTTATAATAAGGATATTTACGATCATATACGATGTTCTACAGCATTATTATGACGAGCGGTGCAGTCCTGAGAGCTGGAGCTCATTGCTGATGTCGCTGCTAGCTGAAAACAATGGAGGAGCATGTGCACTCATCCAGTCTGTCGAAAAATACAATGAACTCTCGCTTTAAAAGACTTGAAACTTGTTAATGTTCACTTAATGTTAAGTGGTGTCCTCTCGTGTTACGACACTGAAACACAAAGCTAAACATGGACATATAAAACCCGGAAGCAGGTATTTGTTTGTTTCATGAAGCAGCTGAAAGAGCCACTTTTGGGTTACATATCCGTGTTTAGCTTTGTGTTTTTGTGTCGGTTCATGAGAGGACACCACTAAACATTCAGTGAGTTTTGCATCTTTTAGAACAAGCATTTATTGTGTTTTAGCAGTGACTTCAGCAATGAGCTCCAGCTCTCAGGACTGCACCCTTCGACAAAATAATGCGGTAGAACATTATATATGATCGTAAATATCCTTGTTATAAGGCTTAAAGTGCAAAAAAACAAACTTCTCCTCTAACAGTTAGGCACTAATGGCTGAGGTTGCAACATGTATTCATACACTTTAAATTTACAGATACAGTAAAATTACAGCATTACAGCTCTGTTCTTCACACCCAGACGTAAAATTGATATGAATGTTTTCATCTCATTGTGGGAATGAAAGCATGTAAGCATATTTTCTAATTTACTGAACTATTTCTTTAAAAATAGAACAAATATTGGTGCATTTTTGGCACAAACAACCTCCTGTCTGTGCACGAGCAACTTGCCTTTCTTTTTGTTCAGCTCAGCTAGTGTTAGGTTGAAACTGTTGCATTACCATCACACATTATGACTCACAAATAAACTAAAGCCATAGCATATTAGGTAACATGAAAACAGATAAAAATAAACCTTAAAATTAAGATTCTGATAAATAGTTATGGTGCCGTACTCCACAAAGACTGTCAGTACAGTTCATTTCCTGCTCTGTACAGGCCTGCGGTGCAAAAAACAAACAATCAAACAAACAAACAAAAAAACATTTTGGAAAGATTAGGAA
>JAQFJA010000006.1:25962747-25977148 GCA_029874485.1 Naso brachycentron
ATTTAAAAAAAAAAAAAAAAAAAAAGTTGAGATTTTCCAATGAACTTCATATTCATTGTATTAAGTACATGTTTTGCTGTTAGAAATGCATGTTGGTGAAGCTCCCTTTGATAATTTAACTGCAAGCAAACAAAGAAGTTGAAAACAGCAAATATATGTCCACCCTGTCATTAATATTCAAAGTAGAGGAAATACAATTGTAATTACATAGTGATTTTAAAATGTACATTCATAGTTTGCTTATCACTCCTTTTATCAACAATATATTTTAATAATGGGGAAATGTATATAGTTATCCCATAATGACAGGGTGGACAGCGATGAAAAATCTACTTAAGCTTCCACTTTTCTATAGGAATACATACTTCCTACAGGCACTGCACTAGTTTTCCAAATAGAACAACACAGTCATGAAATGTGTAACACCGTGGTAACACTTGGTGGCAGTGTGGTAACGTTACAGCATGTTTGCAAAACGAAGAAAAGACCCGGGGAGGAGGATCCAGTCGCCGACATCTCGGAGCCAATCAGACCAGCTGGCGGGTCCTGGCATGTTGTTGTGCTGAGCTGTCACAGTTTTCTAAAACATTATAACATAACTGTACAGCATGGCCTCGTTTGTGACTGAAGTGCTCGCCAGCTCTGGCAAACTGGAGAAAGAGGACCTTTCCGGGAAAGTAAGCAAAATGTCACGTAAGGTGGAAGATACAAAGGTAGGTTCATCTACTAGCTAGCATAGCATTAGCTGTGCTAAGTAAAGTTTGAATCTGCGTTAGCCGTTGATGCTAGTATTTAGAGATGCGAAACTTTACTGATACTTTGACTATTAGCCAATTAACATTAGAAAGACTTACAACGCTCCCTGAAATAACTCTAAGCTGCAAAACCAATAGCTAAGCTAATACTAGCAGACAATCTGCTAGTTTGATTTAGTGACATTACATTAGTGTTCAGTGGATTTTCTTTAGCAAGACTGTTAGCTAGCTGTTAGCCATATGTGATGCAGACTTAGGTTACGTGACTCCAATAAGCTAGGTGTAAAATACGAATAAGAATAACTTATATTTTAGCCTTAATAAATTTGCTTTGCAGCAGGGCAGTCAAACGTGAATACATCCGAAAATCCAACAATGATGACATAGCTATTCAGTTTACTCAATCTCTTGACTGAAGAAAACCTTTAAAATAATTATAACACATTAGGAAATCTGTTAAGACATATAAAGACACCGGACTGATGCACAGAATCACAGAAACAATCATTTTAGTCACAACAAAACTTAAAAACCTTTTTTTTCTCTACGTGGATTCATATTAGGAGTTGTTCCAAAGACAGTCAGCCATATTTTCTTGCATGAAGGCATGCATGAATTGATTGTACATAACATAACGTCTGCATCTTTTGTAAAATTAGATCAGTATTCAGACCTTTGTTTGGTCGGCATGAATAGCTGAGTGGCTTTACATCAACTGCTGTTTAACATGTGGATGAGAGTTTTGACCTAACTATAGCTATACACAAAAATTTGTAATTGTACACAAAATGCTAACTCTCCCTCTGGGCTTTGAGGTAAAGATAAATCTAATTACGATAACTCTATTGTTCTTGTTTATTTTTTCATGTTTAATCATAGGAAGAAGTATGTGACATGATAAACAAAAAGTATGCAGACTTCCAGCCCAGTCTTCAAGGATCTGAGGAGCTAATGGTGCAAGTTGATGAAGTCTCCAAGGAAATGGATGCTCTTAAAAACTGCATTGAGACTGAGGTATGCGTGATGCGTTTAATACAGGTTTGCTGAAAATATAAACCAGACTGACAGCAGTGGCTTTGAATTGTTTGTGCTTGTGGATGCAGGTGCAGCAGAATATTCACGTGGCTGTGACTGAGTATGCAAAACTGAAGCAGCAGCTGGAGAAAAATACCATCATCATAAATATGCTTGGACACCTAAAAGAGGTACAACATGTGTCAAATTATTAAATTAAACATGATGTGATCAGAGTGAAAATTAATTGTTGTAGTTAGATAAGTATGTCCCCAATATGATATTATGAACATATCAAATATAAATTAATAGTTGCTTTTCTTCATCTTGAAATCATGAGGATGCTATCATAATTTTTTTTTTTTTAAAATGTTGTCATTCTTTGTACTTTTTGATTAGTTTCTTTCTCCATTGAGTTCACGATGAAAGGTATATGCACTCTTCTGAAGAAGAAACAGATGATGTTATGTTAGCCATACATCACATAAAAGTGTAGCTGTCAGAAATGCATTACCAGAGAAACTGTGATAGTTTGAACACATATAAATGACATGTACAGATATTTATACTGCTGTCTCATCTTTTGTGTGACTCAGTTTCACAGTGCAATGGAGGAGTACAACAAAGCTTTACTGGACAAGAAGTTTGTTGATGCAGCCAACCAACTGGAACGGGTAAGAGCTGCTTACATCATGTCCACACAACCTACACTCTATTCTGAACTTGGGCTGGGCACTTTATTCATAACTGACATTATGACACACTGATCCTGCTGTTTGTATGCTTGATTTCTTCTGAACAGGCAACAGCTACCACTGCAATACACACAAGTACGACAAAAACACTGAGTCAATTTGGAGGTTTGAAACATGTGGCTGAAATATGTGGACCTGTATTGACAAGTTTTTATACATTAAAAAAAACACACACCATACTTCAAAAATATAAAGATGAATTTGCAGTCGATAACTAATGCAAACGAGCTAGCAAACTAACATTAGCTGTTACATTAGACTCATTGGGATCAGACATGGCATTAGACACTGTTGTCGGCAGAGGCGAGTCAGAGCACGGTGAGCTAATCAGCTCATACCGATGACACCTTTGACAAAGAAGCACAGCGTAGACCAGCGAATTAGGACAGAGTACAGAGAGCGTCACTAATTTTTCATTTTTTCCCGAAACCCTCATCCTGGTGGCAAAGAAAATATCATGGCAAAAACAGGACTTATTGGAGACCAGTTAAGCAGTGAATGGTGTCATTTTTCAACCACTGTTACACTGTTTAATCAGGTTATACCTCATAATGGCAAAGTTCAGCCAAAAAGGTTGTCTAGTTTCACTGTAAGGTGATTGATAGATTATATTTTTTTCAGGCAAGAGGCAGTGTGGATTCGCTCAAAGGCTGGAAGACTTCCCAGCTTCCACTGCTGAGTGCGCTCAGTTCTGAGTTAACGGTGCAGAGAGAAAACTTAATTTATCACCTGGGGGACGAATGGAAGGGCCTCGTCATCTGGAGATTACCGTCTTCAAAGGGTGAGACATCCCAATAGAAGTGTCAATAGAGGTGCTTCACACGCATGTGATACTGATCATGCAGAGGACTGTGCACCCTGCAAATTAATACTAACTGCTTCTCACCATTAAACCAGTCATTGCGTTAATTCCAGTCACTGACACAGAATATTATCAGGGATCCCTCTCACCAGACATATACAAAATCGACGCACTCTAGGAATGTTTTTATTGTTGACATTTCTTCTGTATATTTCATTGGATCATGAAGCATTAGTAGTTACTGTTGGATGTGTACCAGCAGAGCCTGCTGGTGTGAAATCCTTCCTGAAGGTGGAGCTGAGCCTGAGCCACGCCTGGAGTAAGGATGGTGAACCGAAACCACCTGCTCAGCTGCGCTGCGTCCTGCAAGCTCTGGCCATCCAGGGAGACCTTCAGCACAAGATCAAACTCTTCAGTAAGAGCATGCAACACTGCTTACTGTTAAATCTGTAATACTCTCACAAACTACTGCTTTCATATCTTACAGACACTTAATTCCACTTAATGTAGTACTTGCACCAATTTTTTATTTTTTAAAAGAGCATGATTACCAATGTATGTAGGGAGTGAGACATTTTCCAGTAGAAAACAGTTTCTAAGCATGTTATCAGCATTTCTTCATGTAATTTCTTGTAACTTTACCAACTGTTTTGCATGTTAATGCTAATGTTTTTGCAGTAAGCTTATATCAGCAAATTAATCTCTCAGTTGAGCTCTAAAGCATAACATGTCCAAGATCAGAAGGTGCTCAGTCCCAGTATCTGTTGTCATCCAGGTCAGGTGTTGTTGAAGAACATGTTGAAGCCGTTGGTGATGTACCCGTCACTGTCAGTGAGGGTAACCGAGCAGCAGGATGAGGGAACCATCCTGGCCTTACAGTGTTTGGAGGAGACCCACGAAGAGAAATCCACTCCTTCACAGGTCTACGGCAAACTGCTGCTGGTGCTCAAAACTCTGCACACCCACCTGCTAGGTACAGTACGGCTGAGCCATATAAATAAGATGTCATGCTTTAAGGCTTCCCAAACGAGAAAGATCATTTGGAGCATGTGTAAACTTAAGCTTACCTCTGAATTTCTGAACTGGAGGGTTAACATGATCTTGAGAAAAAGAAGTCATGTTTGTTATTTTTCAGATGTGTCTATTGGTGACAAAAAGCTCTCAGCCATCCTGGGGGAGCTGATTTGGGAAGAAATTTCTCATTGCATCATCCACGAGTGTCTGCTCTACTCCATCCCCACCAACAGCAGCCAGCTGGAGACATACAACACAGTACAGACCTAACAGTAGTTGTATAGTGTGATGATGTTGTACTGTCTGTTGATTAAAATTTGAGAGAATGCTGAAATCTTACTGAATATATTTTTAATTGTACATTTTCCAGGTGATCAAGGAAACTGAGGAATTTGAGAATTCTCTGAAGGAGATGGACTTTCTACAGGGTGATTCCACAGATCTACTCAAATACGCCCGAGATGTCAACTGCCACTTTGCCAGCAAAAAATGCAAAGACGTCATCGTGGCAGCCCGCAAACTCATGACCTCCAAGATGCACAACACAGTCAAAGTATGTGAGGCTCTATGAATGAACTGGTGACTGGTGATTCATTCTCCCACATATCTTCAGATGCTTTTTGTTTGTCTTATTTATTCACTATTTTATTCACAAAATAGATCACACCAGATCACAAGCTGCGTCTGCCCAAGCTGCCCACTCCGGGTTCAGAGATGAAGCTGAAGCAGGAGACCACAAAGGAGGAGATGATTATGGAGAACTCAAAGCAGCTGTCTGCATGGACTCTGTGTCTGCCCGCCTGTCGCATCAGTGAGTCAGTGCAGCAGCTGATGGAGCTGGCACTCAACACGCTGTGCGAAGCTGTGGGGAGCTCCACTCAATGGTACGTTACAATGTCCCCACACCTGACAGTCTTCGGATACTACTGTGTTGATCCTGAGCTTCAGACCTGAGGCAGAGTCAGACTGCTGGATCCTGCAGTTTCAAAAATACCATCAATCATTCTCTTGTTCTTTTCAGTGCATTACAACTGTTCTTCACCGTGAGGAACATCTTCCAGCTGTTCTATGATGTTGTACCAACGTACCACAAGTAAGGACGTTTCTGTCACACAACACACTGCAGATCAAACCAACATATTTCCTCTGAAGGTGTAAATGTTTGTCTTTCGTTTCTCCAGGGAGAACCTGCTGAAGTTCCCTCACCTGGCTGCCATCCAGCACAATAACTGCATGTACCTGGCCCACCACCTGCTCACCTTAGGCCACCACTTTAGAGCTCACCTGCCTCAGCCACTCAGTGAGGGCGTCGCAACATTTGTTGACATGGTGCCTGGATTCAGGAAACTGGGTAAACAAACACTTTGGTACCATAATTCATTTACAAAACTTTTACAAAACTATCAGCTCGATTGTATTTACAATTCCTGAGGACATTAATGTTCCACAGACACCACTGGAATCGATGACCTTTCGGATCTTCCTTGTAGCAACACTATGGGGCCAAAGTTTCCACTCCTACATGCAAAATGCAGTCTAATCTGCATAAGCCTTTTTGTCATCTTCTAGGTGCTCAGTGCTTCTTGGCGCAGATGAACGTCCAGAGAGCTGAACTGTTGGAGAGACTTTCCACCGCTCACAACTTCTGCAACCTGGATGATGAAGACAACTACATTGCAGCCAGCAAAGCAGTGAGACAGGTGAGAAGAGAGGCCTTGAAATTTAAAAGTAAAGTTATTGTAGTGATGACAGTGTATCATAAAAAAACTGGACTGGACTCTTAAACTGTGTGGTAGCATTCCATTATTATTTTTTTTCTTTAGACATTTCTCCTCTCTCCAACAGTGATCAAAATGTTTGCTTGATTGCAGGTCATCCATCAGCTGAAGCAGCTGGGAACCGTGTGGCAGGATGTCCTGCCAGTCAGTATCTACTGTAAAGCCATGGGCAATCTCCTTAACACAGCCATCTCAGAAGTCATCGCCAAAATCATGATGCTGGAGGTTTGTCTTTTATTTTCAGTCAGCAAATTAACAAATGACTCGGCTTATAGATGCAGAGATGTTAATGTGGTAACTAATGCGATTAAAACTGTGAAAAGAACACAGAAGAGTTTTGTGACCTGCACTGTAAAGATGTGTTCAGGCTGAAAGCAATGAACACCACAAGGTGACATACAAAGTCAATGTAAAGACACGATTACACGCGCTTTCACTTCGGGCGATGCAGATCTTGTGATAAACGGGATGTGAATCCCAGTGTGGTGTCCATCGCCTCATCGCTCGAAGTTGAAACTGAACTTATGTGGCAACATCACGTGACACTGTGCCACAACAGCCAAGTGTCGATCAGTGACATCCTGACAGCATAAACATTGCAAGAATTTACCGAATGGACATTGTATCAGACATACTGGTTAAAACAACTGTTGCTGTGTATGAATACCGTGAAGCTCCTACAGCACAACTTTATACACCATGGGATTATCTTATGAACACAGGCAGGAGAAAGGATAAGAAGCCCACCATGTTTAATGACAAATCACAAGCCTCCCTTCCTCCTGACGCTACTAGCTAACAGTAACTGTGGCTGACACGGAGCTTTGTGACATAACTTAAAAGGCTCCGGATTTTATCATTCAGAACTTTTTCAACCTGTCTAGGACCTCCACAATTGATGTAATGCAAAAAG
This sequence comes from Naso brachycentron, assembly GCA_029874485.1. Lineage (NCBI taxonomy): Eukaryota > Metazoa > Chordata > Actinopteri > Acanthuriformes > Acanthuridae > Naso > Naso brachycentron. Next base: position 25,969,779 of record JAQFJA010000006.1, read on the forward strand.
GATGATTAAATCGGCCGTAATTAACAGCAGAAAGTGGCCAGTTTCCCCCCCTCTTAATGAGCTAATAAGCAGATTGTGAACATTGCGCGAATGACGTGATTTAAATGACTGAAGCAATGATCAAAAATATGATCCAATTATGATTAAGCAGCACGATACTGGTGTGTCTTGTGATTGTGATTCATCGCTCTTAGTGTGAACACATCTTACAGACCAAAAATGACAAATTCAGCATTTTGATGGTCACTAAGGATTTTGTTTCTCACTGTCTACAGGATATTTCCTCTGAGGATGGGGAGCACCTCCACACTCTCTGCCAAACCCTCATCGAGGAGGGTCCGCTGGTCTTCATTCCTCTGGCTGAGGAGAACAAGAACAAGAAATATCAGGAGGAGGTTCCTCTCTATGTCAAGAAGTGGAGCACCTTCAAGGAGCTGGTCATCGTGCTGCGGGCCAACCTGCAGGAGATAGTCGACAGGTGAGAGGGGGCCTGAACAATAAAGAAAAAAATTCAAGAAAGAAATGGTGTTTGTTATACTCTTTTTCCATTATTGTGTGTGATTGGCTGATTGATCTGTGATTGCTCTGCTTAGGTGGGCTGATGGGAAAGGTCCGTTGGCTGTGGAGTTTTCCAGTTCGGAGGTGAAGAATCTGATCCGAGCCTTGTTTCAGAACACGGAGAGGAGAGCTGTGGCTCTGACCAAAATCAAATAAATACTTGGAGCAAATGAACACTAAGAAACAGAACTATAGCACTTTTTCCTGTGAGGAAAAACAATTCATGCCTTTATTCATTTCTGTTTTGCGTTTTATTAAAAATATGCATTTACGTGTGTGTAGGTTGAACATTTTGTCACAGATGTGGTCATTCTGTCTGATGGAGGTGCTGTCGCAGAGCAGATAATCTGGTTGTAATCAATCTGTGGGATCTGTTCTCAGACTGCAATTATTCCTGCAGAGATTACATGAAGGCTTCTTCACATACACACACACACAGCCCATCATATAGCGCTGTGGGTTTGCCACCACAAAGCCAGCTGAGGTTGTGTAACCAGTGTCCTGCCATCTGTTGACTTGCGATGTCATGTTAAGGGTTAACTTTGCTGCACATTGTTCATCAAACTACATCTGCAGCTTCTTCCAGAGGAACCAATTTATCTGTTCTGATGTCATTTTATAACTTTGTGTGGTTATTTTTGTTTGAACTGAAAAATGACCATTTCACTCCAACAAACATCCTGGATTTTGCATCTAAAACTAAGAAACTTCTTGTACAAACCATTTAACTGAACTCTCCTGTAATGTATTTATTACTTGTCCAAATAAACCAAAAGTTGACTTTTCTGAACCTTTTTCAGACTTTGTTTTTAATGATTGTTAGTGTTGGACTGAGTCATGCAAGTTGTTTCCAGCCATAAATGTGTTTGTAATCTAGGTTATCGTCCAAAGGTGACATATAACCTACTGAAACAAACAAAACATGCCACTGTTCCCATACCGGGAGTTGAACCCGGGCCGCCTGGGTGAAAACCAGGAATCCTAACCGCTAGACCATATGGGATCTGCCTACTTGTGAAGCAACACTTTGTTTTCCAACCATCAATTGAGACTCTGGTAATGATTTGACACTGATCTCACCATACTTCCTAGCCACACACGGAGTCATGGGTTTCAGTACATTGTAGAATAATAAACACCTCTAAATGTCACTATGGTAAGATGATCTGATGTGATGACACATGCAGTGCTTTCTTTTGAGCATCACTTTTTGCTTGATGGGGGAGGAGACAAACAGCTGGATGCTCACAGCAGCTTCTCACTCACTCGCTCACTGTCTCCTTGTCTCCATTTGAACAAACTTCAATAAGGAAATTAAGTTCTGACAGCTTTCATCTCAAATTATGCTTTACAGAGGTATGTGATCATTTTTTTCTCCTTATTTTTGTTGCTGTTTTTTTTCTCCAGCAAAACTTTAAGAAGCAGAATAGATATCAGAAAAATGTATCATTTGGCTTTTTGTAAATGTATAATTTCTAACATTGTAATCGGAGCCAAATGAGATGCATGCAGGTGTCACTATTCAAAACTCAAAAATATTCATCTTAAATAAAAGAAATGTAAAAAGATGAGCTTCACGCTGGAGAAAAAGAAATCAGTTGTGCTTGGCATTTTTTAATAGAAAATATTTGGTGACGGCAATTAATCAATTCAATTTATTGTTTCTGCTCTAGATGATTTATGATCTGCTCCTGCTGTAGCTTTGAGAACATTTTAGTCAGTGTGAGGGAAAGGTCATTATTAACAAACAATGTAAAATTTATAATCATTAATGAATTGATATTGTTTTTTATTTAAAAGGTGCAAAAGTTCTTTTCTTCCAGTAGTCTAACTATTACGTGGGTTTTTTGTTATTGTTTTTTTCCAGGAACATTTTGGTAGTTCATGACACCACATTTAACTTTTCTCATCAAAGTTCTCATGTTTCTATTTTTATCTCAGTACTGTTTATGACACATATTACCCTTAGCGCAGAGTGACCTGACTGCTGCAAGCAGCAGGAATTCAAGGTTACGACACAAAGAAATAAATGTACAGTTCTACTTCATGTCAAGTATGTTGGTACATAACAGTTGGCTTCGAAAGCACAGCACATAACTTGTGTTTGTGTACTTGTATTCAGCCAAATCGCTGCACCGTTTCAAAAATCCTGGTACCAGTAAACAATAGTCCATAAAACTGAGTCTGAGGAAAAGATGAGTGTGTGGTCCCATCTCTCTGTTTTGCTAACTATGATGTCTTTCTTCATTTACATGGCTGCATGCTTCTCTGTGCAGTTGATTTGCACTCCTGGAAAACTTTGTTTGTGTGAGTATTATGATGCAGGAAGCACTGCGTGTCCGGTTGAAACATTTTCACATGAAACAAGTGAATTTACCACAGTTCATTGGGTCACATCTGGACGATGCTTTCTCTAAGCCTTCAGGCAAATACAGTCAGTAATCTTTTCAAATCCATCATGTTTCTTGGTGTTTCTCCGATTAATTTTGAGGATTAGCGATAATCCTACATGTGTAATAAACTGTAGCAGAGACTGAGACACTGATCAGCCCACTTCAGACTGATGGAACCTCGTATGATGCTGATAAGGAAGTAAAGCAATATTTGTTTCTGGCACGTCATCGTGAGAGCTCAGATGCTCTACTCATGTATGTGAGGGAATCTCTGGGATTCCCTCACATAACATTCCCTCCCTAACGCAGCAGAATATAAAGAGGTTGAGTGACATCACCAACGTCTAAATTATCATCATTGTATTTTTATCCATTTCTACAAACCCTGGTAGAAGTATGACGCAGCAGTCAGACTTTATGGCCCAAACAGAAGCCGGAGCTGAAGGTCGATCCACACTTTGAAGACCTCAGTTATGATCTCCACTGTGATGTGCAGCAGAGAGACGCTACAAAACGTTCAGAGCGGCACTCACATCAGGAGCCCCGTCAGGACAGAACCTCGCAGGAACTCCATTCCCCCAACGCAGACCCTCACTGCTAAACACCTGTTGGCTTACCTGCCCCGCCCGCAGCCACAGTCCGTCCGTTACACTCCTTACACCTGCAAGGTACTTACAAGCTGTCTGTGTCACAGTGTGTGGTGTCATCTGGTTTCTGAAGTCTGTCTCTGCTCAGAAATGTGTTTGCTTGTTAATCCTCCACTTGGATGTTTGAGCGTCACCGTGCAGAATGATGGATGTGCAGTCTGAAACCAGGAGAAGGTTTCACATTCATCTGCTTCTTTTGTGCGCACCTTAAATCTGAATTTTACAAGTTTGTGACATGACAGCTGTTGGGAGCCACCAGTTGTGGTCCAGCATGAAACTTGCACAGATATGAGGTGAACATGTCAACCTCCAATGCACATTCGCTGATGACTTTAGAAAAATTTCTGTGCAGTTAAAATGAAAAATAATTTCATATGAACAGATTTTGTTTTTTCAGTGAGCAAAAAGGAAAACATGTCATTTTATTAATTAAACATAACCTAGTCTTGTACTTTCATATCAGACACAAGCAGAATAATTCTGTATGTTTTAAAACATATTTGGAGAAGATTTCGATGAAAAGTGTTGCTTAATAAACCAATGAAAACCTGACACTTTCGTGAAATGCCCTGTTTTTATCGCGTTTAATTACTCCAGGAGTACCTTTTAATTGTTATATTTCACTGCAGCACAATCACAATAAAGTCTATTCCAATCTATAAAATAAAAACGTTATTTATCGAGACGTGTTTACAGATGGCAATGGTAATTGACGACTACATTGTCGGTGTTAATCGTTTACGTGTTGAAACTAGTTTTGGTGTAACTCAGAAAAATCTGCCTTATTTTCTTGAAGTCTACAGAGAAAAAACAAAGCCGACCTGACCCTCTAACATGCTGGTGTTTGATACACAGACAAAGTTTGCCGCTAATAAACTGGTGATCCAGTAGGCCTACTGGAGCACCATCATTCTCCCAGAATGAGACGGCCATTACAGGCACCGCTGCAGGCCATTCTTTGGATACTGAGAGCACAAAGGGAACCTGATCGAGTCCTTCCGTTTCTGGCCACATCGCCATCCACAGGCACATTTTTATGCCACATTATAGAGGAACCTTTAGAATTAGACAGCCTTCAACATGATTCAGCTCATGAATCCACTTATTTATTTATCTTAAAATAGGGACAGTGCACATTGATCAACAAATGCATGTAAATGTGCCAGATTATAGCCATAGGCTAATTTCCATCCGTTGTCCCTGGGCAGGTTGGTGGCAAACAACAGTTGACATCGACACAAACAACATATACTGTTCAAGATTTGACATACAAACAAAAATTATAGAGGGTGGCTGCATGTTACTACCTTAGACAGACCAAGAAGTGACCAATGAAGTAAAGTGCATAGGCTGCTGGAATAAGAGTTAAAGTGCTAAAGAAAGAATAAAGTGCTAAGTGCTGCTATGTTGAATATTATGTAAAAGTCCTCAGGAAAGGTAAAGTGCTGGAGTAAACTGCACATTGCCCTATTGCATGATAATATGAAGTGCTGGTGTGAATTGCACATAGCCCTGTTGAACAGTGATGATAATATATATGAGATTGTTTACTCATGCTCACATATTTGGTTTGTCCTAAACCATTCCTGTAGATGACCCTTCAGTGCTGCAAAACTGGTACTGTCTCTGACTGAGGGTGGTAGTGAGTTCCACAGTGTGCTACCTCTGTACGACACAACATTTTGGCCAAAGTTGATTCTTCTGCACGGCACCTCGCAGTCACCTCAAACAGCGGCCCTAGTGGATCAGGTTTTAGAGCCACTGACTGCCCTCTGCTTGATGTAATCATTAAATGGCGTCGGAACCAGCCCACATCAAGCAGGCTATTTTAAACTTTTTGAAGTTGTCAAAACTTAATAATTTGTACTTGAGAGAATGTTGCAATGACTGAACTTGTCATTCGTTTGGTGCTTTTGCATTGTTTGAACATTATGCTTTTTTTAATTTCATTTCAGATAACAGCTAAATCCACTGTGGCTTCCATGATGACCACAGAAAGAGCCTCTCTCCTCCACAACAATGCAAACTGCTCATCACTCCCTCCGTCCCATGAGGCGTCTCCATCCCATACACAGAACCTATGCAGCCAATCTTCTCAGGCTCTAAATTGGGTGAAACAAGAGCCCCCCCAACAACACACCATCCAAACAGCTCCTCTGGACGCAGGAGAGACCTCCAAGGCTCAGCGTTTGCACCGCAGCAGACACCTCAAGCGTTTCAGCTCCAGGTGGCAATCGAGAGGCTCCACTGGCAGCAACAACATTCCCATCTCTGCAATAGAGAAGCTGCATGTTGCGAAGAGTCACAAGAAGCGCTGTAAGCTGCTGGGTGATGAGGACTCTTTGCATGTCACTGCTGGCAACCAGCGCCAGCGTTACGTCACCAAGGATGGCAAATGCAGAGTCAATCTGGGACCAATTGCAGACAAGAGTCGCTTTATCTCCGATATTTTCACCACATTAGTGGACCTCAAATACCGCTGGTTCCTTCTCGTCTTCACTATGTGCTACATTCTCACATGGGTGGCCTTTGGTGGAATCTACTTCTTTGGTGCCTGGTTGCGTGATGATATTGCACATGTTTACGATCCACTGTGGAAGGCATGCTTCCAAAATGTAGACAGTTTCCTTTCAGCCCTGCTGCTGTCCCTAGAGAGCCAGAGGACTATTGGTTATGGCTCCAGGATGGTGACAGCTAACTGCCCTGAGGGAACGATGCTCCTCATGGTCCAGTCTATCCTCGGCTCCATTATCGACGCTCTGATGGTGGGCTGCATGTTTGTGAAAATCTCCCGCCCACAGCAGAGAGCTCAGACGCTGATCTTCAGCAAGCACTGCGTGATATGTGAGCGTGATGAAAAGCTGTGCATGCTCTTCAGGATCGGTGATCTGAGAGAGAGCCACATGGTGGATGCCAAGATCCGGGCAAAGCTCATTAAGTCCAGGCAGACCAAGGAGGGCGAGTTCATCCCTCTGGAGCAGTCAGAAATCAATCTGGGCTATGACACAGGAGGAGACAGGCTGCTCCTGGTGGAACCTCAGACCATTACTCACGTCATCAATGACAGCAGCCCCTTCTGGGAGGTGGGCTGTGAGCGTTTGAAGAGAGAGACCTTTGAGATCATTGTCATCCTGGAGGGCATCGTGGAAGCATCAGGTTTGTACAAGTATTTTATGATAATACAAAATCTCTCTCCAATTAAGTGACTTCTACATGACACTCTGATGCTTTGATGTGCTGCAGGAATGACGTGCCAGGCGAGGACGTCCTACACAGAGGATGAGGTCCTATGGGGCCACAGATTTGAGTCGTGCATCTCCTTGGAGAAGGGGGCGTTTCGTGTGGACTACAGCGCATTTGACAAAATCTTTGAAGTGCAGATGTCCCCACTCAGCGCAAAAGACAGAAACATGGAAAAGGAACAAGAAGATGTGTTTTAGAAAATGTTGGCTGAACGAACAGTATTTGTTTTTTATATTAAATCAAACATACATAATGAATGACTTAAAATGGTTCTGATACTTTCTGACTTAAAAAAAAAACTTCATGAATATATTAAGGCAGTATAGTTTTTCAGGTACATGTGCTATGGTTGCTCTGTTTTTTATGCAATGTAATATTACATTATGATAAGAGTTGTGTTTGAATAATTTTGACAAAATATAAACCCTGAAGTTTCATTTGAAACCAGTTGTCTGTCTTTATTTCTGAGCAGTTATGTCATGTGGCAAAGTAATCCTAACTCAACGTCCTTTTTCTGGACCTTTTAACT
>JAQFJA010000006.1:25993293-26005344 GCA_029874485.1 Naso brachycentron
ACTACTACTACTAATAAGCCATCGTGGGAGGTAAACAAAAAATCAAACATGCTTGTCTTTCTGTTGTGAGGTTGTGAAGCGTCCTAGATACGGCGTAGGTTGTTGGCATAGTATGACACACTACGCAGGATGAAGTCATCCGCTGTCCCACCTGATGCTCATTGATCATTTCCAGGCCCACCCGACGCCCTACGTCTTCTCAGTCAGACTATTGTCGGGCTGATGTCATGTAGTCTGACCTCAGCATTAGAACATTAAATCAAGCACAGCTGACTGTGGCATGTTTTGGTCATCTTAAATTTTGACAGCATTTGTGATAATTGATCTCAGTTTTCTCCCTGGGATTAACTTCTCACCCTGCTGCACCGACATACAGGTTACATCACTGTAGGGTGTGGTTACGGGTGCCTCGAGGCGCACTCAAGCAAGCTTATCAGTGATGCTGGCTGTGATCAGAGGACACACTTTAAACTTTCACCCAGAAATGACTGAGCTTAGTTGCAGCACAGGCCACTCCTGCAGTGTTTGTGTGTTATTTCTGAGTATGCTGGATTTAACTGCCTCAATACTCTGCAAGAGTTTTTTTTTTCCCCAACAACAGAAAAACAATGAAATTCAATGTAACTTAGGTGGAGATGTAACTGTGAGTGCTGTCCATCTCTGTTCTCAGGTTTGTGGCTTCATGTGGCTTCACTCCTGACGTGAAGGTGTGGGAGGTTTGCTTCGGGAAGAGCGGAGAGTTCAAAGAGGTGGCGAGAGCTTTTGACCTGAAGGGCCACTCTGCGGGAGTTCACGCGTTCGCCTTCTCCAATAACTCTGACAGGTACAGAACATTTTTCTGACTGCAGCACACAGTCAAACAGCTCTGGCTCTCGCTGGTCTGACCTTAAAGGAAAGTCTGACAAGATGTTATAACAAATAGAAATACCAGACACGTGTAAAGACGATATGTTCTGGTTTTACCAAGTGTTATGTGCAGTCTTCACTGGTTGCTAGGCAACCTCACAGTTATGACGAATCCACAAGGTTACCTTCCTCAGCCATGAAACTGTCAGCACATAACTCCTGGTAACATCACATCTTTTCAGCTCCGTGCTTGTTTTTTGTTTTGGCTGGTTGGTAGAATCTCTGTCCTCAGCATCTCTCGTGTTTGATTCTTTCCTTTCATCCGTCAGAATGGTGACTGTCTCCAAGGACGGGACCTGGAAGCTGTGGAATACAGATGTGGAGTACAAAAAGCAGCAGGATCCTTACCTCCTGAAGACGGTTCCCTGTTCATCATCTGAAGGCAGCCGGGTGGCCTTGTCTCCAGACGGCCGGGTGGTGGCCGTCAGTGACGGCTGTAACATCGCCATGTACAGCGCTGCCAGTGGCCAGCTGGAGGAGGAGATGCACGGCGTCCACACCGAGGAGATCACTGACATTAGATTTGACATTAATGGGCGCTTCCTGGTGTCCACTGGGGACAAAGCTATCCGAGTGTTTCACAATGCGCCGGGCTACAGGGCAGCCATTAGAGACATGCAGGACATGCTGAAGAAGGCTCAGAATGAGGCCATGAAGCAGAGACTGCAGCAGCAGATCAAAGAGGCTCAGAGCACTCTGGACTCTGTGCTGGCTGCTCCTGCCAACTGAAGGAGCCCAAAGAAAACTCGCTGTGATTGTGATGTCTGACTCTGGTAATCTTTCTGACAAGATCAACCCCCCTCTGCCACTAAATCTGAGCAGGAAATTTTGGAATCTGCATGCAGTTTTAATAAAGAATCTTTTTATGCAAAGATGAAATGGTTTGAGTTCAGATGTTTTCCTCTTTTCCTCATGTTCAGTCTGTGATTTCTGCTGTGGTTGTTTTATTTTTGCCTTCTGCAACTTTAAGTTGAAGCCCCCCTCAAATCAAGAATGTGTCTCACTCGCTGATATTTTCCTGAGAATGTTTGAGCTTCACTGAAGTTCATGATGTGTGTGCAAAGTTTGACACCTGAAAGCCAGTTGTTGACAAGTGTAAAACACAAGTGTGAAGTTGAAACTTAAGCCTTCAGTCCAAATGACAGGAAAAGGTTTTTAAGTGATTTCAGCAGCCTGTTAAACTACAATTAAAATAATAGTTCCAGTTTTGTTTTTTATTTTTGTACACAATGACTGAGAAGGAGTAAATGATTTTCAGATTTTATGAAAAAAAAAAAAAAATTATGGAAAACTGCAACAAAAAACAATATTCAACCAGTATTTTTATTTCTTAAAAATGTCTGGAGGGAAAATGAAGGTCGATTTTCAGTTTTGTGCTTCCCAGTTGACTTAAAATGCGACTTCAACTTTCAAGTACACAGAAACTAACATGTAACGTTAATGATAATTTTTCGGGATGATATTTAACTTTATTTTTGTAGCACTATATAAAATTAAATAGCTCCACAACAATAAAAATAATAGTTTAGTTTAGTTTTAGTTTTATTTGTATGAGTAGTAGTATTAATAGTCACAGCCCTTCCTCAGGCTGTGTCGTTTATTTTGTTTAATAAAGTTTTTGTGAAAAAAGCGGAAGTGTTGACCCGGAAGCAGTGGATACGCAGTGAGGCACGTTTTTCTCTGTAGCAGCATGGACAGCAGTGCTACGCTGTGACTTGTCAGCAGAGATGGTGGAGCTCTCAGTAACGGCGGCGGAGCCGGTTCGACCCGCCGGGATCCTGCAGCAGAACCGCGTCTTCCTCGACTTCTTCTGGGACTTGGCCAAACCGGATCAGGAGGTGCGGCTGAAGGCGGTGGAAGAGCTGATCCGGTACCTGAAGACCAACAACAAGGTGAGAAGCTCAGATCACTGATGGAAATCCAGCATGGGTACGATACTCAAAAGTAACGATAGTTACACTATTACAGCAGTTTGAGGTAGTTACAGTTTCAGTTTTCAGTTATCTAATGCAGCTAAAATCCACCATAGAAATATCAGATCACAGGCAAAAGTGTTCATTTGAAAATATGTTTGAGTACTTACTCATCAGAAGTTTGGGCTCTTAAAGTGGCCCAACCAAAGTAAAAATTCTCATTGTACCCTTCCACTGATGGGTATTATGATCTAATTTTAGTTTCATCCACAACAGTGCATCATATTTTACAAGTGAAATATAATTTTTCTAGGTAAAATAATTTACAAAGTAGCTTGAACCCACAGCACTCCCATAATCAGTACAGTGTTACCCAGTGAAGTTTAATTATTTAGTAGAATTGAATTGAAATAATAAAAAAAAATAATAATAATAAATTTAAAAAAAAAAAAAATATATATATATATATATATATATGTATATATATATTTATTTATTTATTGATATTTTAGTTTAAACAACAGAGGTCATGATGAAAAAGACAAAGAAGAAAAAGACTGTATACATATATTAATAAAATAAGTAATACCATACAATAAAACTCTCTCAAATCAAAACTAAAAAATAATAACAAACAATTTTAAGCCATTAACACTGTACATAACAGAAAAGAGAAGTTGCACATTCCAGCAATGTATAAGGTCTGAATATTTGTTTAGTTACTCAGTGCAGAGGATTATTTTCCATAAAATATTAGAAATGTCCCCATATTTCTTGTGAGACCTTAAGTTTTCCTTTGATCGCACAAATCAGTTTCTCCAAAATAGAGAGAGAGTCCCTGAACCACTGGTTAGCATTCAGTTTTGTCTGCATTTTTCCAAAAGAGAGCAATCATGTGTTCAGCTTAGAGAATAAAAGTATGTCATCATTTCCTTCTTGGTCTTACTTATATCCAGGCCCTCAGGGTCAGTTCTAGGATGCACATCTGTGGACATAATGGTAGCTTTTCATATGCAATTTGTGATAGTAAATGAAATACGTCTTTTTAGAAGTTTCTATAATCCACTTGTACTGTAATAATTTAAATCTTGTATTGATTGTCTACACTTGAGCTTTATGGCAAACTTCCTCCCATTCTTAAGATGTTGTCTCTGTATTCAAGAATGGAAATACTTAAATAAAGTCAAAGTTCCATAAAGCTGAACTCGAGCAAAGTGAAACATGTTGGTCGATAAAATATCTTGTAAGTTGTCTGTAAGCATCGTGGTTTGTTCTCTCTCTGTGCTGCAGGCAGATGAGTTGGAGTACACGTTTAAAAGGCTCGTGGACGGACTCGCTCACACACGAGAGGCTGCGAGACCTGGATTCAGTCTGGCTCTGGGACAAGTGAGTGGGGCCCTAATCTGTTTGACCTAATCTGACCATTCGGTTCACTCAGGAAAGGATGTTTCTATGTGCTCATAGAAATATAAATATTAATTTAATCAAACTGTTGCAGCCCAAAAGTCTTCATGTTACATTTATAAGCTGCAGGTTCCGTTACTTAAAGTTTTGTGACCATATCCACAAATGTTTCACTACCAGAGGCCTTTAACTGTCAAACCTGCCTTTCAGCCAGTATGAACAATGACTTGCAGCATCTTTACGGAGATGTCAGTGGCATTAATGATACGACTTATTAACCAATCCCTTGAAAAGTTTTGACGTGAGCAGAAAGTTCTGGCTTCAGCATGACAAGGATTTCTGTTTTTCAGGTCTTAAGCTCTTTTGAAGACGTGTCTTTGCAGAGCATCCTCGACAGAATCAAAGAAAAGCACAATTTACAGAAAGTGAAGAAGGTGAGTGTTTGATGTGTTTTTCTGTCAGCTTTAAACCTTCGTGAATGAACTCTGTGATGAAGATCTTCTCTTGTTTTCCAGAAACTGCTCAGAAATGCTTTGTTTGGAAACTTGTTTGGTGTCCTCGCCCTTCAGCAGTCCAGTCGCCTTTCAAAAGTAAGTAAACATGCCAAAATTCATCCTTCTAAAAGAACAAAAAAACATCTCTGAGCTGCTCAGCAGTCAAGTTGCATTGTGTGTAATGCAGGCAGTCTGGTCATTGGAGAAGGACAGAACAGTCATTGCTTTGTTTTGTTTTATAAGAGGTATTTCATTGTCTAAATTTCCTAATGTACTGTACCACCAGCTTTGTTAGAGCAGTAATGGCCACAACTTTAATATGAAGCATGCATCAAGAGGTTGCTTTTCACTTCCTGTTTCGAAAACTAATGCAAGGTAGGGTACAGTTATGTCTAGAGGCATGACATTTTGGAAAGATCCACCATCTTTCCTCACACAGTCAGCAAGCAAGACCATTCTTAGAAAGAATTTAAGGAAGATTTTATGGCACACTCCTATTATTATGTGCAGGTAACATTTTGTTGATTGCATGCGCAATAGGATGCTCCAAACTTGATTTGGGCATTAAAGTCAGATGTTACTCAGCCTGATGAAGACACTGTCAGGCACTTCTGAGGGGAAAGTTTCTTGTCTCTGCTCCTGCAGGAGCCGCAGGTGGTGCTGGGATGTGTGCAGCTCCTGCAGAGCCTCAGCCAGCACAGACAACACGTGAAAGACCTGCCCACTAAGACCATGATGGACATCCTCAACGAGGTGAAACCTGCTGCAAAGTTACACCCTTAATCATACAAAGGCTGTGTATCTGTAACCACAATACATACACATGCAGTAAAAAAAGCACTTTGGTAGTTAGGTTGTTTTATTTCTGCAAATTAAAAAACCTTCATTCATCCTGTTGGTCAGATATCAGAGGAGGTGTTTGAGGAGGTGCTGCTCAGCGCCCTGCACACTGACCTGGCATCAGCCTTCAGGACTCCAGAGCAGCTGCAGCTGCTGCTGGTCGCTCTGCAGCGTTTCCCACAAACCCTTAAACCAAAGAAACTCAAGAAGCTGCTCGGCTCCTCGACCATCATAAACGCCGATAACATCCCCAAGTAAGAACACACACACACACACACACACACACGGTGGCCTCCCATCGCTGTCTTTCTCTCTCTCTCTCAAACATCCATTTACAGTTATATATGCACCTGTTGTCTTCATCTCATCTGCTAATTAGCACCTACTGTGACGCAAGTGTAAGGGATGTTTGGTGTGTGTGGCAGGCTGACCGAGGTGTTGAAGATGGCATCGCGCTCAGTGAAGAAGGAGTGTGTCCTCCCCGCAGTGGTCCTGGACCTGCTGAAGCTCTCTCTGAAGGAAGACAGCTTCCAGCTCTTCTGGAATAATGCCATCATCAACGGCATGTTGAAGGATCAGCCGGGGCTACAACAGTGAGTCCTAACTTCATGAAGGAAATGCAACAAGAGAAACACTGATCCTGACCTCCAGAGCTCAGGGTGTTCGTAGCCGTTTTTACACAGAGAACCCGCGTCAGCGCAGCATTGAAGGCTCGCCAATAACCCGCCTTCGGTTAATTTAATGTTATTTACACAGAACCGAACAGCGCGTCTTTAAGCTGCATCAGTTTGTCATTTTACAAAGTAAGCTGGGGTCATGGATTCAAAGGAGATGTCACTGGTGTGAGGTTTAACAGCATCAGCATCAGCCTCTTCTGTCAAGATAAATGTCTGACATGTACCAAACAGTTCAATAAGTGATTAAACTGCATAAAAACAGCCGGGAAACGCTGACAATAATAACGTTACAGTCATTAATAGCATCTAGTATAGAGCTGCTTCTGTTGATTTCCTTCAAGCTAAAAAAAAGCCCAACATGTGACACAGTTGTGTGTAAGGTTATGCGTACAAAAATCTCTTGGCTACATGTTTACGGTGGGCAATTTTTGCCGTGTTCACATGTACATTTTATGGTGTTAAAAAAAGACAGTGTTTTGTTTTGTTTTTAACCCCCCCCCCAATCTAGTGAAACTTAAATTTTATAGCTCATTCCCTTAATTCTTTAACACATTAAAGTTTAACTGGATGCTTAAGTTTGAGAGAGAGGTTCGTAGTGAGATAAAAATCTGTTTTTAATTTTTTCATAAACGTTTATGCAATCATGACCCTGAACATGTCCAACCATGAACACGTCCAACCCCGACCTCATACAATTAAAGAAGTGATGAAACTCTGACATTAATGTGAAACAGTCATAAATGTGCCTCCTGTCAAAATTCTGTCAAAATCCTTCGAGTTTATCTCTCCTCTGTCAAGAGAAATGCCCCTCACCCACCCTACCAGGTCTCCCATTTACACAGGCGTCACTTGACCGCGGCTCCACTTTTGACTTGCCCTTGACACCACCTCCAGAGGCGGGTTATTGGCGGTGCAACTCAGACCCTCCACCCTGTGCCCGTTCTGTTTAAACAGACCAGCGAGGGGTGTCAGAGGTGCATTAAACCCAAGTTGAACTGGCTGTGTAAAAGGAGCTAGTGTTAAAAATAAATGCGGGTTTAAGTTTCAGTGTTGCAGTTTGATTTGTCTCCCTACAGATGTTCAGCTGTCCTGTGTAGAAGCATCTGCATCAGTTTCACTAATTTGCTCATATTTTTCTTCAATTCAGCGTGTCTGTTTGTTATCTATCACATCATTAACTACATTAGGCTGACATGTTTCCTGCTGTTGTCCTGTTTGTGTTCAGTTACCTGAGCTTCCGTCTGCTGGGCAGCGCCCTGCCTCTGCTGTCCATGGAACAGCTGAAGTTTGTGTTGTCTGGAGAGGTGATGATGCGCTACGGGGAGCACATGGTGTCTGCTCAGGTCAGTGAACTGTAAAAATAGTAGTATTATTACCTGAGTTGTTTCGTTCTATTGTTTATTGCCACATCTCTGCTCAGTATTATAGACTCCAACACGTTCAAAATTCAGCTGCCAGGGTTCTCACTCAGACCAAACCCTGGCAGCACATCACCCCCACACTCAAACAGTTGCACTGGCTTCCTGCATTACTGCATTACTTTCAAACGTCTCCTCCTCACCTACAAATCCCTTCATACCCTTGCCCACTGGTACTTAACGGACCTCCTCCATGTTCACCACCCTTCATGGAACCTGCGCTCTGCTAACTTGGGCCTCCTGTCCATTCCCCGCACCAGAAGGCAAACCTTTGGGAGCAGAGCCTTCAGTGTGGCAGCTCCTACCCTTTGGAACTCGCTCCCTCAGGACATTCGCCAAGCACCAACACTGGACTCTTAAATCTAAATTGAAAAGGCACTTGTTTCTGCAGGCTTTTGCCAGCTAAATGTGTGTTTGTCTGGGCTGTACTGTTGTTCTCTGTGTTTCTTGTTATTGTGAAGCGACCTTGGGTTTCGTGAAAGGCGCTATACAAAATAAAGTTATTATTATTATTATTTTGAATATGAATCTCATCCATAATTTTTCTCCTTTAGAAACCAGACCGCTTCAAGATGGCTCCAGAGATGGAAGCCTACGTGTCAGACTTTCTGCAGGGCTGTCAGGACACAGACAAACAGCTGGCGGTGATGGTGGGCTTCTCCTCCCTCACCAACCACGGATACCCTGTGGTGCCATCGGTGTGGAGGGTGGTGCAGCACCTGCAGCCTGCAGCTCTGCAGAGCTACGTCGAGTGGCTGAAGAAGATGTTCCTGCAGCCTCAGATGGACCAGCTGCTGGAATTCAGCACTCGCAAGCAGAAGGACAATCAGGAAGGACGGGAACAGTGAGTGTGGACACCTGATGTCCGTGCATCAGCGTGTTTGTCTGTCTCACCTCTCTGGGTCTGTCAGATGATGCAGGGATGGAAACTGGATGAAATCAGCTGTTCATTTGTTTCTTCTCAGGAAGGAGAACAACATATTCCAATTGAGGAAGTGGATTGTTGCCCGACTCTCCTCAATCATTGATAACCACCAGGTGAAGAGACAAGAGGATCTCATCATGGATGTGGCCAGGTGAGACCTGCCCCCAGCTGAGCAGTATTGATGTCTCTGTGTTATGTGAAGAAAATTTTATCAGCTGCTGTTTCTTTCCCAGGTTTGTGTTTTTCCACGCATTCTTCACTGCCAAGAAAGTCTCAGCCGACATCCCAGAGACAGCAGGAAAACTTTCTGTCCCACTGGATGATAAGACCAGAGGAGTGCTCATTAATTCTTTCTTTGGGTGAGACATGAACTCTTCTGTTTTCAGACAGCTGTATCCTACATATAATGACAGAGTGTGAAGATGACAGGAGACAGAGCTTTATCTGGTTGTGGCGACAGGTTTGGATCTTCACAGTGGAGCTTTATTGCACAGAGAGATAAGCAATATTGGGTTTCAGTAGGATTTAGTTTGCATCACTGCATCACTTTTTTCTGTCCGTCTTTCGGCAGACTCCTCTTGTCCATGCACTGCCTGCCTCAGTCTGAGGACTCAGCCGAAGGCGTTGGTCCCAACCCGAAGCGAGCACTTGGTGTAACAGCTGATGGCACCATGTGGATCTACCACCTGGTCCAGTTCACTGGAGTCCTGCTTAACCAGCCGAAACACGCCCAGAGCTGCCAGCCCTTCAGCCCGGAGCAGAGGCAGGCCTGGGACAGGTAGGACAACAGAAACACAGCGTCTAAGATCCAGATAACAGGATGCAGCTTCTTTCTTACAATATTAAATATTACGGCCACTATCTTGAATGTAGCGATACAGGTCTGAAGGACAATTTTGATCTTCTTTTTGTGGTTTTGGCTCATTAAAGACACAAAGTACCTCTGTATCTGTGTAATGCAGTCGGCTAAATGAGGTGGGAACGTGTTTTATAGCTCTGTCTCTACATTTGTGTTCTTGAAGCATGGTGGAGTCGGTGGCAAACCTGAAGAAGGCGTCGAAAAAAGGCCAGACTGCTGAGAACACGGCCTTCCAGCAGCTCTTCCTGTTGGTGGGCATGCACCTGTTCAAGGTACAACACACAACTAGAGCCATGATGTAGCCATGATGATGATGTTCCGCAATTACTGCAGCCTTGATGTTGATGTTTGTAAAGACCAAACATTGGCATGGAAAAGATCTGTCAGAACTCTGTCATGATTCTGATCCTTCTGAAGGCCCCTGAAGAACTGCTGGACATCCTGAAGGACCTGCAGAGCTGCGTGGACAAAGCTCAGGAGAAGAAGGCCAAGAAGAAAAAGAAGAAACAAGGTGGGAACTCAAACATTCCAGATTTTCTGTTTAAAGCTTCTTCTGTCACTCCAAAGTGACCAAAAACATTTGCATGAACTTTGCGTAAATGTTCATCTCTTTTCTTCGGGGCAGCCGCAGAGCAGCAGGAGGAGCCTGAGTGGGTGGAGGTGATGGTGGACATCTTGTTGTCCCTGCTGTCGCAGCAGAGCCGTCACATCCGGCAGGTCTGCAAGGCTGTCTTCTCCTCCATCTGCCCTCATGTTACTGCAGCAGCTCTCACCGCCATCTTAGATGTAAGTAACTAAAACAAAGTCATTCACTCTCAAGACAGAGAAGCACAGATCGACATCTTTAACTTAGTGGGTAGCACTGTTGCTTCACAGCAAGGAGGCTCTGGCTCCGAATCCCTTAGAGCCTTTCTTTGTGCATGTGCGTGTTGTCCGGGTTTACTGGTTTCTCCTTTAAAGCATGTACATATTAGCCTTACTTACACAGGTCGCCATCTTAATTCTAAAGCGAGGCTCATCTGGGTGGTCGCAACAGAGACATTTCATAGCACTGTGACATCACCAGAGGCATCGCTTCACCTGCAAGCTCTCACCTCTTTTTGCTTTCAAATCCACTGGCAGCGGAGAAGTAGAATTGACTGGAAGATGGTGGAAAGTCTTACTCTGACAGGACTCCCTCCTCTTGTAAGAATGACAGTAAGATGACATCCTTGCAGGTGAAGTGATGCCTCTGGAGTCTCTGCTGCACCCGCCCAGCCGAGCCTTGTTTTGGAATTAAGATGGCGACCCATGTGTATAAGGCGTATAGGGCTCCTGTCAGTGCCCTTGCTTATGGCACTGTCCCAAACCTGGGACTGGTCCGCCGGCGCTGCACAATGGCTGCCTTCTGCTCCTCATAGATGAAAGGCAGGGAACAAATTTCAATACATTGTATTTGGTATATTAGTGTGTAACAATAAAGAGTAAAAAATAAAGAGATAAACAAATGTACCAATGTCTCATTATGGTTGTTATCTTGACAGATGTGACCAAACTGATGCAGTACAACTAGAAACATTTCCTGTATATTTTTGTTTCATCTAAGTTAGTTGTGTTAGTAAACTTGATCATTTCAGTTGGTTGAATTTTTTTCCTAAAGGCTTTTTTTCATTTTTCGTTCAGTTAACAAAATGATTTTTCACTCCTAGTCTTAGTTTTTGTTAAATATAAGGACTTTAATCCCTTTATAAGTAAACAAGTAATCTGTTATTGTATGCAGAGTCATGTAATATATGTGTGTTGCACTTAAAACTCTGTAAGTGGTAGAAACTGTGACATTTTTGGGACTCTGTTTAGGTTCTGGATCCAGAGAAAGATGACGAAGAGGATGCTGCTGTGGTCGTCACGGACGACAACAAAACCCAGAAGAAACCAAGTGAGGAGGATGACGAGGAAGGCGATGAGGAGATGGAGGTCAGCTCCTCTACTTGTTTACAACTTATTTTATCATCCTGTTACTGTGTCAAGTCATGTAAAGTACTCTACCCTGAACACACGATTTGCCTTTTATCTACTCATAAAGACAAGTGTGATCTGATGTCCCCAAATCCCAACAAATGGTTTCTGCCACCAAATGAGCAGTTTTTAAAAATGGGTTTTCTACAAATTATTAAAGTTTAGTGTCATCAGATTTTTTGTGGGTGCTTATTTCGACATCAGACGTTGATACTGCATGTGCATGTTTATTTTTTCAAGCCAAGTTTTCATTGGCTTGAATAAATTGGACTCTGAACTCGTAACACTTGTGGTTCTGTCAGGATGATGAGTCTGACGGTTCAGAGGGCTCTGATGATGATGATGAAGATGATGATGAGGATGATGATGCAATGGAAGAGGATGAGGAGGACATAGAAGAGGAGGTGGAGGTGGACCAAAATTTCCGTGTGGAAGTGATGAAGGTCCTGCAGCAGCAGAATGCTCTGGTGAGTGTTTGAGGTTCCTGCTTGTTCTGCTGTCGGTGGTTTGTTTGTGCTGTCAGGTGCTTGTATGCTTATGTGTTAGCATGCTAACAGTCAAGTAGGATGGTGAACATGTTAAACTTTGCTCTGCTCATCAGCCTGTTGTTGAATTTATTA
>JAQFJA010000006.1:26008665-26020948 GCA_029874485.1 Naso brachycentron
GCTTCCCCTCTCTGTTTTCATGTCTTTCTCGTGCTTTTTTGTGCGCTATACCTGAACAGCCAATCAGAGTGATTTCTCTCACTGATGAGTCGCCACCTATTCTACGTGTTGAATCAGCCAAAAAACCTCCTACAAGAGCGGAACAGTTCCGATGCTGATGTTAACACCACGCTGACCAGAGCCACCAACTCTCACTGACGGCCATGACGAGTCTCAACCCATGCCCGTCGGCCCAGTGTGACAAGCCGTGTTGTAGGTGACTCCGTCTGCCGGCTTGAATAGAGCTGAGACAAATCAGTTGACGCCGCTGCAACCGTTTCATCCCGTTGTGAATCTTGGTGCTAATTGGACTTAAAAGAAAGAGCGACACAAAACAAAATAAAACAGGAGCTGCAGCAAAAACAAGGAGTGGAGGGGCAGCAAAGTTGCTTTCTTAGGACTCTCATGCTACAGCTAGCTTGATTTCTAGACATTGCCTACCTCACCTTTAATTGTGAGTGCTTTCAGTTTCTTTTAGTCTGAATGTCTTAAGATTTTGGAGTGTTAGTGGAATGAAATGAGACATTTGAAGATGTTGGGTGATTTTTTTTTTTTCACATTAATCAATGTGATCAGTTGTCTTTTTTGGAAATCAAAGGTGTTACTGAAAAAGTCAATAACTGCTCCTAACCAGCATGAACAAAACCAGAACACAGAAACTGAAGCAGCTAAATGGAATTCAGCCATGTCTGATGTAATTATTAACACCTTAGCTTTTCCTTCTGCGACGTGTAAAAATGTGAAATATACCAACTTGCATTTTTTAACACCTGTAGTTATAGAGTCTCACCTAGATGTTCTGTTATTTGATCATTAGTGGTGTGTGTATATATGTTTCGTGTGTGTGTGTGTGTGTGTGTGCGCAGTTGAAGTTCATGGGCTCTGTGGATGTGGATCGGGTCTCCAGCATCTTCCGGGAGGCCCTGAGCTCCTTCATGGGCAGGAGGAAAAGCCCTCTGACTGCTCAGATGTTCACGGACTTGTTCAGCAGATTCCCTGTGAGTACAGCTCAGTGACAGTAAAAAAAGATGTGACAGAAGTTTAATAGGTCTCTGTAGAGACCCAGCGACGTCTCAGCTGGCAACTAACACAGCTTGTGTGTTATTTCCAGGTTTTATGTGTGAATCTGTTGGACGCAGCGATACAGCACATCACATCAGGGGTCAGAGTTCATCAGCAGGTAAAGATTAATCAGTCTTTTAAGTTAAGCAGCAGAATTATTGAAATGAGAGATAGAAGCAGAGGAAACAAAATAAAATGCTAAAGTTTCTTGCTTTTATTTGCACAATGTGAATACCAGAAAAATAACCAGGAGCCTCCGTTCTTCTGCTGGATGATCAGTTATTTCAGATCTTCCCGCTGTGAGTTGATGTGTCCATTAGACTTCGTGTTGATGGAGGTTGTTTGTGTGTGTTTAGGGCCAGGCGTGTGTGCTGGTGCTGCGGGCGATGCAGAGCAGAGAGGTTCAGCAGCTGCTGAGCGGCGCTCCGTGGGCGGAGCTCTGTGGGAAGGTCACGGGTCAGCTGACAGCGGTAGGTCAACATGGCTCGACATCACAGAGCTAACATTGCGTCTGCAGGCAGGAAGTCAAGAAATCTGATCAGTTGTTAACAAATTTCAACAGCAACACAACGTCTTCACTACAAGTGAGACATCACACAGTAACATCTTTAGTTTTGTGCAGATTTAAATTAAATTGCTCTGCACGTTCATGGAATTGCTTCTTGTTGTGATAAAACAATGAGTAGAGCTGATTCTGTCCTACATGGATCTTCAGGACAGCTGAGAGTGAACAGATAAATTCTGGCGGTTACATGATTCTGCAGTTTTTCATCCAGCCACCTCCTTTACATTTCCTTGTTTCTATGTTGTTTCTGCCAAACAGAATAACTCATTACCTTTTTACTCTAGCCGCCAAAAAGCTTGTCGTTAATAAAATGTGACATCAGGGTTCATTTTCTGAGCGTCTCTCCTTTTATCAAACATAAATAAAAACTGTGTTTAAGAACGTTTTTGAACCAAATCTGCAGGTTGGGTAGAAAATTACTCAATAGTTTCTGTAAAAGTGCTGAATCACTGTTAAATCATTAGTTACATAACTGAAATGGGGCATCGCAGCCTTGGCTGTTAGAGAAGGTGAAGACTGCCCAGTTGTAAAGATCCTAAAGACCTTCAAGCGTCCCATTTTCTTGAGATGTGCTTTGTTTATTTAAAACTGAATCTGACTACATTTGTGATTAAAAAGAAAAATGGCAGCATAGCTAGACATTACTGTAAAAATATATAAGTTTTCATAAAAGTAGTTTTAATTGTTGACTTAATACTTTAAAAAACTTCTTTTTGCTGCTTGAAATGCCATAATATTCTGCTATCAATTATTTATCTAAGTTTACTTACTGCTAATAAACACCTAGTAGAGGGACATAAATTAAACTTTTGCCATGTGCAAAAAAGGTGTAAATGAAGTTTTAGAGAAACTCGCCAGTTTCACATGAAAGGCCTTCACTGCCTTAACATGAACATACTTTTATTGTGGAAGATCCTGGTGGCTGAAAAATCTAAGATGCTAACAACCAAACATGAATCAGCAAACAGCTGATGATAAAGACAACATGGAGTCTAACCCTGATGTCCTCGTGTCTCAGAGTCTGCAGCAGGTCAGTGAAACCGACAGCAAGGTGGTGAAGGAGAAGGTGTTGAAAACCCTCGAGCTCTGTCACTTCCTGGTCAAGCACGTTCACCAGCAGGTAGGTGGACTGTTGATGTGAGGAGGAAGTCATGAGAGGAAGCTGCTGTCGTGTTTTCAGTGCAGGCTGAAGTCTTTGTTTCTGCTGCTTGTGTAGAAGCTGTCTGTGGACCTGGAGCCACTTCAGAAGGTCCTGCAGTCCCTGACCATCGTCATCACTTTCAAGAAGACCGGCAAGCTTGAGGACACCTACTGGGCCGTGATGAAGCACTTTGGAGTCACGTGAGTCATCATTATGTCATATGTCAGCATTTATGTATTAGTTAGGAGCTCTAGAGGTGATTGTCATGCAAATAAGAAAACAGTTTTTTTTTTTAAATCTTTGTATACCTGCAGCAGGTCAGTCATCAAGGTGTTTTTCCTCACAGTGCATTGAAGCCGTTGTGTTGACCTTGCATTTCGTTTTCACATTCACAGGAAACCCAAAGTTGAAAAGACAAAACCTGACAAGGAGGCTGAGCAGCAGCAAGTTTCCAAGAAGAAGAAAGGATTCCTGCCAGAAAGCAAAAAACGTAAAAAGCGCATGAAGCCTGTTTTAGAGCCAGCAGGAGACAAATCGACCTCCACAGACAAACCCGGAGCAGACAAAGGACAAGCCACAAAGAAACATGACAAGAAAACCAAACAGAAACGACCAGCCGACAGCACGATGGCGACTCAGCCCAAACCAGCCAAGAAGAGCAAGACGCAGTCTGAGAGCAAAGCAGCCAAGAAGATGAAGAAAAAAGCCAAGCAGAAGAAAGAGGGAGGAGGGAAGATATAAATGGACTCTGCTATTTAAATGTTTATTTTCTTTTAAAGCGGCTGTTTTTGTCTGTTTGTTTTTCTACCGTTCATCCTTTGGACAAAATGTATTTCAGTCCGACATATTCTACATGTTGGAGACTTGACGTGTGAGAAGTGAATCAACATTGGTTATTTTTCTAATGTGTGACTGCGACTGATCAGAAAAAAATGTCTATTACAATAAATTTACTTCCCATCTTTCAGCTTTGTTATTCAACATTAATAAGAAATCTGTGAAAATGTAAAAAACGATCAAATTAACTTGACGTCTGAGCCCAACAGGTCCAACAAACCAACCAACCAACAGACAAGATTTAAGTTTGATTGTAGGATTAAATTCTTCATCATCATTTCTTTGAGCATGTAACTGTAAATATGTTGGTCTCCATTTTTAGGCCTCCACATTGGCGACAGATGAGGCCAGAGGCATTAAGCTTTCAGGTCGTCCGTCTCTTGAAATGACAAAAATATGAGAGCAGTGAGAGCGAAGCAGGAAAGTCAAAAACAATGAACTGAAAGTCACCGCAAAGCTCCACAATGCTGAGGAGAAGCTGCAGATTCAGGTTGCAATTCTTTAAAAGTTCATCACAGCAAGTGACCACTTTCACTTTCTCACAGTGTTTTCACATCGTCTTTTGGTTCATTGGTAAAACATTTCAATCTTTTGACTAAACATTTGACATAAAGGTTAAACCTGTGGTGTTCAATACTTGTTAAAAAAAATCATACAAAAAGACAAAACTAACAACATGTAGCTTTGAGCTGCAAACCCATCGATTATTACTCTTAAAAAATGTGGTAAATAATATTTATTCAAAATGGCTCAATGATTTCTTCAAACCGCTTCAGAAAATGTTCCTCAAACAGGAAGAAATAACCATAGGAGACCATGTCTACCTGTTGGTTAAAACACCTTTGGAGCTGTAGTAAATATGTTTCATCAGCAGGCTGGTGTCGGTATGACTGGCTCAAGCTACAGTGTACGCATTCATGGGAATGAAGGAACAATGGTGCAATGCTGTGACTCACTGATGTGTTTTTGATGGTGAATGGACAAAAAATGAAGGCTAAACAAACAAGCTACATCTGATCTGATCACAGTCAGTGGGATCAGTTCATTGTTGGCTTTAATATTTTCAGTGTGTTTGTTCACAAGGAAAACATGAAATACATAAGTCATCTGTGGGTGAGAATCTGTTTTTGTAACTGGATGAACCAAAAATGTCATTTTTCAGAGACCAAACTTACATTTCCAGCCTTGCCTTGCTTAGCATATTAAGTTTGATTTGACCTAAGAGGCATCACTGAGCTCTGTGAGCACCTGTCAGACTCACCAAACCCATTACATAACATTACGTAACACTCTTGTTGGAGAAAAGTGTCACTGTCCTTTGCAGGGATTCCACGTTGCAAGTCTTGTGCTGTAAACTGAGGTGAGCAGTCACACAGAACTCTAATTCAGCTGTCAGAAAATTGATGCAGTGGCTCACAAATGGATTACTATACAGGACATGAAGCCATGCAGCCATAAATCTAAAGCAGAGCCAGGCAGGCTGCAGCCCCATCCATCAGCTATCTCATCTGAAAGCCTCTCTCCTCTTCAGTGGGTGCAAACCAGAGACATCTTACATCCAGCAGACATGGTGTGTTTGGCACGTTTTATCAGAAACAAGTGACTAAATGAGAGCGAGGAGGTGAGATTGTGTTGGTGAAGATCAGAGCGCCTGCCTGCATGGTGGCGTGTTTGTGTACTGACACAATATCACAAATGCTGTAGGAAAACAGAGGAAGCCTGCTGGTGAAAGCTGTGGATTATTAAGCTGCTACAACTCAGGAGACAGTGGAGACCAAAATGGAGCTAAAAGGAGAGAACAACTCCAAATAAAGGATAATGTTGATATAGACCAGCTAGATGTCTGAGCAACATTTTGGATACTTTAAAGGTGATCAGTTTGGTATTTTCTGCTTGTTTTTTTCTGCCACCAGGTGGCCAAAATAATTAGTTCATACAAAGCTGAACTGGTCTAAGTTAACACCTGGTCTTAGATCAGAGGATGATCTTCCCTCTGACTCCACCATCACAGTTAAGATTCCTCAAACAAACAAGGAATATCAGAATCTACCGGCAAACACATTTTGGTATTGTCATGAGCTTTCCTTCAGCATAAAGGAAAAATCTCAACATTGTGCAAGAAACATTTAGAAAGATCAAGACAGATTTTTACATCAGCAACAACGAAAGTCCTTTTAATTTATCATTTGGGCACATTAAATGTCCGTCTACAGAATTCCATCTTAATCCATTTCAAACCAACGTACAGACTGGCATGACCACACTGAGGTTAGCCATGACAGAATATATACTGTTAAATATAGAGACAGACTGATGGCAGAACAATTGTGTTTGTGTCAGCATCTATTAGACCTAAAGATCATGTTGAACAGCTCCAACAAGAAGTTTAAAATCAAAGCGTCACCACAGAGAAATGATCCAAGCTTTGATCAAGGCTCATCTGTTCTGCCTTGGTTTGTCTGCAGAGCTGAGGAGGAGGAGCTTGTCTGAGTTTCTGGCTCAGAACCATCACTGCCTCAGCTTCAACCTGCAGTAATGATGCATATAAACAGACCACGGGCCTGACAAATCATCCACCTCGAACCCTGACAGCAGGGGTGAGAATGGGAGCAGTGGTGTCCTCTCTTCCTCTCAGTGAACTGTCGCTTGTCATCATTCTGAAGTGAGATATAGAGTGCAAAATCAATCTGCTAATGCAGCTCAGTCGAATAATAAGATTGAGCTGTAAAGTCGAGGGCAAGGTCTCATCAGTATGAGAAGGATGTGACTGGATGCAGGCATATTTCATCCCCTCACCTTATGACATATGTTGGTTCTTGGGGTTTCATGCTGTAAAACACCTGATTTTTTTTCATCTGCAGCCTGTGGAGTGTTAATCCTGCTACTGTTTGTCTTCACACATGTTGCTTTTGTTGGAGTCTGATGCTGCACAGCAGGCAGGTTGGCAGCTGCTCGCAGGGTGTTAACTTTATATTGAGTGCAACAGGAAACACACTAATTAGCGCACGCAGTGGTTTATACGCCAAGCTTTGTGGGAACAACCTGAGCTGAGTTTTAGCACACTTACTTTCTTGGATGAGGCCCAAATCTGCTCGGTTCACTTTATCTGATTCTCCTCTTATTAACACCTGCTTTCTGGAAGCCTTCCTGTCCCTGTAGTAATAATTCAAAGGACTGCACCCAGTGTCCTCTATGTTTCCTTTTCATTGTCTACTAAACTCATCCGGTGTATTTCAAAAAAATGAGGTCCATTTCCAAAGAAAGCAAGAAAAATGTGTCTGTGTGTGTTCAGCAAAGATGCTTTAAAAGAGAGAGATGACACACACCAACAACCGCAAAGTCAGCCAAGTTTCATATGTCTGTGAGTTTATCAACAAGCATCTCAGAAATGAAAATGAATCAAAGGTCATCTGGATGACTGAAAGAACACTTTTAGGGTGGAAAACTGTGAATATCATGTGTTCAGCATATTTGTTTCCAAAAAAGCTTTTTAGAACTGAGACAACCTAAACATGTCTTCAAAATGTAAAGATGTTAAAGCAGTAAATCAGACCTTGACAGCGCACAGTGTGTCATTAAATGTAAACTTTGTCCGGGGCTTTGGTGAGAACTGTAGACCAGTTTCTTGCAGCTACACAAAGAAGAAGAAGAAGTAACTAAATTGATCCTCTGCATTTGACCCATCCTATTCATAGTTAACCCTAACTATACACACTTGGAGCAGTGGGCTGCCGCAGTACGACGCCTGGGGACTAAGTCAAATCTTTTGCCAGTGTCCTGGTCAGGGGCACTGACAGAAGTATTAACCCTAACATACATGTTTTTGAAGGTGGGAGGAAACTGAAGCACCAGGGGGAAACTCTCACAGGCAAGGGGAGAGCATGCAAACTCCAAACAGAATGGACCTGGATTCAAATCCAGGACCTTCTTGGTGAGAGGCAGCAGTGCTAACCACTAAGCCACCATGCTGCAAACATTTCACACAGCCATAATAACAGTGCAGTAAGCAACGTCAGAGGACCTCATCCTCTCACTGACCAACACTGCAAAGTCTGTGTGCAGCAATGAGGAGCAGAACCCACGAGACAACAAAACTCTGAAAACTGGCCTCATTAATTCTAAATTAGGCGATACACAATAAGTAGGCTACTCCCAGAGCAAACTGCAAAATCCCAAAGCAAATCCCACAAAAGCCTGTCTTCCTCTGTCTTATATGGCCAACAGTATATAACAGTGACGATAAATAATTCATCTATTTCTGGTTGCTGACCTCCATCATCTAATGCATTCAAAACCTCTGATTTCCGCCCGTTGCTAACATTAGAACTCCATCCCTCACTAAAAACTGATCCTTGTCCGTTCACAAACACTGACCTTTGACCTCCATCAACTAAAATGTATTCAAAAACTCTGATCCAGGTTATTCCTGTGGTTCTGTGTTCAGATGTGTTGAGGTTGTGGGTCGAATTAAAATTCCAAGTGGGAAAAAATGATGGGGAAAATATTCCAGACACTTGTGGCCCCTCCCACTTCATAATTACATTAGAACAGAGTAAATAAAACAAGATGATTGTTTGCTTTGTGGGCCAATTTAAAAAGTAGACAAAGCATATTCATGTAAAGTCACTCAAGTCAAGTAAATCTTATTTTAATCACAACATAAATGACACTTTTCAGATTTTAAATTTACAGGGACACAACAGTTCCTGTCTGAGCAAACACTTGGCGACAATGGCGAGGAAAAACTTGCTTTTAACAGGAACCTCAAACACAACGTGGCTTCACAGTGGACGACCATCTGCTGCAACCAACTGGTCTGAAGGTTTGGTGGATGCAAACCTTATTTTCTAATGTTATTATCACAGATTTAATTATCCTGCAATTACATCTGCTCAGATTTTATGTCAGTGCCCTGATCTGCATCCATTCCTCCATCCGCTCTGAGCCACTGACCTTCATGTATTCCACTGACCCCCATCCTCTCCCCACTTACCTCCACCCACCCATCCATCCATCTCTAATGCCAATACCCACAGTCAGTCACATCCATTCTCTGCTACTGACAGGCAGCCATCTTCATCCTTCATCCTACCTTGGCGGCGAGAGGTGCACCCCCACCTCTCTAATACATAAAAATCCTCCCCTCAGCAGATGGAGGAGTGCCTCACAGTCTGGTCAAACAGAAAAGCTGGAGGGCAAAAGGATTGTAATTATGTGGTTATGACTGCATGCTGTACCTGCTCTCTGTTGCTGAGAATTACATCATTTACACGAATCACAGCTCTTTTTTATGAGAGTGGTGTGAGTGGTGTTATGCTGAAAACACGTTTGATATTCTGAAATCCCGATCCATAAATCACTCTGAAATAAACATATGTTTGAATGTTTAATGCATGAGTCATCTCTCATTGGCTCGGATCAGATTTCTCCGTGAAGATAAATGGTTTTGTTCCGTGGTACTTTTACCAATGAGATAAGATAGACGGGCGGTCTGTCAAAGCATCCTGGAGCTTTGCCAAACTGTGCTTCATATTCGCAGGCCTTTTCTTGCTGGGGACAATTAGGAACATGGTGTCCTGGTACCCGGCCAACACTCTGACTGCTGCTGATTCACTTCCACTGACCTCCAGTGAGACCGGCTGTGCTGCCATTACACTGAGATTTAGAGTTCTACGGAGATCACGCCAGTAAATAATGTCATGCGTGTTTGTTTATGCAGTGGATCTGGTCGTGTAATCAGCGCACATGGTTCTGTATTACATTCACATGGCTTTGAAACCGTGTGAACAGTGGCTGCTTTCCTATAAGGATCCTTATGCAGGAAGAGGAAGGTCATTAGCACTTGTCCAGTGGAACAAGTGACGTAACGAAAATCCATCCAAACATTTGCATATCATCAAATGTCACTTAGAGTTTACACGGTTAAATTGGGTGAATATTGGGCATTTTTACCAGACAAACATTTGACAATAGTGTGTAGCTGCATATCTTTCATCAGGTGTAAGGTCACTGACACGTTCAAAGGATTAACATAAAGTATTTATTTATAAACTTTGAATATTACATAGTTTCCTTTTATAAGGCAGAATATATGAACTCCAGAAAGATGATGTACCTGTAAAACATTCCAGCTCTCAGAATGACATTTACATTTACAGTGAATTCATCGAGTAAATGACACATCATTTCTATCAGGCCCATTATGATACAATATGAAGGATCGAGAGAAAAAACTGGCTTTAAGTGAAACCTTCTTTTGGAAGGATTCTCAGTTTATTACATGTCAGAGAATAATACATTATAAATAGGCTACTGAAAATGAAAATACTGTATCAGCGCTAAAACTTACTATCAGACACATTAAAGAAAACAATCTTATGTGCATAACTACAGCAAAACGTCCTGCATCCTGTCAGGTGAAATATAGAGCTACCTACAGATGTCTCACAGACACTGGAGGACAGAACTTTATGCAAATATGCTAAGTCACTTCATTCAAGGAAAATATACTACGCATACAAATAAGCCATTTCTACAGCCTAGATGCAGCTTTGCACTGCCTAACAGCACCACAACATCCATTATAGTCTAACTACATACTGGTAGTGTGTCAGAGGACATGCCGAGGAAGATCACGAGCCATTACGGTCTGTGTTGTGTCACCAACTCTTAATAATTGAACACAGCCGCGTGTCACATCCCAGGGAGGATTTAAAGTTTAAACATCTCTGAGGTTTAAACAGCGTTTTATTCTGAGGAAGAGGAAGAGAAGGAAGAGGAGGAAGAGGTCCAAAAGTCAAAGCAGGCAAATACTTTATACAGTTCATAAGGAATAACCGGCTGGCTAAATACTAGTGTATGAGGAGGGTGTGTGTCACACAGCTAACCTGTGCGCCACGGTGTTACCTCTAGGCCTACATGAACATGATGCTCAGTATTCTGCATTTTCCTACTGGTTCTAGTCTACAAGCAGCAGAGATGCGCGAGTTCTTTGTGCCTTATTGCTTTTCCTGTTTATTCCACAGTCTCGTGCCCTGAAGTGAAGTTAACAATCCAGAGGAACCGTCTCGTGCGGCGCCTCGGTGACCTCCCCGCTCTCTGCGCTCTGGCACGAGAGCTTCTCCTCACATTTCACCGGTCGGACGATGACGCACGGCCTCGCAGGCTCCCCGCTCGCCCCGGCGCGCGCTGGGCTGCGACTGTCGCGCTCGTATTCCTCCTGCGCGCGCTGGATCTTCCTATTCCGAAGCTTCCTCTTGTGGAAGTGGAACGTTGCCAGGGAAACGAGGATGATCCCCACGAGCACGGCCACCAGCACGAGGAGCGCGAGGGTGGAGGAGAACGGCGGAAAGATGCTGAGCTGCTCCGCGCAGGTGCCGTTGTTGGCCTGGAGGAGCCCGTGACAGCGGCGCGGCGGCACCGACAGCCCCGAGGCCTCGGAGCTCCTGGCTGCCATCCGGTCCATCGTTCCCGGCCGCTCTTGTCTCTCTGACCCCAGTACCCTTTGTGCTCTCCGGGCTCAGCGCGGTGACACCGGCCCGCGCATGTGGTTACCTGCACCGAAGGAGACACATGAGAGGACACTGCCTATCAGTGCAATCACAAACCCGCCCACCAGCGCTCATTAACCGGCCCAGGCTACTTTAATAAACCCAGTCTGACGCCAAATCACAATGTTAGGCGAGATAAGACCTCCTGGACATTAATGGTTCATATGATAATCCGTTAGAAAGGCGGACGCTGCTATGAATGTAAGATGAGGCAGAAAACAATACATCATCTGTTCTATTGTAACATGCAGGCCTCCAACACTGAGCCAAACAGAAACCATCGTTTCCTTCACGAAGCAGCGTTTCAGAGCAAAATTCTCAAAAAATCATGTCTGCATTTGTTCAAATCTCATGTGCTGAAATAAAGGGAATTCTTACCTGCTGAAACAGTCAGTGCGGGGGACCGTCCGTGAGTGCAGAGCCGATAATTGGAAATGGGAAAACTGAATCACGGTGACGCATTTCATACAATGTGATGCTGCTGCTGAGCTCCGATCACTCAGGACGCTTTGAATGCCGCAATCCGCTCAGTCCGCGGCCACGACAGCGTTTCCCCATTCAAATACTATAAATAAGAGGAAAATCCTTCAGTTTGCCTCAGCGTGGGTTTAGAAATGCGAACAGAACAGAGATGTGTTCTGGTTTTCTGGTCCCTCCTCCTCCGGTCCTCCGCTGCTCCTCTCAGCATCTGAATGAAGAGCTGCAGCTGCATTAAAGGTCCCGTCTCCAGTCAGCTGGCAGCTGCTTTTTATTTTAATACAGTCTGTGCATCATCAACACCGCTGTGCTCAGGTTTCCCTGTGAACACTGTGTCAATGTATGTTTATCAGGTCACACTCGGATCAAATTATGAATAAACACAGAAGTAAATGAGTTTTAATGATGGAGCATGTTCGGTAACCGCTGGCGTGAGGGTGTGGTCAGTGCTGCAAACCTGCACAATCTGAAGCGTTTAAGCTTCTTATGTGATCTGAAAATCATGTCCAGCAATCAGTCATTCATTTGGGCCAAAAGTATGAGAGGCATGAGTCCATGATGAACATCTTCACACAATGCTTGACCACAAGAGCTGATATGAGGTGCAGGTTT
>JAQFJA010000006.1:26048461-26059758 GCA_029874485.1 Naso brachycentron
TGGGTGAAATACCTGCACAAATCTGAGATGAATTGCTGTGACATTTTGTACTGGCAGTTGTGTTTTTTCACAAGGTGAATCAAATGTCTGACTTTTTATCTAGCGCCACCTGCAGCAAGTACACGTGTACTTGACAGATTGGTGCAGAAATTGATTGATTGTGTTTCTAGCTGATGCATCCTAAAGACCAAATGTTTAATAAAAGAATAGCTGCTGAAGGAGTTTATATTATTGTTTGAATCTGATACTGTTTCAGTTGTAATCCTGCTGTATTTCTTATTCTATATTGTCGCATCATGTTTCAAAATGTGGTACAACGTTTACCTCCTTATGCACTTCAAGAATAAAACACCTACTGCTGTCTTTTTGAGACAGAGACTGTGAAGCACAGGATTAATGAGTCATTTCTGCATAAACCGCAGAATGCAGCGTCATAGCCGCTCCATCTGATGTATGTCGATAGGTGTATGATTATTTTGTAGCAGCCTGGTGTCATGTGCATGTGATTTAATGATGGTGCAGCACGTCTCAAATCACAGGCTTCAGATTTACAGCATCACCTCTGTCCTTCTGCCGGCAGCTGCAGAAATGTAATTAATGAGGGAGGAACCTTTCGCACGGTATAATTCAGATGAATGCAGACCAACTTAATGGGAGTTTTGGCTTTCACCCATCATTAAAGTAGTTAACTTGTGTTTTAAGCATTTTTGTGTTACTACTTTTTATTTTCTCCAAATGTTTCATTTGCTGTTAATGACAACACTTTTAGAGTAGCAGCAGAATGATGTTTCACCGGAATCGCTTTAGCATTCTGTCCACATGAACTAAGTAAAGTCCATTAATATGATTGATGAGCATCAGTAAAGTCAGTGTATGTGTGACCCTGAATGTACTTTTTTAAGGATTTGCTATGTGTTGGATTAAGAATCTGCTTTACATAATACGTGGAGTTATTTAAAAAAATAAAAGTAAAACTGTATTCTTTTAAATAAATCGTACATTTCATTCTAATTTGGGACAAATGTCTTACTTTGACTTATTTTTAATGTATTTTGAGAGTGTCAAATGATTGCTTATTTGAATTTTGTTGCGATTTTAACATTGGGGGTGAAATGTTCCTGTGCTGAGTAATAAAATTAGAATGCATTAGTGTATATTAAAGAACCAAAATGGTACAAAGCAGTTAATATTAAGTTCCCCCTCGGTGTAAAAGCATCAGTAATAATGGTTTTATAATGCCTATAATTGACAGGACTTGCCTTCCTAAGGGGAACTTCAGACTGTGATATTTTATATACTCTTGCTGATATTATTTCTGCATTTTTAGCACAAGAAAAGAAAGGATTAGCGATCAGTCTGAAAAATATAATTTTTTGAGTAGCGCAAGTTCTTATCTTCCCTTTTTTAAAACATTTCCATTAAGTTAAACATCTTGCGACCCCTCGGATTCATGCTGCGGCCCCCGAGATGGGTCCCGACCCCCATAGTGGAACCCATCAGCTGCTCCCGACCCCAGCTGTTTCCTGTTCGCCGTGACGTCAAAGGGGAGCGATCACGTGGCCGCCTGGAAGCTCCGTCTGGAAAAAAGTGATGGAATAATAGATTTAAGCTAATAATAAAAACGTTTTTTTGATACACAACGGAGGCTTTTTTTTAACCGTACGTGTGTGGCGCTGTTTGGCGGGAGGCGCGCGCTCCTCTCCTTCGCATATAAGCTCAGCATGGAGACCTGCGGCATGTTTACGGGCTGGAGCTCTAACCGGGAGGCTGCATGTTTGCTGCTTTATGCCTTTAGCAGCTAACATCCACTGCGAACCCGTGGTTTTAACCTCATTAGCTGGTATAAAGGTCCTTTTATACACGTTACGGATGATACAGAAGAAGTTAGTTTAGTCCCGGGTTTGCTAACGGCTCTTACAACTCGTTCAGAAGTAGCCGGTTGTGTGAACGACCTGATAACACCACATAGAGGACATGTCTGGAAACAGACTCTGAGTGTTTGTCTGTGAAGTTTTACTACGTTTTCATCGAAGATGAGGTCGTCTCTGGCTCCCGGTATCCGGCTCATCACGGCCTTTTCTCGGGACAGTTGGTAAGTTTCCATCAGCGTCCTTTTGTTCTTCCAACAGCCTGTTAGAGGCTCCATAATGAAGGACAGCTCGTCTCTGTGTGTAACTTATCTGTTTGCTGTAAATGATTGGCTTAACCACGTCGATAAACTCACATTCTGTCCATTTGTGTTGAGAATACTAAAGTCAGCGGGTTTGTTACAGTAACAAAGATTCCTGAATGGTACTGCATGTTATTAAGTCGTTATTACAGCTGGTCCTGCCGGGACATGGGTAAATTCGGGTTGTTCGGTTAGAATCAGCTAAGCTCCGTGTAAAAAGCTGGCACTTTAAAGCTTCCTCTCTTATCGATTCAAATTTGACCTTTATCGAATCGATGCAGTCGTAGGCAAATCCGGCATTTAAGGAATTTAACAAGACAAGGGACGCTTCATTTGAATAACAACTCAAAACCGGTTTCTATCCATGGGTGGAGACCACTGACAGAATGTATGGAGCAGACACAGCGGACATGATTCATAGCTGAGTTTTGCTGAAACCGAAACACTGAACAAGCTGATAAAGCAGTTCCCTCTCACCAGCAACTAAATATATAAATACATTTTAAAGAATACATAAATAAATAAACAGTTTGAATGATCAAAACCAAAGACTTTAATTACTTTTGATCATTTGAATGCATGTAATTTGTATTTTGCAACAATAAATCTGAATAGTAAGACTGTCATAATTATTTTGAGATAATCTGTGCAGGGCCACCCAACGATTGTGAAAATATTTATAATCTGCCATCATTTTGTCATTTTAAAAATGAATATCTTGATGTATGAAACACTAGAAAAAAGTTTTAAAAAATACAGTCAAGTAGATTTTTTGTCCTCCCCACCAAGAGTCCAAAATCCACGTTATGTTCAACATTAAAAAGCATCAAATTCACATATTTGAGACACTGAAATGTGAAATTTGACTGTGAAGACAATAAATTATCACAACAGTATCAGAAAAATGATTTTCTGTGTATTGACCATTTAATTGACTTACCCTTCAGCACTAGTGATGGCAGTAATTTAATGTTTAAATCATTTTTACGTTTTTTGTAATGAGCATGTTTACTCAAGCTGAAGTTCTTCCTCACAGAGCTGTGCCATGTTTCTAATGTGTGTGATAAAAACATAATGAGGAACTAATGAAGGATGACACAGTGGGGGCACTGCACATGAATGTACCATTAACACTCCTCCATCTGGCTGTGAGCTACACCTGTACAGCCTCATGCACACGAGCCTGAGCCAAAGTTACTGACTGACTGTGGTGTTTCTGTTGTTATGTCCCCTTGTGAATGCATACAAAGAAAGAACATTTTACTTATGGTAAATGTCAATACGTTACTAATACTTTATCACAATTTATTATTATTAGCAGCTGCGTCATGCTCATCCTCTGATTCTGTCCAGTATGAACATAACTGATCCATCACATGCTTATGTTTATGTGCTTGTGTTGTTTTTTTGTTTGTTTGTTTGTTTTAATTATTATTAAGAGGCATTCAAGTGAAATTCATTCTTGTGTTTTCTTATTTTAATCTTTCTTTTTCAGGTACCGCTTTTCAATTCTTCTCCTCACCTTCCTTTTCTACACGGCCTACCATCTGTCACGCAAACCTATCAGCATTGTTAAGGTGACTGTGACTATTTGCTTCCATTTTGCCTGCAGTATTTACAGTTTTTACAGGGTTCTTGCATTTTTCTACTCTGTCGTCTACAGATTATGTACTCAAATACACAGCTGTAACTGCTTTAGATGCTGTAAAATCTTTTTTGTGTACATTCAAGTTGATGGTTTTTAGTAAATGATCTAAAGCGTGCAGTAGCTATAGCAGATGTAGATTTTTTATACAACCAACATAAAATACTTAAATAATCCTGCATTGGGATTTTTTATCTATACTTAAATCATGAAAAGCAAAAAAATTTATAATTTGTGCGTTGAAAGGAAGACAGAGAGTCTGCTCTCACAAGTTCCTGTAGTCTCTATAATAACACCAAACTATCGACCATTGACCTCTCAAGAGCTTAATGTAGCGCACTTCCTTATCTGCTTGATGTTTATTGAGTACAGTCTTTTACTCTGTCTGTGAGAGTTTTAACTGTGTTGTTTCCTTCTTCGTTTTTCTCTCATGTTCTCAGAGTCAACTGCACAGAAACTGTTCAGCAGTCATTCAGCCAACAGACCTCAACACAACCAATAATGCTACTTGGTGTGACTGGGCGCCTTTTGGTAAATCCTTCACATGGACTGTCCACTAATCAAAGAGCTGTATACACACGATAGCCCATGCAATCCAATCCACACCCAAATCTGAATTTCATCGTTTGTATAATGGGTTGGTGGGTGGGAAGACGCTGAGGGCTCATGTGCTCGATGCTGCACAAGTCCCTTTTTTTGATAAGTGAGAAAAACATTCACAGTCATAAATGTTGATATGAAGAAAGCTCATAGTTTCATGTGTGTCTTGTCTGTAGACCAGGACAACTATCAGACGCTGTTTGGTATCCTGGATAACTCCTTCCTGGTGGCGTATGCCATTGGCATGTTTATCAGGTGA
Organism: Naso brachycentron; assembly: GCA_029874485.1. Lineage (NCBI taxonomy): Eukaryota > Metazoa > Chordata > Actinopteri > Acanthuriformes > Acanthuridae > Naso > Naso brachycentron. The sequence goes on from JAQFJA010000006.1 coordinate 26,053,136, forward strand.
GTATGTGATGTTGCTGACAGATTTGCTATGTTTCAGTCTGGGTGTCTTTGTGTGTGTCTGTGTGTGTGTGCTTTATTGAGTCATAATCATGTCTTGTGTTCTCAGTGGGATATTCGGGGAGCGCCTGCCCCTGCGGTACTACCTGAGTGTCGGCATGTTGATGAGTGGATTGTTCACGTGTCTGTTTGGACTCGGCTTCTACTGGAACATCCACTCATTGGGGTACTACGCCTTCATCCAGGTAAAGACACAACAACACACGGTTATCACTGTGTTTTTTATCCTGACTGGATTTAAAAATAGGAAACAGCTTCCTGGAGTCTGGTCATCGCGGCGAGGTTGCCTGTTTTGCTCTGAAAGCTCATCCAAGAGGCTTCTTCAGTTCTGAAGAAGTTCACTTCTGTTTTGGTTCCATCATGTCAGGACCAACGTGTCTGTTCACTGACAGTATCTGGCAACCTGCACTTTAGCCAGAGACACTGCTGCTTAGATGGAGAAGCCTTTTGTTGTCCAGAAAATTGTTACATAAATCCACGTGACAGAAAGCACATATATTGTAAAATGTAAAACTGTTCCTTTAACATCTGTAAACATTGTTTATGTTAACTCTTGTTTGTGCATCGAGGGATCTTTCATTGTCATTTTGGGAGTGACAGCCTATACAGAATTTTGGCAGGCAAAACTCCTGCATACATCAAAATCACATTTGAGGAGAAGGAAGCAAGTTCAGATGTTTGTCAGTTTGTTGCTGACTCGTCAGCTACACCAAGACAAGCTAGTCAGGTTTCATTGGTCACACGACTCTAGAGGAAATTAAGTGAATGCACACTCGGTGCCACAGTGCTTATACACAAATTGTCAGAGGAGTTTTGTTTCACTTCAGCTTTTTAGAGATCCTTAAGACATTAAACCCATTCCACTAATCTAAAAATCAAACTGAATTCCTGTTGAGACTTTATGACTCTTCCCTCTCTGAAAATTGGAAATGCTGTTAAAATTGAACTCAAGTTGTCCAGAAATCTGCTGTAATTGTTTGTATGCAGCTGGATGAATTTGAAACATGTAGTCCCCTCGTGAATGCAGTGCTGTTCTGTAGCTCTGAAGGGTCAGATGAGCCGCACATCATCACATGATGCCTGTAGGCAAATTCACAACCTTACGGAAACTATGAGGTAAAACATTCTTGACATAAATAATACAGAGGCAAACTCATGCTCATTAGCTTTAGTGTTATATTTTAAGCCTAAAAAGGCTGACGCACCTTCATGTAACTATCATGAAATCAGTGATGTTTAGCAGCATATTGATTAACAATGAGTTTGCCTCATTACAGGTGGGATCACTGTGAGCTCTGTGGGTCAGTTCAGACCTTATTTATCATCTCTTAACCCTTCAAAAATGTACAGATCTCATGGTGGCTCTGTCAGGCTTAACTCACTCACATCGCTTAACTCACAGCTGTGTCACATGACTGCAGCACTGCAGTGTGTCTGGGCGTGGGAATGTTAATCACTGCTCACTGGTTTCCTCTCACTCTGCTTTATCGTAGATGTTTGCAGTGTAAACCATCTTAAGAGGCTTTGACGCAGTAAGTTAACACAGGCTGGTTTCTCTCTGCTTCGTTCTGCAGGTCATGAACGGACTCATGCAGACCACAGGTTGGCCAGCGGTGGTTGCTTGTGTCGGCAACTGGTTTGGGAAGGGGAAGTGAGTACTGCACAATGTGCACAAGGCGCCATATTGCTGACCGTGCAGTATCAGATGCTTTTTTTTGTGGCTAGCTGACTTGCACGTGCGTCACGTTTCGCAGAACAGTGAGAACAGGTTTTCTTTTGTCACACCTTAACCCTAAGTCCACATTGAGAATCTGAAACACCTCTACATGATGTGTGAAAGCTCAAACAGTGGAGTCAAAGTAGAACTACAAGCATATCTCTCACTCATGCTCAGAACGACAATAGTCACACACCAAGATAATTTACCTTCTCAAAAAAAAACAGGTCACTGAGATCAGGTTACACACAATGTCCCACATGTTTACCTGCACTGGAACAACCTTTTTAGCAGCGCATCGCTAATTATTCAGTAGGTGTAACTAGTTACTTACTACTGATTATTTCTTTAAAAAGTAATTTAATATTTGATTTCTTTTTATCAAAGTAATTAGTCACTTTACTAGTTACCTTTGCTCACACCACCACCCCTCTTCCCCTTCCAAAAAAGTGAAGTACGGGGCGCCCGGTGGCTCAGTCGCTAGAGCGGCACCCCATATACAGAGGCTTTGTCCTCGCGCAGCGGACCCAGGTTCGATTCCACCTGTGGCCCTTTGCTGCATGTCATTCCCCCTCTCTCTCTCCCCAGTTTCCTGTCCACTCTTCAGCTGTCCTGTACATAAAGGCACAAAAAAGCCCCAAAAAATATCTTTAAAAAAAAAACTGTTGAACGCGTACCTCTCCACCTTATTCATGTTGCTTTTTGACTAGAAGCCAACGTGACCTCGCTCTGACCTGCTGGCCCGCGCACACACGTCATCACCTGTCATCAAGACAGCATATGAACATAATCTAACCTTAAAGGAGGACGCAAAAATGTGTGTTCTTCTGGCTAGGATGTAACACAGTAATGCAGCACTGCTCGGATTAGTAACTGTAATATAATAACTATTTTGGAAATGATAAATCATTACTTTACAAGTTACTGGGAAAGTGAAAAAAAGCTGGTCAACGCAGATTTTGTGTTCTGAGATACATTCAAATGTTTTCATATTATTAGGCTTTAAATAGTTAATAATCGTTTATTAAAGAACTACTTAACTTTGTGTGAAATCTGCACATTAGGAGTGTGATGAGAAATGGTTTTCAGTCTCCTGCCTGTTGAGAGCATGACTCATATGTGCTTAGCTTAACTTAGCTTAGCTTAGCTTAGCATAAAGACTAAAAGGAGAAGAAACAAACTTTATGAATACATCTCCCAGCACATCTAATGCTTCATAATATCTTTTTTTTTAAATCCCCACACAAACATCCATGTAAAATGTGTGTATTTTAGTTGCAACAGTCACAGAGTCTTATATTCATAATGAGGTCACCAGGTTTGATACCATGATTCCAGTTCGGAGACACAAATCAAAACCTGTGCTGACAACCTGCACTGCAACAACAAACAACAACAAGTGAAGTGTTTATTAGTGAGCTTTAGAGGTGTTGGAAGAGATGTTTGAAACTTTGGACAGAGCCCGTTTCCCTCTGCCTCCAGTGCTAATGCTAAGCTAGGTTAACCATGTGTTGATTACAGCCATAAAGCACAAATAAAATGTTGGACTACTCCTTTAACGTGGCCGTTGACTAAAAGAGACTTGCTTAAGATTTACACCCCCAAACATATTGTAGTAGAAAACAAAAAGTGTTCAAGTGTATTTAAGATCTTTTAGAATTCAGAACATGTTTCTTTGGGATTTAATTCTTGTTCACCAGCAGCAGCTACAGTGTGAAGTGTGAAGTGCTCATGATGTTTGTGTGCTTGTGTTTTGATCATCAGGCGTGGCTTCATCATGGGTGTGTGGAACTCTCACACCTCAGTGGGAAACATCTTGGGCTCCCTCATCGCAGGAGCCTTCGTCTCCGAGGCGTGGGGGATGTCCTTCATAGTCCCTGGACTCATCATCGCCTCCACTGGGATCCTGTGCTTCTTCTTCCTGGTGGAAAGTCAGTTTCTGTTCAGCAGACAAACCAGATTTATGTGTGAAACATGTTTGGTCTAGATTCACATAAAAACTGGACATTAAAAAATGTGTTATATTTTCATCTTTAATATTCATTTCTTGTTAAATCTGAACATTTTCTGTAGAAGAACGTTTCTGATTCCTTTCTCTTCTTGTATTCAGAGCCTGAAGACGTCAACTGCACTCCTCCTCAGCACCATGTGAGTTAATTCACCTGCAATTCTTGAACTTCAACACGTGTGTTCAGCCCTTTTTACACAGAAATCTTGCAATACTGCCACAGCAAAGAAACTTTCTAACACTGAACTAAACAACACCGCCACAGTGTGTCATTTAAGACTGCATGATGTTATTTTGCAAAATAAAAAGGATGACAGACGTGATGTGTAACACAACAGAGTGTGATGTTTAACATACACATTTGGCATTGCTTTCTAAACAATAACAACGGTAATAACATAGCACTAACACTAATCTGCTTTGCCCGTTTTATGGCATTCAATCGCCTCTCTGCATGAAGTGTATGAACCTCAGACCTCATTTTCGCCTCATTTGCAGATGTTTTAAATCTCATGATGATGGGTCACTTAAATAACACGTAGCCGAAACATCACACCCCCATCCCATCCCGCCTCTTATGTAGTACAAGCTTGCTTCGACCCTGTTCCCACCACCTTCACTGACTCGGAGACGAAACAACAACTCCCTCACTCCGTCTTTTATGCAGGATGCTGAGGCAGAGTAACAGTGGCATATTTCAGTCTGTAACAGGCTGTGTAAACTGGGCTTTTATTTGTTAGAGTGATCAGGAGAGCGGTGAGACTGAGCCTCTTCTGCAGAATTCGTCCCATGTCGACAGAACTGTGAACGGCGGCATCACGGTTGAGCCTGTGGAGTCTGCTGAGGAGCAAACGGAGGCCATCAGCTTCTGTGGCGCCCTCTGCATACCTGTGAGTGCAAACCATGGAAATGTGACTGTTCTTTGATTTGGTTTAAATTTGAAACGGGTGATCCTGAATTAATGGGACAGTAGTTCATATTTTGTATGTATCAGAAATTAGTATTACTTTAGCACCCTCTTGTGTAGGTATCAGGAATGACACCATGGTGTCGGGATTCACCATCTCAGCACCAAGTATCACAAAAACACTGACAACTGACATAAAATGCTAGTCAGACTCGTGTACTTTTCTTAAGATATTTCCTGGTTTACAAGGTGATTCTGATCAATTATCAGTTAAAGTTTCTGTACAGCTGCTTTGTAATGAGACTAAATTAAACATATTTTGTATTTTTGCACTCCACAATGAGAGGTAAGAGAAAAATTAATGTTCAGTTTTTGTGTCCGTATTGAAAATATCGCCTAACCCGAACCATGTGACCTGCAGCCTATGTCATGGGAAGTCAAATAAGTTCGTCTTCATTTGCTTGTTTCATGTCCCTGACTGTCAGTTCATTGTAAATTATACTTAATTACGCTTAACCGTGATAATGAACATTTTCTGCTGATGAAAGATGATGATGATGATGATGATGATGATGATGATGATTCCTCCAGAGCTTTTCATGGTGTTTCATCTCTCACACAGGGAGTGGTTGAGTTCTCTCTCTGTCTGCTCTTCGCCAAGCTGGTCAGCTACACGTTCCTCTACTGGCTTCCACTCTACATCTCAAATGTTGGTCAGTATTTACACACAATATTTTAGCTCTGTCCACATCAGTTAGTGCCACTTTGTTACACTAACCCCCTGGCAAGGCAAATTCATGATTCACACTTCATTATATAATTTGGGATCTGATATGCACGTAGAAAACAACTGTAATTATGTGAACAGCCTTTAACATTGAGTCTCTAAAAGTTATTAATGTTTATTCCGATACAAATATTTGTGGATACTTATTAAGTCATTAAACTTTGATATTGTAAATGCACTTTTTGCTGTTTCAGTCCGTGTCTCTGGTGGCTTTAATGTTGGGTCTGTTTTTCATTTTTAGCACATTTTGAGGCAAAAGAGGCAGGAGACATGTCGACACTGTTTGACGCAGGAGGAATTCTGGGTAAGCTTTGAGTCTTGACTGATCATTGAACTAGTTTACTTTACAAGAGATTGTATGAATTTATTTGGTTTCAGTGTGGCTTTTTAAAATCTCTGGTACATATTTTTAGGCTTGTTTCAAAGATTCAGTAAGAAATTTCATGTGTGCTAATTTTCCCGTCATTTATTGGATTAAATTGAAATAATCTGATGGAACAGGTCAATTCCGTCCAGTCTTCATCGCTCATCCTTGATAACTTTGATGTTGCAGTGTGAATTTTTAGCTCCAATCAGCAGCTCTCGAGGTTGCTCTGTCAGTCAGTCAGTCCACAAAAATTCCCCTCTGTCTTGTGGCCACAGTTTTCACTCTAGGAGGTTGAAATTTGGCATGATGGTCAAGTGTGTGTGTGTGTGTGTGTGTGTGTGTGTGGCTGTGGCAATGAGAGTGGCCAAATGCAAAAAGGCGCATAACTTCCAAATGGATTCACAGGCTTGCAAAAGATTAAGTGCAAAGGTTGATCATGAGCCAAAGAACAGCTGATTAACTGTTCGAGCCAACTGACAAAAAGAGGGGAGCAGGAATGGCCTGTAACAAAAGGAGCCTAACTTCTAAATGGATTCATGTAACATGGCCAAACTTTGTGGAAAAACACACACACACACGCACACACTGAGTCAAAGAGCGTCTTCCTTATGTATGAGGTAGTTAAGTCATTGCACTTGTCACCTGCCGCCCACACCTACACTTTTGCGCTAACCCTAACCCGCCACCTCATAACTCATCAATCATTTGTCGTAGACTCTTGTAGGAGGCATCATAGCAGACAGTCATTTTTATTTCTTCACTTTCTTTCTTTCCAAATACA
>JAQFJA010000006.1:26113020-26125074 GCA_029874485.1 Naso brachycentron
GCCTGCGAAAGCAGCTAAAATGAGTGGCTCGCATTTTTGTTTAAAAAAAAAAATAGCGCTGGAGGTAAAAAATATATTCTTCAATTCATCTAAGGGTAAATAATTGAAACAAAAAATAGTTTATCTGTGGACAAGTATCCCCTAAATTAAGGCAATATATCACTGCAAAAGTTTTTAATGTTAAAAATGATTAAATCACCTTCTTCTGAAAAGAGATGTGATTTGAGATGAACCAGAAGCAGCCACAGTCTCTTAAATTATCTTATCAGTGGATTTAGACGTTGGCTGGCTGATTGTACAAACCAGTGATGCCAACCTGTGAACACTGAGGTGAACGAGTTGAGAGCAGCTTTCTGAAAAATAAGATGTCATACGTGTAAAGACAATATGACCAGAGATGCTTTTATCAAAGTTAATCTCCTGTGATTTAGTTTGACACCTCTTTAAAGTTTGGTGACATTTTTTTTAGAGTCTGAGATATGCTGACTTACAGTGTCAGTGGTTCAAGCTCTAAACCTGCTTGATCACAAACCTCCCGTAATGCAACACTCCTATCTGTCAAAAACAATCACACCCACTTTATGTGGAGATTGGTCAGTTTTATGCAGATTTCCTTTTAAGCTCAAACTGCTATCATGTATGCACGTGTGTATTCATCTGATGTCATTCACTTCTTGATTTTTTGTTCTGAGGCCTGTTGTCCATCTGTCCTTCCATTTCCCACCCCTTCCTGGTGTCAGTTTGCTGTGTCAGCAGGCTTTAGCCACGCTTTTTTTGAGTGACCCCAAGATGTGTCCTACGTAATGCCTCTTAGATGGAATCTAGAGTGGGGGTTCCCAAGTTTTTCAGCCTGCCCTAAACCCTAAAAATAACGGTGCCACAGACGGGATCCCCAGCGACCCCAGAGGTGGCATATAATGTCGTGCACAGCCACGCACAAGCAGTATTAGGCGGATGCAAACACAGGCATCAATACAACAAAAAAGAACAACAGCCTAACAGCAATAATATTATTTTAGAATAACTAAGTTATTTAACTTAATTAATTATAATTAATTTATACAATAATGGGTTAAATGTGCATTTTTAAATTATTTAAAAATGTTTTTTGAAAGGCATCTCACGACCCCCATTCTGTGTCTTCCTCACTTTGAAAACCACTGATATAGAGTCTCCTTGCAAGTAGACGTACCCACTAAATCACCCAGAGGAGGCATTCGGGCGGCTGCTCCTTTTGACCTGAGGGAGTTTCTCCTCCATTCTCCCCCTGGATGTCTGAGCTGCACATTCTGTTGCTTAGACTGGTTTTTCTAGTCAGAGATCAGCTCCACTAGACTGTTTTAGTCTTCCACTCGAGTGGCAGCACACTTAAAAACACTGATGTGCTAATGTGGAACCAACGTAGCCCAGCGAGTCTCTGGATGCTCAGCTTCTACTGGCCAAGAAGAAGCAGGTTGTAAGTCTGGTGTCAGACTGTAAATGAGTTGCTCAATCATTCTAGGAAGAACCTTCATGTTCCTTACCTCTTTGGATTTCATCACCTTGTTTCCCTCAAAGCCCAAACTGCTAAAATGTGGAGAATAAAGCCAGATAACGAGTGGGGAGTACTGATGAGTCTTTTTATAGAAGGAAAGAATGTGGAGGACCGCTCACTTTTGTAAAGCTGTTTATGTAACAGCAGACAGCACTATTCCACATGAAAGCCCTGTTACAGCATCACAGTGCTCCTCACATTGTGGCTCCTGACATTTCACTCTGTGCACGGAAACAATTTGTTCAAGTTTACCATTATTCACTGCTACCACCGCTCAGAAAACAACTTCCTGTTGACCCTTCTGACCTGTGGTTTTCATAACAGTGGAGGATTAATGTGTTAGCAAGCTAACCTTTGCAACATGTTTCAGTTTTGCACAAATGGCTCTTTTGTGACAAAGAAAACCCAAAGATGGAGTCTTTGTAACGTTGCCACAGCTGCTTAACGGATGATTCTGCTCGTCAGCAATTGAAGTCAGAAAATGTAAATTCTCTGCAGCTCAGACGGATCTCAAGATAAATCTGAGGGCATCAAAGTTTTACTTAAAATATGTAACTTCTGCTCATAGAGGTCTCTCTATTAAAACTGAAAAACAAAAGATATATTTGATGACATCATGAAGCAGCGTGGGATCATAGGAGATGAAAATCTCGGAGTGACTTATGCAGAAATGTTCACAGACGAGGTAATATGTTAAAATTTCATTCACGTTACGTTTAGCCATGTTTCTCAGCCTCCTTCCTCACTCTCTGACCCCTGTTACCCTGTCAAATAAATGCAGTCCCTCTGAAGTGTAGTCAAGTAAAATATAAAGTAGCATAAAAAATACTGGAGTACAAGCACTTTAAAACTGCACTTGAGCAGAAGTACTTAGATACTTTCCACTACTGGCATTTTCTCATCTGACATGCAGCCTGAGAGCAAATAAGAAATCTGATTCAGCACAGATAGATGAGTTTATGTGTGCAAACAGCCATGTTTTCCACATACATGTGCGCAGAGTTGGCTAAAAGGATTCTGGGTAGGGGCACCCAGGTAGGTCATTTGGTAGAGCGGGCTACACATGTACAGAGGCTGTCCTTGCTGCAGCGGCCGCAGGATCGATTGCTGCATGTCATCCCCTCTCTCTCCCTCATTTCCTGTCCAACCCTTCAGCTACTCATTAAATAAAAGCACAAAAGCCCCCCCAAATATATACATAAATAAAAAAGTAAAAGGATTCTAGGTAAATAAATGGAGCTATAGTGTGAGGAGCAGACAGCCAGAGCAGAGACTCGACCTGAACTGACGAAAATCAAAACTCTTCAGGAAAGAAAAGCCAGCAGCCGAGAACTTGTTCTAATCTTTATATACATGATAATTAGTCACCAGTTACAATACACATATTTATATACTACAGGAACACAGATAATACAGGTACACAACATGTGTTTATAACCTAACCTGCATGTTGAAGAAGAGCCAATCATGGGGTTTGTCTTCAGGCCTGAAGGACGAGAAGGACGGGGCTGCCTGTCTGGACCAATCACAGCCCTCAGTGATGTCAAATCCCTCCACCCCATTTTTAAATGAGAGCTTCACATTCATTTTTCCATGAACCTGCAGCTCCTTTGACTCTAGATGACTGCAGACGTCTTACAGCAGGTGTAGGAGAGTGTGAGATTATGGCTCATAATCCTTGATGGGAAAAATGAATGAGAAACTGAGTTCATGAAGTCAGCACTGATGCTCTGTGACCTTTCAAGTATGGCTGACGGATCGACTGTTGTTGCCTCCTTCAGTAGAAGACAAACCCTCAGAGAGCCTTTTAATGCAACGTCATTATTGCTTACAGAGAGAAAGAGAAAGCTTTTTGTGTACATAGACACACAGTGCAGATTCATGGAGGGCCCTAAAGTTAGACAGTGATTATGGGAGAGCACAGCTGAACTTCTGCTCGCTTTCATCACCAGGGGAGGGAAACGTCCCACTCAGAGGAGCCAACAGTGCCAACAGAGCGTGAGTGGGGCAGGACGTGTGGGTTTCTCAAAGCTTACGTGAAGGTTTCACCACAAGGAATGATGTTAAACGTTTTTATTGCTCATACAGTGACAACTCCTGCAGAGTTGCAGAATGATGAGTAACACTGTGCGCAACTAATTCACAGGGTTTTGGTGAAAGCAACCCGTGGATCCTTGTCACTGAGCACTGTGGTGGGGCGTCTCTCCCTCCGTGTGCAGAGCTTCACATCCACACTGAAGACCTGCTGTGAAACTGCATCAGTGATTTGTAAAAATCAACAGCAGATCACAGGAGGCAGAAAACTGCAAAGCTGCACTGAGGTGTGGCCACGAGTGCAAAATGCTTCAGTCTGTACAGAGCAGGTTTCTATGGCAGCACAGAGCCGCCATCGTAGAAACATAACAAGCAAAGGTCTTGTTATAACGACAAAGCATCTTATTGTTCAAAGCGTCCAAAGCACTGACAGCACTGACTGTGGCTCTGAGGCAAGTTAGTCATGTCGGTTGGTCCTAAATAACTCAACTTTCCCTCACAGAATGAATCACATGATTTTCCCTCTGGCACCACCATTAGGTTTATATTTGCAGTTTGGGGCAAAATTTCTTTACAATTTTAGTGATTAAATGCCATCAAACTTGATACAGATATGCATACTGCCCTTGTTATAACTGTGAAGAGGCCTAAATTTTCATGTAGCACCATCAACAGGACAAAATGTTTATCACTTGCCTTATGAGCACCTCAACTGTACCTTATATTTAGTCCTAAAGAGATTTCAGATAAATGTATTTAACATCCTCTTGTTTATGATTCCTGATACAAGAAAACTTTGACGTTATAACAAGATCCCAAGGAAAACTTTCAGCGTCATTGTGGCAGCTCCGCATATCAACAGTTTCCTGCCCCTTGTGATCTGAGTTAAAGCTTTAACACGGTGGCTCTAAGTGAATCCCAAACGCCACAGCAAGTCTTTCCACTCATGTGTTCCTCATCTGTAATAAACACCAGGCTAATCATTGCACACTTGCAGAGTTTGCATGAAAACCTACAAACTACTGATACGTATAATCTGATTGGCAAAATGTGTTTTTTTTTAAGGCTGGTACTGATCAAACATTTGAAATCAAAGCTGCAGATTGGAAATAAAGTAGATTAAGCCAATGATTAACATCCTGGGGCTGAGAAAGCAGAGTCAACCTGCAGTTCAGTTATAACGGGACGCTAAAACTCTCAAGTTTAACAGCAGCTCTTGAAGGCAGAGGCACCTTTATAGACTAACACCTCTCAAGAAGTTTCATAAAACATCCTCACATCCGTCTCAGTCTGTTTGTGGGAGATGTGGGACAGTCCAACGTATGATGGTCGGGCATCTTAAAGCATGGATTCAAACCACTGATTTACAAGACAGAATTGTTATACTCTATGTACACTCCTCTAGCACTCGCTCAACTCAAAATTAGTACTCATAATACACATACGCATCCTTGTCTAAGAGAATATCTGAAATGACAGTGATTTCCATTGTTTCGATACTTTACCTCCTCTAGAATCAACCAAAGCTTCTGGAGACGACAACTGCAGTGAAACTCCTGCAAAGGATCCAGTGGCTTCAGTTTGTTGAGTGTCTCCCCGGCACATTCTCCCCCAGAAAGAAGAATCTCCCAGAGAAATCCCTCTCCCTCATGTCGATCCACTTCACCAAGTCTCTGGAGACGTTCTGGGACATGAGGTTCACTCTGCTCCACTGACAGTCTGGAACTTTCCACCTGTCAGTCCACAGGATGCTTACATGAGAGTGAAATGAAACCACGGAGCTCTCACTCAAAGGTGAGTCCCTGTCTACCAGCAAGAGCGGAAAAGGAAAAGTGATGGCCCCCGCAATACTGTTGTCTGATGAATCACCTGTTTTGATATGACCCCTTGTGTGTGTGGCATCAGCCAGTGACTGGGTCAGGAGAGTGGAGGCACGATTTACAGAGCCTGGTCATTACAAACATCCAGACATTTGGAGATTTACTGCATCAACCAAACAAAAAGGAGCAACAATTGTACAATGTGAGGGATTGTTAGGGAATAATTCATGTGTCCAAGTTGATGTCTCAGAACAGCAGACACAGCAAATTACATAAAAAGCAGTGAGAGGAAACTAAAGGAGGAACAGGGGCATTTCTACTCTGACAGCGAAAAGTGATGATAATCGGAGTTAGTTAGGGACTTTGGGGAACTTTAAATGTACGTAACACATGTAAAACAAAGTATTTCCACAAATCAGTCTCACCAACTTCAGAGGGTATGGGTGCTCATGTATTTTATAATATAAAACAGTAGGAGCATCGTTTTGGATGATTACATATTTGTTTGTTAATTCTGATTATAATGATTATTAAATAGGGACTCCATAGAGTGAACAAGCTTATCATATTTGGTGTTAGACATATAAAACCAATGAATATAGATGAGAAACTGGCTTTCAGATCTTTTGCCAGGTGTTAAGGACAAATGCAGTTGGCATAAAGACTGAGTCTGAACATTCCTAAGACTTGCTAACATAACTACAGTGCAGCTCTGTCAGCAGCGTGTTAGACAGCAGAGCTCTCCATTGAAGAATCTAGTTCAGATCAGAGAAAGATCCAATTATAAAGCGGCGCCGTGGGAGCCGGCCTCAGTGGATTTTACTGGCAGAGGACGCTGGCTTGCAGGTGATGATGACTGTGATGTCTGCTGTTTATGTTGCAGTGGAGCCACTTCTGCCACAACCTCACTTCAAGATAAAAAAAATCTCTGCTGTCTTTCCTCAAGCTACCGAGGCACATATGCAGATTCGCTTCATGTTATTTAAAGGACGTTTTGGGAAACATGATTATTCAGTGACCTTAAGTTTGATGAAACTCTCGTGTTTACACTAAATATAAAGCTATGGCACAGGCAGCAGCTGGTTAGCTTAGCTTAGCTAAAGTCTGGAAAGAGTTCTGTGAAGCTACCTGACATCACCTCTGAAAATCACTAATTAACACAATATTCTGCAGGTTTTTGGTTTAAGTCATACCCAAATAGAAATGAAAACACCACAAACTGTTGGCTAATTTTTCTTTTTACATTTGTACAGAGTAAAGCTAGCTGTTTTGTCCTGCATGTCTTGAGACTGGAATACAAGTGTGGCTGATTGTGAAACAATAATATTGAAAACTTTAAAATACGTACTTAAATTACCCTGCAAAAAATACAGATCCCCACTTGCAGCAGTCTAGCATGCAGTTAGCATGCTAAGCTAAACTCAGCAGCTGCTAGCTGTAGCTTCATAATTAGCTTGCAGGCAGAGAGAGTGCTATCAATCTATTCTTCCAAATTTTAAGTGACAAGGCAAACATATACTTTCCAGAATGTCAAAGTATGCGCTTAAAGTGGCACAGATAATCTGACCCAACTAAAAACAGAGGCCAGAACTGTTTTTAATGGCGATATGAATACATGAATTTAGTTATTTTTGAATATGTGTGTGTGGGAAATATGCTTTAGTAACACATATGGAAGGCACGTGTCTGCAACTTTCAACTATCTTGGCCTAAAATTAAATGGTCTGCACTTATCAAGCCTGCTGTAAAATATGTCTTTCTGTTCAATGGATTTGAAGTAAAAGAAAATACACTTGGAACACTTGCAATGTGGCCTGACAAAAATTAAAACAAAAATATATTTTTAAATACCCCCCTCCCCCATGGAAGTATATCTCCATCTGGAATACTTATTCAGGTAAGTGACGGCTAATCTTTTATAATCCAGTGTTAAGTGCTTTTATCTGTAGACAAATTGTGGCTGGATAATGGCCCGGTAATGGCCGGTTCATTGACTGTATGAGAGGGGAAAAACAGCATGTGCCTTCAGAAACTGGGAGTGACTGTTCCAGCCTCCTCTATGAACTCTATTCATCTGCCCCAAAGGATCGCTGAGGGGGACATAGGGGCGAGCAAGGGCCATTAGAGCAGGATGTGATGCTCGGTCGCTCGACGTTCTCGACAGCAAACAGAAGATGATATGTGTGTCATGACCTTGTTGTCACACCCAGATAACATTTATAGAAGGAGAGAGAAATGATGAAGCTGAGTGATCTTTGATGTCAGGCCAAAACGCTGCACATTCTCTTGGATGCACAGAAAAATATGTGTGGACGAGCCATTTGAGTGATGATACTGCATGCAGATGTATTTTGTTTACTTTAGTTCAGGGCTGGTTGTTGAGGTTTGGCCGAGGCCCTTTAGTTCCAGTACATTTTTAATGCTACTGTACAGCTACAGAGTTACATTTCAACTCTGAGGAAACAGTTTAGGGAAGCCTCATCCCTGCTTTAACTAAAGTGTAACTTTATTCATCAGCACCGCCTGTATCTGGGTAGTAACTTACAGTATATTCTGTCCAGGAAGTTATTAAAAAAAAGTCAGTGTCAGTTTCTGACATTGCTGATGCTGTTGTGGCCAAAAGCAAGCAGATCCCTGCAGGCAGGATCCAAAATCTTGAAGGGAACCTTCAAAGGCTGCATGTAGCCGAGCATCATATTTGTCTTGTGAAGCTTTCTCCTAATTTTTGTCTTACAATGCTGCCGAGTGTGGAGCGACCAAGCATATAATAACTAACGTGTTTAGACTGAATGTACATGAACGTTTGCCTCGCTTTGTGCTGAAGAGATTCATCTGGCTGACAGCAAGCTCTGAAAGTTATGTGACAGCTCAGAATCCCCTGGAACGCTCTCCTGTCTCCTCGTTCATGAAGTTGAGTCACAGCCTTTAAGATTCAGTTCACGTTCAGTCTGAACACATATTATTAACCTGCATTTCCAGCTCTGGCTTCATGTTGACTGATCAATGGCCACAAAGGAGAGGAAACATTTTTTACCTACGGCATAAAAGAGCGAGGCTTGTGTTTGGTGGGCCAGCTTACATTTGGAGACATTTGAGCTGACAGAGAGCACCACTCCTCCAACAGAGATTCGATAATCACATGACGACTGCAGGAGCCACAACTACCTACTATCAAAGAAAGACGTGAGGTTGAAGGCAGAGGTGGGTGGGTGGATGGGGGGCAGGACTGAATAAATGAAGGAGATGGTTTGCTTTGGGTCACCTCTTTAGATGGTGGTATCATGGGGCAGGTGAGGCACTGCCACTCCAGGCCTCCGGTTGGAGTGGCGCTCCATGTGTGGCAGCAAGCGGCCAGATGGCAGCAGGCCTAGCAGCTCCTTGGATGTGCCTGGCCTCCTCCGGCCCCATCGGCAAGAACTGTAGCCGAGCCTGTGGCTTCGCCTCACTGCCTGGCCCAACAGCATGGCTGTCTGGGGCCACAGTGGGTCCGTGATGCTGGAGATGCGGGGCTCCTGAAAGGGGAGCTTGCGCCTCAGTGGGCGTTTTTCTCGATATATGTGGGAGGTTGTGAAGATGTCGGGGCCAAAGTCGGAGCAGGGCAGCCAAGAGCTCCGGGTCAGAGAGATGCGGCCCTCCAGCGACGGCCCCAGCAGGCTGAGGCTCGTTCTGTCCGTGAACGAGTCCGTTCGGTCTTCGTAGGCTAGGTCAGCGGGAGCTGAGCATTGCTGCAGGGGCCAGCCTCCGCGACCCTTCCCCCCGATGTCCGCAGTGCTGCCTCCCTCACCACCGTCGCGCTCCACCCTGACTGCCTCATCCTCCTCCACCTCCTCTTCCTCTTCCTGTTCCTCCTCCTCCACCTCCGCCACCTCCTCCTCCTCAACCTCTCCCTCCACCACACCCTCCTCGTCCTCCTCTGTGCTGGTAGGTGGGGGTGAGCGTGGGTCCCGCAAGAAGACCACTATGACAGTGATGTTATCACTGGAGCCGGCGTCACGGGCCGAGGCCACCAGCTTGTGGGCCACCATGGTGGTGTCTCCAGTGTTCTCCTGAAGGTGGTCGCTGACTACTCGCACCGCCTCATCTGGACTCACTGTGTCCCAGAAGCCATCACAGGCCAGAATCAAGTAGTCTTCTGAACCATCCAATGGGAAGATACTATGGTCTGCATCGCCACAGATGTAAGGTTTGTGCTCTGAGTCGCCTGTTAACACAGGAATCATGTAAATCTGTTAGAGTCTGTTCATACCAGCATTCCAGCAAAGTTTCCATCTGTTTCACTGATCTGAATGGAACAAAGAGATTCTCTTGTTTCAGCAGCAGTTCTTTAATGTTGTGCTGTTTACATTCAATGCCAATGTCAGAACACGTAAAAAAACAAGCATGAAAACAAATCCACTATTAGAACACGAACTAGATGTACGATCTAATGGAGCTACAAGTTACCTATTGCTCTTGATACAGACAGGCTGCCGTTAACCCTCCATGTGCCAAACCAGATCACACAGCCTCCCAGAGCCTCGATCCTCAGCTTCTCATCCTGCACACACACACAGGAAGCACAGCTGGCTTTAGTGCTGCTCAGTTACATCATCGAACAAAAGTCTGATAATGAATGTTGTTTGAAGTAACTAAAGGTATTTCTTGTAATGCAGAATTTACAAGAACACAATAACAGTAACGAGTTGCCTCTAGACAGTTTTAGAAAGTAATTTATACCTGCAGTTAAATCTCACCGATTTTTGAAGGTTGTTTGTTGAATGATTGTTTTTTCTGTGCTAATGATACATTAATGTCTGTAACTTTTAAAGGAATAGTTCAACATTTTGGGGAATAAACATATTGTCCCTCCTGTAGAGACAATGGATCCCACGTCTCATCATGTCTGTATGTTGAATGTAAGGCTACAGCCTGCAGCCAGTTGGCGTCAGATAAAGACTGGAACAAGAGGAAGCAGCGAGCCTGGCTCCATGAAACGATAACAAAATCCACCTACCAGCATCTCTAAAGTCACTAATTAATGCATTTTATCTCAATCATCTAATCTGCCCAAAAACAAGTGTAAATAAAGACAATTTGCCATTTTCTGATGAGCTGTGAGTCAGATGGATTCTTGGCTGGGACCAGTAACTTCCTGGTTGATCCACTGGTTGCCTGGCAACTGCTCAGAGCAAAGAATCAGTCCAGCATCTATAAAGAGGCAGATTTTACGTTGTTTTTTTTTTTGGTCTTAGGTTTTTGCACAGATTAAACAAACGAGATATAACATGTTAATTAGAGCATGTAGGTGGATTTTTTTGGTTTTGGATGAAGCTATTTGCTCCAGTTTTGACTCTTCAAGCTAAAGTCAAGTTAAATCAAAAGCGAGTAATTTCCCGAAATTTTAAACTTTGCATCATATCATTGTTTTAAAATTAGCAATATATATTTTTTTATTTAGTAAGGTCTAGTACATCATAAATGTTTTGATAACTGTGAACTAAACAGGTCATTGTCTGGAAAACCAGGTTTACCCAGAAGTTAATGATGTTACATCATGTTTCAAAATGTACCATCCAATATGAATGAACCACCTTCAGCTGTGGGTTTGAGTCTGATGGCCTGTGAGCATGTGTGTTACCTCTCTGTCTGGTTTATGTGGCTTCATCAGCTCCACCACCTGCCCTCTCCTGACCAGAATGACCTGCGAGTCTCCCAGCCAGGCCACATACAGAGTCCGGCCCCGCAGGAACGTCACCACACCTGTGGTGCCACAGCGCAGGTGCTACCAAACACACACACACATGTAAGAGTCTCACAGCAAGTAGCGGCACGGGAACACACACTGGACAGTTTGTCACAGCTCATAAAAAACATATTTTTTGATCAAGAGGAAAATAAACACATATGATTAAATATTGGTGTGAAAGTGATCTATAGAATGATTTCTGAACAATAACAAACTGCCAGTTGTTGGCTGCAAATGTGTGAATATGCTGAGATGTTCACACTCCTCTTTACTGTCCACAGTGTTAATGTTTCTGAATGGTTTGGGCTTTTTGCAGGTGTGTTCACCTCTCGTGATGCCTTCTTCACGAAGCCTTCATCAGTGAGCTTGAAGGCTCTGCACAGCGCCTCACTCGGGTCCTGGCTGAACGATTCTTGGTGAACTAAGTTGACGTGGAGGTGGTTGGCAGCATAGATGGCAGCATCCACGCCCCCATGACCGTCAAACACAGCAAAGTAAGCCTGTTCTTCCTGATCCTGAGACACAACACCAGTCACATGATGTCATCAACACAACAGGTCTGCAGTTAAGACTCAACAAGTCTGTGATGGATGAGAAAAGGCATTTATACCAACTGGCCAGAGGGTGGCGCTCTAACAAACTGCCTGTGGCATGTATCTACCTGAATGTTAAAGAGTGTGTTGAAGTCGGGGATGATGACATGCTTGTCCTCCATCTTGCGCCTCATATTCTTGATGGCGTGGATGGAAGTTTCGTAGTACGGTTGTGGACGGCGGTGGAACGGCAGCTCCTTCAGCCACACGCAGCACATCTCAAACAGAGCGTTGAACACGAGCCGGGCCAGCTTCACCGACTCCAGCTCTAACACACACACACACACACACACACACACACACACACACACACACACACACACACACACACACAGAGACAAAGAGCGC
>JAQFJA010000006.1:26173767-26189343 GCA_029874485.1 Naso brachycentron
GCATTATCTAGTTTTAGTAGGATGTATCTTACTTGTTTTGTTGAAAAGCTATTGTCTTAAGTAAATATGATATGTAACAAGTGTTTTTCTTCTTTTGCACAAGGAATGAATATTATTTAATTTTAAGCTTTGTATTTTATGCCTGCATTTACCAGTGGGCCAGCACAGTATGCATAATATTACTGTATGTAAATTCCACTACAGAAGAGACTTGATGATCTCTTGTCAGCCACATTAGTTGTAAAATATCGGCATATCGGATATCTGCAAAAAATCCAATATCTTACATCCCTCGTGTAAACAGATAGAACTGAAATTATCTGTATGACTATGTCTGCAGCTCAGATATGGTAATATGTCTGTTGATCTTTCATTAACAGTGAAACTGAAACATCAGAAGTCAGTTTAAATCCATTCAAAGCAACATGGCTACTAAGAAAGCGGAGGTCCGGCGAAGGATCGTGTCCAAGGATGGGCACAACAATGTGCGGATTGACAATGTGGAGGGGATGGTCAAGCTATACCTGCACGACATCTGGACCACTGTGGTAGACATGAAGTGGCGCTACAAACTCACTCTGTTTGCCTCCACATTCATCCTGACCTGGTTCATCTTCGGGGTCTTCTTTTACTTCATCAGCATGGGCAACGGAGACTTCGAGGCCGGTCTGAATTCCAACCACACGCCCTGTGTGAAGAACGTGGAGACCCTCACCGGAGCCTTCCTGTTCTCTCTGGAGTCACAGACCACCATTGGCTACGGCTTCCGTTACATCACAGAGGAATGTCCTCTGGCCATCTTCACTCTGGTTGCTCAACTCGTCATCACCGGCCTGGCAGAGATCTTCGTCACCGGCGCCTTTCTCGCCAAACTGGCTCGGCCAAAGAAACGAGCAGAGACCATCAAGTTCAGCCAATCGGCGGTGATCTGCCGGCGCCAAGGCAAGCTGGTGCTGATGGTGAGGGTGGCTAATATGAGGAAGAGCCTGCTGATCCAGTGCCAGCTCACAGGAAAACTGCTCCACTCCAATGTGACAAAGGAGGGCGAGAAGACTCAAGTTCACCAGAGCTCAGTGGATTTCTGCATGGACTCCAGCAGCGAGTGTCCTTTCCTCATCCTGCCGCTTACCTTCTTCCACGTTCTGGACGAGCACAGCCCGCTGGCAGGACTGACCGCAGAAAACCTGCATACCCGTGAGTTTGAGCTGCTGGTCACTCTCAACGCCACCATGGAGTCGACGGCAGCCACGTGCCAGAGTCGCACCTCGTACGTCCCTCAGGAGATCCTGTGGGGTTACGAGTTCAAGCCGGTGCTGTTCAGCACCACCAGTGGCCGTTATGTGGCAGACTTCAACTTTTTTGACAAGGTGCAAGTGTACAATGATGCACCTTTCCTCAGTGACAACAAAGAGAAGCTGAAGCTGGAGGAGCACTCTAAAAATGAGTAGAGGACAAGTGATGATCAGTATGTTAATGTGCTAGCATACTGAGCCTGTCAGTGAATCTTACAGCCATGAACCCCAACTTTATTGTATAATGTTGTATAAATATGATTTGGTTCTATTTTTCATAAAGAAATGACTCTGTTTGTTCCAGCAGGCTGCTAAAACTGAATGCTCTTTATTATTGGGGTGACCAAGGTTAATTAACCTAAAGAAAATGTGTTACTGTCCTGCAAAAACCAGTGTAAGCTTTGTTGTTAAATTATGATGACAGACAAATAGATCATGATGGTGGAATGATAACTTGCGTATGGTGGCACAAAGGGGTTTATGATGTACCTTTGATTTTAAAGTCTGCTAAAAATGTACTTGTTTCATTTAGTTAATAAAGTTTCCTTTATTAAGTAAATATTAAAATGAAATATCATGTTTATTCTGCCAAAACAGAAAGTGTATAACCCCAGTGCATGCTGGGATAGACTCTCGTAACTAATGATGGTGTATAACAATAAGTGCTTCTTGGACAAAGAGATAAAAAGACGAAGCTGTTAGAAAAAAAAGGAAACTGGTTCATCCACCAGCAGCATCATTGTCTCTGCTGTCATTTGTTGTGGTAACAGTGACGAGACGCTGGCAGCTCGAGCTGTTTGTGGTCAAAACAACCTTTCAATCCAAAGCACAGCTGATCTTTTATTGTCAGAGACAGAAACGAAACATTTTGAACATCAGGAACTTTATTAAAAAACGTCAGGCTAGAAAAACTGAAGGTTGTCTAAAAATGTCAATGCCTATAGGCTGCTGACTTTACAGGTCAGCCACTGCAGCCTGTTACAGTTTGTGCATACAGCAGGGAACAGCAGCAGGATTTAACATAACACTTTGAACCATAACATGATACTTTTTTAAGGTTGATGCACCCAAAAAGTAAACTAACAAATATTTCATGCAAACTTCACCGAAGATTGTTTTGGTTTTGACTGCACTGGTTTTAAAAATATAAATTTTCACCAAATCTACTCAAATTACATAAAAAAGCACACAGGTTAACATGTTTCATCAGGACTGTTGTCAGTCAAGACTCGAGAGTGGCTCTGGTGAGAACTTCTCAATGAGATCTGCGGATTATTCTGAATAAAAATTATCTTTGTTTCCGTGTCGCAGGGCTGCTTTTTTTTAAAAAAAAAACACAAAACTTTAATTTTCTTTAACTCCTTGAATCAAATTAACGCAATTTTATTCGTTCCCACTGGTTTGGGGTGAAGACAAATCTCTGAAGGACAGAGGACACACAAAACTACAAAACTAGACCGGAAGCATTTTTCGAAAATCACAGGCCGAGATCCTGCTTTTATTCTGAAGGGTATGAACCGGAAATGGTACTGTTGTTGCTACAGTGCAGAGCGGAACCCACGCTAGCAAAGAAGCTAGCTGCACATAAAAAAAACATAGACGTAAAAACATCGTTTTTGTTAATTTAATCGATTTTTAAAAAGAGTCTGCAAGCTGTCCTCTAACGTGTGTCTGATGTGTGAAGGTGAGAGATGAGCGTCACTTTGGATATTCGACTGAAAAGAGCCAACAAAGTTTACCATGAAGGGGTGAGTAACCAGAGGTAGCTAACAAGCTAACGTACATCATCCGTGGCCCGCTCAGCTGACTTCAGCTTCTCTGTGTCAGTGTTTAGCACACAGGCAAGCGACAGTTTGTAGGGAAATAAAACTTTAACATTTGCAGTGGTGTCTAAAGTTACATCAAAATCTGCTATAACTGACACTGCTAACATTGGTGCCGTTAAGGCCACCAATATTGCAGTTAAATTAATCAACTGCTGCTGTCAACTGTTGCTAAATAAAGCTTAATAAAGTTGTCACACTGCATTACTACTGAAAGATTTTTGTAAATTTATGAGTTTTACTGATGGATGTAACTGAAATTCTATTTTAAGATAATTCCAACAGATGTTGAATATTGGCTCTTTTCCTCCTTATTTTTGCTTTTTTGTTTTGTGATCTTTAGACAGTGTATTCATGCTGTTATGTGTATGAGAGAGTAATGATTACATACATTCAGATGCACGAGCCATAAGCAAGTGTTTTCCCCCTTAATTTCAGTTGAGCTGCCTTATGATGAACTTCAGAGATACATTTTTTAAAAAATCAGTAAAAATATCTGAAATTCTTAATCAGGTCACAGAGTCTATGCGTGTCTTGCTCTTGAAGTCTAAATCTGTATCATGTACCATTACAGTATAAGATTCAAATGATGACAGTGACAGTGAGCATCTTCATAGCAGTGGAAACATATCAGGTCTTTATCAGTGTTATTGTGTGAGCAGGAAACAGTGGCTGGCGTCATCTCGCTGGTGTGCAAAGAGGCGCTGCAGCATCATGGCATCATGCTGAGCATGGAAGGGCTGGTGAACCTGCAGCTCAGCTCCAAGAGCGTCGGCGTGTTTGAGGCTTTCTACAACTCTGTCAAGGTGAGAGAGGAGCCATGAGGAGTTGAAACTTTTGAAGAGTCAGACAAGACTGGTTTCAGCCTCACGAATACGTGTATCTCTTTCCAGTTTAGTCTTCATGAGTGCAGGTTGATAAAGCTGCTTTGAGGAGTCTTGTCAGCCTGTAAAGGTGAATGTGTTCATGTTATTGTTGTGCTTATCAGGCATTTGGCTTCAACTGGTCTTCTATCAGAACATTCGTCATGTTAAAGTTAAATCATCGAAGTTAAGAAGCCAGTTAAAGGCCTCAGTTTTTTGGGATCAAGTCTTTAAAGGCCTCGGTTTTTTGGGATCAAGTCTTCATTCTCCCACTCAGCCTGACAGCACGATATTGATGTGTAACATTTCTACAGGTAGAAGTCAGTGAACTGTTGCTGATATTAATATCTTAAGTTCTCGCTTCATGTTGCAGCCCATCCAGCTGATCAGCTGTAACATCGAGGTATCCAAAGCAGGAAAAGTCCCTGCAGGCAAAACTGAGATCCCGTTTGAATTTCCTCTGAACACAAAGGGCAACAAAACGCTGTATGAGACGTATCACGGTGTGTTTGTCAACATCCAGGTGAGCGAGGGACACAGAAAAGGACAATACAGCTTCACACGTTTGACACTGAAAAGGATTTATACATATACATATCTTTTATGTATTTTAATAGGATTGTGATTGATCAAACTAAATAACAAAAAGCTATTTGACTGAGCTTGGTTTTTATTGTTTCACACAAACTGTTCCCAAACACCAGCTGTGAACTGCCATTTGAAAAACAAGGATCTCAGTAACAAAGTTACGGTCAATATTTTTTCTAATTTTTGCAGTTAAATATTTTTCAAATTGAATTTTTCAGTCAGTGATGGTCTGTTTGTCTCCTAGTACTCGCTCCGCTGTGACATGAAGCGCTCCCTGCTGGCCAAAGACCTGAGCAGGAACTGTGAGTTCATTGTGCACTGCCAGGTAAGAAAAATGTTTTATTATTTAAACTTCTGCAAAGATATAAATACATCTTTTTAAAGCTGTTGTTTGCCATTAAATAACCATTAAATTTGGTCTGAGATCAGTTGTGTAGTTATTGCATCCTTAGGTTTTCAGTCTGGAACAAAAGTCTCACTGAGGTTTTTTCTTGCAGTCTGCACATCAGTTTGAAGTTATGTTTTCTGAAGGTGCATGGTGCTGAAACCTCCTTATAAGCTCAGATGTCCGCTGTGTTGAATCTGTTGTTTGTTTTCCAGCCTCAGAAAGCCAAAGTTGTCCCAACGCCAGTGAACTTCACCATCACTCCAGACACCATGCAGAACGTCCGCGATGTGAGCAAAACTTTATTTTCTCTCTTTTTGTTGTTTGACCTGAAGCTGCATTGACAGAAACTTTGTGTCTTCAGAGGAGTTCACTGCCAAAGTTTCTGATCAGAGGCCATTTAGATGCCACCAACTGTGTGATCAGCCAGCCGCTGACTGGAGAGGTGGTGGTGGATAACTCGGACGTTCCCATCAAGAGTATTGAGCTGCAGCTAGTGCGAGTGGAGACGTGTGGTACGTACATGCTGTGAGATAATTGGCTCAGCCTGTCTGAGCTGCTGGTGTTCTAACAGTTTGCTGTGTTCAGGTTGTGCTGAAGGTTACGCCAGAGATGCCACAGAGATCCAGAACATCCAGATAGCTGAGGGAGACGTCTGCCACGGCCTTGCCATTCCCATCTACATGGTGTTTCCCCGGCTGTTCACCTGTCCCACGCTGGAGACGACCAACTTCAAAGTCGGTCAGTAAATGCCTCTTGTTCATCATTGTAACTGTTCATGTTTAGGGGCCTTATAAGCGAGTTTGCATGAGGAGACACTTTGACTAAAGGCTTCTGATGGAGATATCAACAAGCTAGCAGCCTGTTTTGATGAATGTTGGCACTTAAAATTGTCCACAAAATTCATGAAAATACAAAATTCATCAACACATTTTACTCTCTTTCATATGTTTTGACATCCTGTTCCATCTGTGACTCAGAGCAGCAAGGTCCATCCATTCAGATTATTTAAAGATGCTTAATAATTTCCTAAATCATCTGCCCATTTTAGTTTGGAGCAAGTGTTATTCAAACAGGGATAATAAATAAGGAACTATTTTCAGCTGTGGATTAATATACTACATCAAGGCTATTCAATCACAGATTAAATTTGGCCCGATTTTAAAACCTGGAAATTTAGCAGGGCCAGGCATTTTCAGCAGCTTGTGTGCAGCGGGTAATGACAAATATTAAACCTACACAAAAGAATGTAATGAAAAACAAGCTACTGCTGGTTTGCCTTTAAAATACCGCAACGCACTCACTGCAGATCAAACACATTGGTTTGACATTTGGATTTGGCTGTAAAATAAACAAGTATTTGTCGGTCCAAGCAGAGCTAAACCAATGGTTTTCATTGTCAGTTTTACATTTGAGAGTTGAGAAAGACATGTTCGAAGAGGTTATATTATAGGACTATTACCACTTCTATTAGACGCACATTTTCACAACAAGGCCCTGTATCGAGGGTTGAATGTTGCCAGGCTACAGGGAGTATTGCATTGAAGGTCTTTAGGAATTTCTGGAGCAGTAAGTTTTTCTCTGCCTGTCTGGCTGGGCCACTTGTGGGCCATAGGCCACCATTTGAATAGGCCTGTACTAGACTAAAACTGTGTTTCATGAGACTATCCATACGATTCTAATAGTTTTCTACAGTTTTCAATATATCATTCATTTTTTTATTCCAGTTAAACTTTTAGAATTCATTGTACTTCAGTTTTACTTTTCAGTATGTTTGCTAGTTTTAGTTTAGCTTCAGTTTTTAAAAAAAGGTTTAGTTTTCATATGCGTAGTGCACCAGCTTCATAAAATTGTATCTCTCTAATTTGTTTTCCAAAGTGTGTGGAGTCCAGCCCAAAAAATCCATGATATTTCAGATATTTATGAGGTGAGAAGAACTTTTCTCCTCATGTGTATGTTTGTTTGTGTCCTTTCAGAGTTTGAAGTCAACATTGTCATCGTGCTCAATGATGATCACCTGATCACAGAGAACTTTCCTTTGAAGCTCTGCAGAGTCTGAATGTCACATCAGCACTGAGATAAGTCGCTGCTGTCTGCCTCCGTCATGCTCCCTACAACATCACACAGGACTCGACTCTGCCTCTGTGCAGATTCACCTCAGTAATGCCACAGCTGCTTTAAAGCCAGAAGAAGAAATCATGCTGGTAACAGTGGATCCAGATTATTTGCCTTAATTTCTTTTTTTTTTTAATAAATAAATGACCCAAAGTTTTTCAATGGATTCCTTTTGATTTTTTATGTCTAAAAGTGAATGTATGTATATTTGCAGATCATAATGATCACTAAAAAGATTCCTCATTCTCAAAACTGTAACCATGTGAGATGAACAGATGAACATCCGACAGAGGCAAGCTGTAACACATGGCATTTTGTTTATTTAAAAGTATCATCTCTGATCATATAATACAAACGGACTTGTCTGTTTTTTTTGTTTTTTTCTTTTAAATTAGATTCTACTAAAAGAGGTCATTTGAGCAAAAGAACATATAAGCAGAAATGTTAGAAATGGAGCATCAGGGGCGGCAGGGTTTCACAGGGCTGGGTGTCTTCATCCTGACAGTTCAGGGAACTCTTCAGGCAGTAGCGCGTGGTCTCTGCAGGTGGGACAGGTGCTGTTCTCCTTCAGCCACGACCTTATGCACTGAGCACAAGGAGAACAATGGCTGCACGTTAAAACCAGCAGAGAGCAGCACCTAACACCGAAAATCCATCGGATGACCGTAAGATACCTGATGCAGTTTTAAGGACCTCTGTCAGTGTGAAATGAGATGGAACTAACTTACTCACATTAACCTGACAAACTTTAGACTTTCAACTGCTTCAGCGTCTGCCTGAAGAGGAAAACACTGAATCATTGCGTCCTCTTTGAGGTCACTTCTGTTATATGTACTTTATTTTTTATGTTGATAGTAGTGAAATTTGCTTTCTCTTTTCTTTTTTTACTCTCACTGTTGTCTGTTGATGTGAATTCTCTCTAAATAAAACTGATCATTTTAAGTTGGACTCTAATGAACTGAGGACATTTTGTTCATCTTTTTTATGATTTGCAAATGAAATGACTCGTCCTCAAAGTGAGAAATTAGTTGCTGAGCAAAAACAGAATCCCAACTTTGTGTTTTTTGAAGTTCTTTGTGATAAAATCAATAATTTTCAGGCCAGTGGTACCAGTTAGTGATAATTCTGACCTTGCCCATGGACTGGCCTTCAAAATGTTTGCATTCTGTACTCTAAGATACATTTTTGTAATTATTGCATTCCAGAAAAGAGTTTATGCTCACAGAGGATACATTTGATTACAGACATATGGTGAGTAGTGTTGGCTTACAAAATCCCTCTCAATGTGTCTAATTTTGTTTTTCATGTTATGTATTTGCATGAATTTTTGTTTTCAGAAATGTACAGCGAGTAGTTTGAAAAATAAATTTTCAGCCCTGTCAAAGATCTATCACAAAATACTCCAAAGTAATTGAAATGCATATTTCAAATACAAGATCTGGATGAATATGATGAATTTTAACAGGTGCAGAAACATGTTTCCTGTAAGAAAGATAAAACAGCTCTTCATTTAAACCAAATCAGAAACCAGATTTTTCAAGACGATAAAAAAATGAAAGGATGCTCAACCATGTCAAAGGCATTGTAAAAATCGAGAAAGAATGTACAGTAATTAGATCTGAATAATCAATAAGCTCAAGAACCAGTTTGATATTATTGGAAATATGCCATTCACTCACAAAACCACATTGTTTTTTTTAATCTAGAATTGTGTTTAGAATATTCATAAATCTTTCGGCAAATACAGTAGAAAATAATTTATAATCATTATTAAGTAAACAGATTGGCTTCTAATTGTCAAGAAGAAGCACATCTTTTTTTGGTTTTGTTATGAAACAAATACCCCGTGTCATGCTGGACTCATTGTTGTGTAGCTCCACTTCCAGCTAGCATATCCCACAAAGACCGAAGCCAATGTTACATCGTAATGTTATTGCCCTGTGCCTCTAAATGTCACAAATAACATCAATCTTACTTAATTTTTCAATGGCCTACCAGGTGATAAGCCGAAAGAAAGAAGTGGATTCAATCCATTCGCCAAGATGAAGGTCGAGACTTCACATTGCATCTGTATGTAACTAGCTGGCATACCGCTAGTTTGACAAATAATAAACATTTTTTTAAAAAATAGAAAATAAACAAAATTATTTATCGTTATACAAATATATCTTTGTGACGTTAGGCTATGCAACATGAGGAAATTGGACGAAAAAGGTTAAAAACTTTAGCTTTGCTAGTACGTTTGCACATTTAAAGTTAATGAGGTGAGCGTGTATTTTCAATTTAAAAGAAAAAGAATTGCAACGTCATTAGTTCACTTTGTGCAAAGAAGACAAAATTGACTGTTAAGGAGCACAGTGTCATCTTTATGTTTTCGTAAATATAATTTTACTACAGAATGCTGAACTCCGTGTAACTTAGTTGGCTGACGCTGAACAATTGGGGTCAAGCTTACGTCATTTTGCACACGGTCAAGCGCACGTTGGGTAGCGCACGCTCCGACATTTTGTCGAGCGTGCCAAGGTGAAGCTTCTCCGTAGACGACACTAAACATTTTTTAAAGATTGGATATTTTGTCAACTGTTCGCAATTTTAGGGGAAGTCAAAGTGGACTGTGCTGTTTTTGGGTGTTTCACCGCAGCCGACGAGGATTTATACTCGACTTTTACTTTTATATTCGACAGTTAGCCAAAGTTAGCTAACGCTACGTTCAGGTACAGGTTAAGCTAACGCTAACGGCCAACGCGAGACAGCAGGCCAAGAAAATTTTTTATGCCAGACTTTTCTCTTTTTTGGTAACGTTACAGTGAAAACGAAGTCGTGTGAGCACTTAACATTTTTGTCTGAGTGGGACTGGCAGGTGAAGGTGACATGCTCGGCTTACAGGTAAGTCTGTCCAGACCGACCCTCAGCCGCCATATCAGCGAGGTTTACTCGGCGTCCATGTTCGCTTCTCCTCAAGTTAACACTAATGGCTCCTTCATGAACGTTACGTCTCTGAAGACAAAAACAAGTTTGTCACAGTAGACTTAACTTTATGTGAGCTTATTCAGCGTTACTTGGTGGGCCAGCACAGTGCTAATAAGCGGTATGAATTAGGTTTTCGACCTTGAATGTCGGCCGAGCTGCGTGTGGTAACGTCAATTTGGGGACGCCGCTGAGGACCACAGCCATCTTTGCCCCGTTTATGTTAAGGCTGTGTGACTCCGTGCAAAACAACATTTCAAGCTTACTTTTCTCTGCAAGCAGCTTTAGTTGGCACCGTGAATTTATATTTAGTCGTCACAAGGTAGCTGGTGGTACGTAAATAATGTTTCAAATAAACAGGCTGGATTAGGAGGATAAGAGAAATGTGTCGTCGGTGAATTACAACTAATAAATTCTTTGCATGGTTTTCATCTCCATATTTGAGAAATTGGCCATGACTGGTGCAGTTACCTCTCTTCTCCACTAGAGACCACTAGAGGAGCTTTATTTGTTGTGGGAAGTGAGTGTCGTGTGAGTGTATGTAAAAACATTGTTTCCCTCAGCTGTCTAAGGTTGTTAGACGTCGTAAAGTTAAACGTATGAGCACCGATGCTTATATAAATACTAAATATAGTATTATGTGTTGGTAAAGGGTTATTTGATGCAGTTTAAGCAGTATGTACTCTTGGATTTCCTATTGGACTAGAGCTAGCACGTGTCTACGATAACGGAAGAAGTAGTATCAGCGATCCGTAATTTATTACAAATATAGCAAAATAACAGCAGCAGTGTTAGATTGTTTCGGTTGTACGTTGGTGCCGTGTGTGTATATGTTTAAGGCGACCCTCCAGGTTTAAGTCGAAGTCTAAAACCATGAATGAGACAGACTGTGCGGATAATCTGTAGCTCCCCTCCGCCCCTTTTTCCGGTATCGCTTCTCGGCCTTTTGGCTAAGATCAAGTGTAGTATCTGTTCTTATCAGTTTAATATCTGATACGTCCCCTACCCGGGGACCATATATTAAATTGATTTTTGGAACAGGGAGATGGAATAGGGGCTTGCTCCGTCCACTCCACGCATCGACCTGGTATTGCAGTACCTCCAGGAACGGTGCACCCCCCCGTTTGTGTCTAATAACAAAAACTAATGGTGAGAAGAAGTTACTACTACAGGTTGCATGTTATACAGGCATGTTTAGTAGTGATGGCTACTGAGTTAAGTAAGCCAGAGATCTGCTTCAATATGTCCCTCGCTTGGAATGACTGCGCCCTTTTATAAAGGCAGTTAATTGGATTTCTCAGGGGCTGTTGTGGCTTTGTTAGTCAAATGAAAATCGATGTCTAGTTTACCACTGAGTGTCAATTTTTAAGACACGGAAAAAACTAGTGTGATTTAATTGATGTGTCCTAACACATTTAATTAAATTTAGATGTGCATCCCCCTCTTATTTTCTAAAATCATGGATTAATGGCATCATAAAGATTCTGTTGTTGGCCTCCTGTGCTTGATAAGTTTGTTTGCTTGTTGTGATAAACTGTAATGTGTGTGCTTCTTGTTTTACGAGAAAGGGGCTACGAAGATGTGATAGGTTATGTGCATGCATCTCCTAAAAAAATGGAGGTAATGCTCTCCCTGTATTTGACAGAATGCTGAAAATATCCGTACAAAGCTGTTTTGCTTTTGGATTGTTTTGGATCTGTGTTGTAAGTTGTCATTGCTCTCCATTTGTATTCATCCTTGGAAAATGAAAGCCCTGACTGCGCAGTTTTCTCTGTTGTTTCACAGCCTGATAAACACTACATGTGTGTACTTAAAGATGAGTGAGTCTCTTGCACTTCAGTCCCTCCACAGATGGCAGTCGGTGCTCACAGGTAGGACCTTGGGCAGTAAAAAATAATACAATGGATCCCTAACAATGGGCAGAATCCAAAGAACATACTTGAGTACTAAGATAGCTTTATAAGAGATTTTTTTGTAGATGCACCTGAATAAATCTCCTCAGAAGCAATCTGAGTGCTCCAGTGTTCTTTGGATTCTGCCTATGGTGAGGGATCCAGTGTGTGTACTTTAGTTCTGTTTCCCAACCTTTTTCTCTTGGTGCTGTGGAAAAGTTTGTTTTGTTCTATACAGCATGTGTAAATCCTAAAGAAAAAATGTTGTATGCACTCCTGGGCACTAGGTGGCAGCAGCAGCAGCAAGAATGCCAGGCGTCCCCCAGCAGTAAACAAAGGGACAGGAAGTGGTTGAAATGAGAGGGAAAAAAACGTGGCTCCAGTTATATTTTATTCTTTTCTGTGAATCTAAAATGTGGATCAACCCTTTGATAACAGTATGATTAAGCTTTGGCTCACTTGAACTCGCTGTTGGACTTTAACTCCTTTGTTGGAGGTAAAATAGACAGTATTGATGATTTTAGGTTCTCTTTTGGTGTGGGGAATACAGCATTGCATGTTGGGAAATATCACAGACATCAAATAAAATGTAAATAAGTTTAGCCTTAACCCCAAACTTTTCTGTATAAAATTCATACAAATTGACATGCCTGTCTGTAGTGTCTGGTTTGTGTTATTTATAGTTTGTCAGCACCATAAAAAAGCATGGTGGGTCTGTGAAAGATCCCCTTGTCTGTGAGCTGTACAACTCATACTTACCTGGCAGGGGAGACACCATGATCAAGAAGGTGGTTCACCCAGGGCGAGGCTCAGTCATTGCACTCCGACTGGGTTGACCTCTGCGAATTCCCCAAATGTGGGAATCTCGACTGCATAATTTCTGGTAGTGGGGGACTGCGTTCGCGCTCTCCCCTGATTTCATGTGAAATGAAAACCTAAAGGCTAGAATAACAGCGAGAAGCCTGAAAGAAGTCAGGTTTCATGCAGATCACACTTGATGAATGCCACTGTTATGAGGCTTTGTAAGTTCAATAATAATAGATATCAGTTTTAACATGCGATTTGAGTGCCATTATTTAAGGCACAGAAAGGTTACTGTGATGTAATGAATGTATCCTTACATATTTAGTTTAATTTAGGAGTGTGATATCCTACTCAGTGTCAGTGTGTGTGTAACATACTACACAAACTGATTCCAAGCACCAACAATGAAATAGCATGTGGAAAAAAGTATCTCAGTAACAAAGATATGGTTAATGTATCCGATTTTTGCAGCTAATTGCTTTTGAAATGAAATTTTTCTGTTAGTAATGGTTCGTTTGTCTCCTCAGTACTCGCTCCACTGTGACTTGAAGCACTCCCCGCTGACCAGAGACCTGAGCAGAAGCTGTGAGTTCATTTTTAGTGTTTCCCTTCACTGCCTCAGTTTTAAAATGAAATAAAAATATTTGTTAACAATGTAAGAGATGTTTAACATTGTTCTTAGCAAAGCAAGTCTCTTCAGTCGCTTCATTCCCAGTCAGATGGCCTCTCCCACTGGCTGTATGCATGCAGGTCAGGGCTCAAGACCAACAGCATCCCGTCAGGCATGATTTTTTTTTATTTGGCCAGAGAAAAATATTTCTGGCCGGTAAATTTTTGGAGGTCACTAGCCAATGGCAGATGAGGTAAAAAGTTAATTTTACGCCCTGTCCAGAAGGCACATTGGGCCTGTTGTTTGTTTTAAATACTTGCTTAAAGACTTCAGTTTGAATATGCAACAGCTTTAAACAAATGGCTGTATGTTGAAGTACGTAGGTTTTTTCTTTTTTCCCATGGTATCAAAACTGATATCAAGAATCATGGAAATTCACTGGTATTGGTATCAACTACTGAATTGTTGGTATCCTGAGAACCCTAATGTTAGCTGAGTAGCCAAAGAGAGATTTTACCACTCGATGTAAATAACACTGAAAAAGTCTGTTTTGATTTACGGTAAGGTTCGATAGTGCACATTTAAAATACATAAAACATTTAAAAAATGTTCAGAACTTTAAAAAATAAGAAGAAGAAGAAGAAGAAAAGAAAAATTAAAGGCACACACTCAGCCTTGTCTGGACTTGCAGACAGCTCAACTTTTAAGTTTACCACGAGGTGTTTGGGGTTCCTGTTGCACATTTAAAAAAACGTTGTGCAGGGCATAAACATGGCAGCTGCTGAGAGAGTATTTCATGTTACACTGCTTGATCATCATCAGCCTGAGTCACACTTGTTTTCGTGACCACTGGAATTTACACTTATGTGATTTTCCGACCCTGAAGCAGACACAGCACACCATGACTCAAGCTTCATGCCAAGGATCATCACCTGTGACCAGTGTGTTTACGACCAAGAGACCAAATAACAGCAGTGATAAAGCTTTCAGTCTCCAAGACCAGAGAAGGGGCGTCAGAACAGGAGCACAACCAAGAGCAAGCTCGAGGTTTTCTCTCATATTCCCAGAGTTGTTCCGCTCAGATGCTGATGACGATCCAGGGATAAAACTCGAAATACTTTATGTCTTACACCTGCTACTTGCACATTATTGTACAGCACACTTTGCTCATGAAAGAAACAGTTTTTGACAAACCTGCCAGACAAAGGCTGCCACTAACGTGACAAGACAAAGATGTGAATGACGGAACATCTGCTCACCGAGCTGGGCCTGGTTGGCATCTGACATCTGAATGAGAGCACTGTCCTTCTTATTGTAAAGGATTTTCACCCTCTGGACGTCACCATACACTCCTGCATGAGAGCCAGTGGCAGGCAGGAGGAGAGGAGGTGAGGTGGAGAAAAAGCAGACGGTTAGAAAAACACAAAGTTGACATCGAAGACAAGGATATTTTAGGACAAGAAACAAAGAAGAGAGGATAGAAGAGTATATACAAGAAATTTACAGTAGACTTTAGAGTGAAAGGTATTTAGAAGGAAGAGAGAAGAGAAGAGAAAAAGGACACCCTCTTAACAGATCAGTTATCAGGCTGTGTCAGATGGCTATAAATCAAAAAGCATGCAAGAGTAATGGTCTAACTGTGCAGTAACTGATTACTTTACAGCCAATTTTAGGATATACTAATGAACATTAACCCAAACCAATAAACAGGGGACCAAAATGTTTTACAAATTACTACACAAGCTAATGTGCATAAACAAATAAACATAAACTGGTAGTAATAATAACACTAATGCTAATAATAATAATGACAAATGTTTCAAAGATAGAATGGAAATAGAATTTACAGAAAGGTTGAAGAGATACAGATAGAGTGAGTGAGAGAGAGAGAGAGTGAGTGAGAGTGAGAGAGAGAGAGTGAAAGAGAGGGAGAGAGCTAACGATAACATACCGAAGAGGGTAAACAGACTTTGGGGCGTAACCATCTTTAGAGGGAGAGAAGAGCAACAAGCAGCGTGAGACAGGTAGAGAGGTAGAAGAGTCGGAGCGGAGCGGAGGTAGAGATGGACAGATCGATCCAGAACGGAGGTAGGTAGGAGGAATGGTGGTTTTGTTTTCCCCCCGTAGAGTGATGGAGGTGGTGGGTCATGGAGGGAAGCAGGCAGTAGAGGAGGAGTCATGGAAGAGGTTTCGGGTAGGGGTTGGGGGGGGGGGGGGGGTAACGGAGGAGGGGGAGG
>JAQFJA010000006.1:26189443-26212621 GCA_029874485.1 Naso brachycentron
AAGAAAAACAAACAAACAAAAAAAAAAAAAAAAAAACAGAAAGTGCCTTGGTGATCACTAAAGCCTCTACCTTGGTTTATGTGGGTCCGTGATTGAGATCAGTCAGGCTCTGCAGGCGGTGGCTCATGGAGGAATGTGTGGTGCTGTGTCTGTCGTGGAAGGGTAGCTGGCTCCGTGCCAGGCTCCGTTGTAAGCGAGGAAAGAACGGCTCTGTGCCAGGCTCGTCGTCAACGTCTTTGTGACTGAGTGACTGAGTACAGTAAAAATTTGAATCTACAGTAAAAATTTGAATGTACTGAAACGCGGCAGAGACTCTCCACTTTCAATGTTGTATGCGGACGTAAGGGAAGACAGTGGGGCGGCTTTCGCTGGGCGGTTCCAAGTCAGCGTTCACGGAGCCCGGGAGGCACGCGCGTTCTATATTTATGTAAGCGCATTTTATTTTCAAATTTCGCGCGCCCGTTTCATTAAAACGCGCGTTCAATTTCAAATAATACACCCACCATATGACCTCCCGGGCTACCGTATGCGTTCCTTGTTTTTTTTGTGGAAAGTCCCCGGAAAACGTGTACACAACATTCATAAGCGTGCCGTTTTTGATTGTTTGCGCTCGCGCTCTCCCTCGATTTCATGTGAAAAAATTAAAACCAAATGCGACGCGAACAGCCGTAACACTCAAAGAAGTCGGATGTATTGGAAGTCACATTTTATTAAAGCAGTGTATGGATTTTACAGTGGCCGTTATGAGGCTTTTGAAGTTAAATAAAAGTAGGTATCAAATATACCAGACACGGAAAAAGTTACTGTGACGTTATTTATGTACCCTCACATATTTTGTGAAATTAGAGGTGGGATATCCTGCATTTCCGTGTTTTAATACTGCTCATGGATTTCAACATGAACGTTATGTAACTACAATAACGAGCAGCTGTGAACATTTCTGTGTTTCCCGCAGCGCGGGAAAACAACTGAGCGCGAGGAGTGAATGTCTCTTCTTTTCCTTTTCGTCATGTCACGTGACACAGCTGTAGTCTTGGAAAACGAATATTAAACGCCTATAAGGCTTTTAAAATGACATAGAACGACACAAAAAACAAAATAATGGTTTTCCTTTATTGAACTTTGTGAACGGTCCTGGTTTACTAACCCTGTACACATGTAGCTACACGTGTGCACTCACAGCCCCATTATTACCTGAACCAGTTTGATTAAACAAGCTCAAATAAGTTGGCACTCAATTCTTACTTTTTTTTGCACATTAAACGGACTCGGTGACGTGTACACAAAGACACTGGCGCACATACAAAGACATGAACTCAGATTATGAATCCAGACTACAGAGGAGTTCGTACAGGAGAGAAGCTTTTACATTTCTACAAGGCTTCTCTTATAATGACCTGTTTTGGTGACTCTTGGCACTTAAAACTGTCCACCAAATTCATGAAAACACCAAAATCCATCAAAACATTTCACTCTCTTTCGTCTTGACCTCCTGCTCCATCTGTGACTCTGATCACCGAAGTCCATCCATTCAAATTTGTAAAAGATTCTCAATTTTCTAAATCAGCTGCGCACCTAAGTGAGGAGCGAATGCTACTCAAACAGGGACAATAAATAAGGATCTATTTTCTGCTGTGGATTAATACACCACACTACAAAGCTGTGATTCATTATGGTTTTAATTTTTTTGAAAATTTCTTTTAATTCCACTGACATTTAGTTTGTTTTTTTAAATTTTATTTTTCAGTGTCTGCTAGTTTTAGTTTAGCTTTAGTTTTCATACATTTAAAGCAGCAGCTTAAAGTTGTTTTTCAAAACGTG
Source organism: Naso brachycentron (assembly GCA_029874485.1). Lineage (NCBI taxonomy): Eukaryota > Metazoa > Chordata > Actinopteri > Acanthuriformes > Acanthuridae > Naso > Naso brachycentron. The sequence continues at coordinate 26,191,265 of JAQFJA010000006.1, forward strand.
TGGAGTCTGGCACAAATAATCCATGATATTTTACATTTTTATGAAGTGAGAAGCTCTTTTCTCCTCGTGTTTGAAGTGAATATCAACATCGTGCTTCTGATGACCTGATCAGAGAACCTTCCTGTGAAGCTCTGCAGTCTGAACTGAGATGACTCACTGCTGTCTGCCTCTGTCACGCTCCCCACATCAACACACACACGACTCAACTCTGCCTCTGTGCAGATTCTACTCATTAAATTTATTTTGTTTTTCGCAGACCACAATGATCACTGAATATAACAAGTAAGACTTTGCAACACTTCCCAAGATTTTTTGCTACAAGTCAAAGAAAAACAAAAATGAAGGCTTAATGGCACTGACCAGATTCCTCATTCTCAAAACGGTAACTATGTGAGATGTGACAGACGAACATAAACAGAAACAAGCTGAAACACACAATAGTTTGTTTATTTAAAGGTCTCACATCTGAACATGTAAGTAGTAAAAAAGAAATTTTTTTCAGATTTTAATAAAAGAGGTGATTAAAACAACAACAACAACAAAACCCATAAAAGCAGAAATGTAATAAATGGAGCATGATCGACAGGGTTTCACGGGGCTGGACGTCTCCGTGCCGACAGTGCGGGGAACTCTTCGGGCAGCAGCGCGTGGTCTCTGCAGGTGGGACAGGTGCTGTTCTCCTTCAGCCATGACCTTATGCACTGAGCGCAAAGAGAACAAAGGCTGCACGTTAAAACCAGCAGACAGCAGCACCCAGCAACGAAAACCCAACAGGTGATCAAGGTAACTGATGTTGAGGACGTCTGGCAGAGGCTCTAGCATGAAAGCAGTAAATGCACTCACCTTGTCGTGGAAGCTGTGTCTGCAGGGCAACACGCAGATGTCCTCTGGTTTCATGTCATCGTGACAGATGATGCAGGGATCCTCGACGTTCAGCTGCAATCAAGACGAGGACACAGTTTGAGACAGGAGAGGCGAGACCCATGTTCCCTTCAGGATGGCTGGTAATATTTGGTACAAGTGGCGCCATCTTCAGGTCAAAATTTGAATCCTGACCAAATGCATGCAAAACCAACATTCCCACGAGCCTCAGATGTGCTTTGTCTTCAGTGCTAATTAGCAACTGTTAGCATGGAAACACTAAACTGGGTGGCAGACATGCTAACATGCTGATGTTCACCATGGATGAACTAACTTACATTAACCTGACAATCTTAGACCTCAACTGCTTCAGTTTCTATTGAAGAGGGGAACACTGAGTCATGATGTTGTCTTTGAAGTCATTTCTATTATATTTACTTTTTTACTTGAGGTGATTTTAGAGAAAATTACTTTCTCCTTTTATTTATCCAGTTTTTTTCTCATGTTTAACTCTCTATCTCATCTTTTTTTTACTCTTATCGTTATCTGACGATGTAAATCATTGTTCCCTCTAAATAAAATTGATCATTTTAAGTTGGACTCTGGTGAACTGAGGAAAATTCGTTTCAGCTTTTTTGATGAGTTATGGATTAAATTATTTGTCCACAAAGTGAGAAATTAACTGATGAAAGAAAACAGAATCCAGACTCTGTTATTTTGTTCTCTGTGACAAAGTCAATGATGTTCAGAAGCACCAACAGCAAATTAACAACACCGACAGTCAAATGTTGAAGCTCTTAAACGACAGCGTGTGTGCGATTCTTATGAAAATGGGGGTTTGGACTCACTGCATGTGTGGCTCTCTGAGGTTCAGGTATCTGCCAGACGGTGGGCGGAGTTACCAGAGGGGGCGTCGCACACAGAGCTGGACTCCCGCGGCCAATCACATTTGATTTAGCAGCAGCATTTAGCTTCTCCTGAGAGAAAAAAAGATCAATGTGTTGAACATTAGAGGTGTTCACAGGTTCTTATAACAGTTGATCAGGGATGTAAAAATGTTCTTTCTGGAAATTAAATGTATTCATGTCATGACTGTTATAAGTGAAAAACCCCAAAGACCTGATGTTATTGTCCTCTTATATTCAACTTATTAAAATTTTCTCTTGCAGGATATAAAATCTCTATTCCAGAGTGAAAACAAACTGAGGGAACACCCCCCCCCACAACATAAAAAATAAAATCACAATTTCATTAATAATAAATTTAAAATCTAAAATAAAACAGCTAATTTGGTTTTCATCTGTTTAACTGACAGACGAACTGGTTCACATCAGGTTTTCTGTGCACGACAAACAATAAATGTAGAACTGAACTGTTACATTTGGGTGTTTTGTAGCTTAAATAATGTTAAGCTAGCAAGTTACTTCAAATTTGCTTACAATGCGTCTTTCGACTCTCTGCGCTTCTTTATCTATGGGAGTTTAAGACTGAAATCGTTTCCAAAACCGTTTCTCAGAGTCTTTCCCAACATGACTAGTCAGACTGTTATCAACAAAAAGACTTTCAAAACCATCAGTCACCGCTGGGTGTGTCACATTGTGTCCATAACATGTCCTTTACCTCATGGTCCAGAATCATCTGTGTCACTCCACTGACCACATCCTGCAATGCCATGAAGCTCAGACTTCCACCGCTGGATAAACGCAACTCCTTCACAAACTTCATCAGGTCTGACCTGATGAAACAAACACACACACACACACACATTACGTGCATTATTGCATTTGCTCTACAAGTTCCTGAAATGACACAAGAGCAGAATTTCAACAGAGTTTCAACAGTGTCTAACTTGGCCTCTGTGGTCCTTACCTAGAGTAGTTGGGGAAAATGGTGGCCAGGCGCTCCATGGCTTTGTCAAACATGGTGCTGTGAGGAGGCTCCAGACTCCTCGTCGGAGGTTTGAGCTGCGTCTGAGCTGAAGCTGCTGGCGTCTCAGCTGCAGCCTGCCGGGTGAACGAAGGGGAGCTGCGGGAGGCTGAAGACAGGAGGACCGACTCTTTGGCTGCCACCGACCCCTGTAACAACAACACCAGAGACTCTTTACATCTGTACTTTTCTATATTTAAGCAGACTGTATTGATTTGGTTGCTACATGAAATTAGCGTAGAGTTTTGTTTTTGTTTTTTTCTGGGAAAATGGCACTTTTTGGGGAATTTAGCCAATTTATCCGACAAAGACATGGATACCTTTTCCCTTCTCTGTGCCTTCAGTAGGCCACTGGACACCCGCCTCGCGCGAGCAGTTTTGCACATTCAATAAAAGTGACAGGAAGATGCTTTTACTGCCGTCTAAAGCTCACTAAAACACGTCCAAAAATATCCAACATGCCCCATCTACATGTTGTGACTGTGCCAGTTCACCACAATATAAAGACATCGTTATTGTAGGCAAAAGTACAGAGGAACTAGTTGTCTGTGTGTAGTGACAAACCTCTGCAACAGCGCAGTTATGCTCCAAACATGACAAAAATAATATTTTATAGAGTGGTGAATGTGCAAGTAAACCTGTTTCACCATGCTATGAAATATTTTGTCATTTTTGGAGCATAACCCCGTAGTGTCTCAGGCGTTTTGTTACTATGCCCAGACAACTCGTTCTTCTGTACACACAGCGCCTTGGACAGAGTGTAGAAATGCTCTGGAAATGACAATTTAGGTGCTCTCAAACTCCAAAGGTCAGGATTTTTTTTAAAAAAAAGAAAGAAAAACAGTGAGTGTCAGTGCCGGGGCGCCCAGTGGTCGGTAGAGCAGGCGCCCCATATACAGAGGCTGTGTCCTCGCCACAGCGGACCCGGGTTTGATTCCACCTGTGGCCCTTTGCTGCATGTCATTGCCCCTCTCTCTCCCCCGTTTCCTGTCTACTCTTAAGCTGTCCTGTCCAAGAAATAAAGGCACAAAAAATATCTAAAAGAAAAAAAGTGTCAGTGCCAACACATTTCTGCTGCTGCTCTCTCACTGCTTCATCAGCCAGCAGGCAGACTGACTTTCTGCTGGGATCCAGTCATTTCCTTAACTTCCTGAACAGGCGAAAAGTCTTACTGAGGCAGCTGGCGGCTCAGGCTGGCTGCCGACATTCATTTGAAGCAAATCACTGATTCTTCTGCCATTCTTCACTTGATCCAGCTGCTCCTGGTACATCCTCTGTGGGGACACACACACACACACACACACACACACACACACACACACACACACACACACACACACACACAATGAGTCAAAGCATCTCATTCAACATCACTCATGGTGGAATTCTTGAACTCTTTCCTTGAGAATCCATTATTCACTCGCTTTCAGCTTCAAATTTTATATGTACTAAATATTATAGATACAAAATATGAGAATCCTGAGCACACAAAGACAATGTACATTTTGTTCAGAAGTCAAGAACCTGAAAAATATTAGATTTTCTGTTAAAAATAAGTAAAACCAGCAGTCATTTCTTAGAAAGGATAAAAAGAACAGTAATTTTCCAATATCGAAACAGATGCCAGTTAATTTTTCCATCAATAATTAACAGTGAGCTTATTTCGTAATAAATTTACTCCATTACAAACCGACAGACTTGATTTTCGCCAATGTATTTTGCACGCTCAGTCCAGATTATTTTAAATGAAGTTGATGAAGCCAAACGAGTCACTGGGGAAGTCTGAAGATTAACTTGTGCTCTTTGTCAGTACATACAAACTCATATAAATCATTTACCTCTGCGGTGGAGATCTTCATCTCTGCCTCTTTGACACTTGCTCTACAGCTGCTTCTTGTTGTCTCCAGCTCTTGACCTGGGAATCTGGAAAAGATGAAGGACATCACATGTAAATCTGGGAGCAGAAGGTTTGTTTGGCTGCAGGACTGAGGAAAGCTGAGACTTCACTCCTCTCACCTGTGTGCTGCCTCGTCAAATTTGCTCAGCAAAGCTTTGGCGTTGGTCAGCTCCCTGTAGAGGCCGTACAAACTCTGATCCCGAATGCTCTCCATCATTGACAGCTGAGGAGCAAAACAAGGGATTTACTGCAGAGACAGTTTGAGACAGTTTTAACAGCCTCTGACAGAGAAGTGTAATGAAGTCCTTCAGAACGCCAGCTGGACATTTTGTTACAAGCTTGTTTTTAAATCCAGGGAGATGAGACAGAACAACTCACTACATTAGATGTGTCTGTTTAGGCCTTAAAAACTAAAACCTACCTGAGCTGTGCGAGACTTCCTGGTAGCCGAGCCAAGCAAGACGTTACAGTGCTTGATCTCATCCTCTAGACTCATCTTCTCAGCTGCCAACTGGTTGCTGAAAAAAAAAGAGGGAGTGAACAAAAGTGTGGGAGGCTTTCACTTAAAGCTCCAACATCAACTGTTGCTCGACACTCACCTCCTCTCCAGGAAATCACTCAGCTTGGTGTCATAGCTGACTTTCTTCTCTCTGATGTTTTGTTCAAGACTACGAATTAAGAAAAATACACAAAATAATCAGATCAATCATCACTTAATGTGTTTCTCTTTATGTTTAGGGTGATCAGCTGAGACAATAATCAATCATGAGTTCTGATATAACATCTGCAGGTGATCATTCAGTTCATGTTGAGTTGCTTAAATAAACGGATGCATGTGAGCGGCTCGGTCTCACCTCCCCTGTTCCTTCAGCAGCTCTTCTGTCTCCATCTTCAGGCTCCTCAGAACTTCCTGGTTTGCTTTCTTCTCCTTCTGGTCTTTCTTCACTTCCTCCTCCAGCTTCTGCTGGAACAGTGCCAGCTCTTTATTGGTCACCTTGACAGCAAAAAGCAACCAATCACAGAGAGTTTAGTCATTGAGGGACAGCTCATAACATCGACATTCATTGTAATTAGAACTGTGTGGACCTACTTGTATATTGGCGGAGATCTTTTGTACGTCTTCCTCGATGACAGCGAGCTCGTCTTTGTGCTTGATGTCGACTTTGTCGCGGCTGCTCATCTGTTCTTTGATCTGTTTCTCCAAATCCCTGACGCTCCTTTGCTTTTTGTTGATGTCGCCCTGGACGAACGACAAATGGCAAAAAGGTAAACAAACAAATTAAGTCAAAAACAAAGACAATTGATGCCTTTTTGGATGAATGTGTTTAGTTATAGGATCATTGCAGCCAGTTTGTGCTGTTGATTGTCCTGTATCTGCACTTTCATTCCATCAACATCACACTGTTCACCAACATTTAGAAAACAGATATTTGATTCTTGTGAACAAATTCTGAATCACTATTGCTTTCTGTGAAAACATCAGCCGGTAACTACGAAGAAATCGAAGACAAGACATGCTCGTGTAGGTTTCAAAGATCATTTGAAACAACAGAAAAGTTTAAGTGTAAATTTCTAACAAATTTCAATTAAATCTAAAAGTACCAAAAAACAAAACAAAAAAACCAAAACAAAACACATTTCCATTCTTCTATCCGATAATATAAAGAATAAATTACCACAGAAAAAAGTGTAAAAAGATGAAACGAGTGGAACATGTAAAATGTGATGCAATTACATCTATTTTTCATGTATTGTATGAGGAAGGCTACTGCCTCTTCTTCACTCCTCATAGATCAGAAGTTTTTCATCTCACCAGTGGAGCAAAAGTTTTGGTAGACGTGTTGTCACGTTTCATTAACATTACGATTCATTTTCCATTTTGTTTTGATCGACACATTTCCACCTCATACAAGAAACTCCCCTCTGAGATTTTTTTCACTTTGTTTTTTCATTTAGGTTTTTCTTTGATAAGTTGATTAAAAATATGGATGAAACTGTTGGATCAAATCCCATTCAGTGTCGCACAGAAAACATTAACAGGATTTATCACCTGAAAAATGTCACACAAAGAACAAACACGGTCACCTTTCAAAACAGACCATGTGACAGCTCCACATTGGATTCCATCTGCTGATTTATCATTGGATTTTTAAAAAATCCTAAATAGAATAGAATTGAATCAGACTTATCCTCAAATAAATCACAAGGCTGTGAACTCACCAGGCAGCTCTCGAAGTGCTCGTGACAGTCAGTGTTCACAGCTACACTCCTCATGGTCTCCTGACATGTCTAACAACATTTAAGAAAAAACATTTCAAAACCGCAATTGAGACTTCACTTACGAATTTACATATTTCTGTTTTTTTGAAGCAAGTAAAATGTTGGTATGAACCTGCACTGCTGCGTGTTTCTTCAAAATGCTCTCCTCTGTTGTCACTGAAACGACTTCGTCTGAAGATGCATCAGTTTCAATGACTCCATCATCAACCTCACTGGAATAGAAATCCAACTCAGAATAATCAGACACAAAGCAAGGGAACTGCTGTGTCTGACCACCGCCCAACCAATGGGAAGAGAGATCATTCCCCGTCAGAGTAACTCCACTGGCTGAGTGGCCAAGCGGAGGAGGTGGGAGAGAGTTTTGTACATAAGGAGATGGGAGGATGGGATAGACTTCAGCCTGTGCAGGTAAATAACTGTAGTTTGTGAAAGCAGGGTCATGACCGGCATACAAATGAGATGGACAGTTTTCTATGTCATCCAGGTCATCCAGGCTGCCTCCTTGTTCCACCTGCTGCAGGGAGACGGCATGCTTAGCCAGGCCGATGCACCCGCTGATCTTTATGAAGCGAAGGGACTCCAGGAGGAAGCACTCGAAGCCGCCCGCTTCCTGAATCTTCCGCTGAGCCTCAGGAGGGAAATTCTCCTGTTCTCCCACCAGCAGAGGGTCCTCAGCAACCAGCGGGCCGTGCTCCTCCAAGATCTGAGCAAAGTAGCTGCAGGAGCAAAGAGACATCCAACAATTCAAGAAGGAGAATCTGTATGTGAAATACTATAGGAACATGTACATGTTATTAACAAGACTAGAAAAGCCTAGTTATGGCCGGACCGTTGTATGGAAGTTGGGATATGTGTTGATGAATGATGTACAGTACTATCTGTGTATTATGAAGATTATCTCACTGAACTATAAGTGTAAGTATTGCACTTTAAGAGGTGTTGTACAAATGGCGAATATTAACAAAACCATGTGTGCATGACATCTGCTGTAACATTCCAGCTATGATTATCACGATACTCATGTAGCGAAGTTTGTGCATTGCTGCAGTTCTTGGCTTAAGTGCATTTCTCAGTATGATTGTGGTGGCAGTATTCTCTGAAACAAAAATACCCCTTTAGTTGCTAAACTTGATTTACCTGCCTCTGCGGTAAGCGACATTCCCCAAAGCAAAACTAGCTGAAGCACAGCCATTCTTTTGTTGCCGCCGTCTGACATAAAACTAATACAGACTGATAAGTGACACCACTGACACACACACGCTGTAGCTAACATTTGCCATTTGTACAATACATTATGAAAAGCATTTTAAACTATGATACATACACTTAGAGTTTAACAAGACAATCTTCACAGACGAACACTAGGGATGCAACAACACGGCCAGCCCAGGGTTCAATACGAACCTCGGTTCTTTGGTCACGGTTTCGGTACGCATTTTGTGTGTAAGGAGAAAAAAAAAAGCCATGTATTTTTTCCATAATTATTTTTTTAATCACCTATTAGCTTTTAAAAAAAAAAAAAATCAGACACACTCTTGTGTTGCAGATTCAGGGCGCCAGCACACTGTTGTCATGTAAAAGAAAGGCCGAACCGCCACAAAAGTGTTTCATTTGATGTAAAAATTTTGCTGTGTAAACTGACTCTCACTCGCGGAGTCGGTCAGTCAGTCCCTGACACGTTTCTCAAAATTCTACTTAAGGTGGGAAAACTTGTTAAACACATACAGGAGGCAAATACAAAGTCAAAATGACGACTCACTCATACAAACTCTCTTTTGTCGGGTCGGGGTTGTTGTCCAAAATCTTTTTATAGTGACTCGTGTCTCCGCTGCTGTTGTACTGCTCCTCGAAATCAGCCACTTGTTCTCGCAGGTGACTCGGTACACTGAACGGATCACCAGGGTGAAGGAATGATCTGCAGACAGCAAATCTCAACGTTATCAACAGAAATAATAACAGTTACGACAAAACACTGAGTTCAGGTGAAAGAAGCCACTTACAACGACTCATCTTCAAAATACTCTTGGTCCCATTCTTCCCTCTGAGATGCGCCTCTCATCTCAGACCAAACGAAAACACCCTGAGGGGAAGAGCAGAGGAAGACCTTCAGAGTGAGAACATACACACACACACACTTTACAACCAACAGCATCCAAATCCAGCGCCCGACCTTTGGCTCTTTCTGTTTCTTTTTCCGGCTTCGACTCTTCATAGGGGAATTCTGAAATGAGAACAAATTTAAACAAAACTATGAAATTAATGGATCCAATCTGCGAGATTAAAATCCCACGAAAGTAATCATTTGACATTTTATAAATGTCTTTATAAAAGACAAGTTGAGGTTTACAGGGAGGCTAATGTGTTGGATTATTTCTCATTACATCTGGCATGTATTTGCGCTGCGCTCCCTGAGCCCTCTCTCTTTGTTTCAAGCCTTCATGTTACAGAGTGACTAAACCCCCAAACCACTTTTTTCATCTTAAAACCAATTTATACGGGACTTAAGTAGAATTGTAGATTAATCCAGACCCAAAACTTTGCTCCAAAATGTAAAGTATATGAATTCTAGACATTTTAATATAGCTATGCACAGTGACTGCCCTCCACAGGTTGAAACCCGGCTCCTGCATTTGAATTTCAGAACCAGCTGCTCTAGTTAGTGCTGACGTATGTGGTCAGCACATATTCAGGGTTTCTCCACAAGGCTTTATAGTTTAAGCAGCCGCCTTGACAACACATGTCCCCGCTTTCACTACCATTGCATTAGTGTTGTCTCTTTTCTCGTTTTTCGCTCCGGTTTGTTTAGTTTGTTGAAGTTTGTAAAGGGCAAGTACCATGGAGCCTCTGCAAACAGTTTTGGTAAGAAGAAGACAGTAAGAGGGCTGTTTGAAAGTACTTTGCATTTGAGACAGATCAACATGGAAAGCTGAAAAAGATACAAGCAAGCGCATATGGAAGAGAAGCTGCTGAACAGCTTTGACCACAAGCAGTTAAGCAAAGCAGCTGAAGGACCGACACGTCGACATATTTAAAGAATTTCGAGAGGTTGTTGTCAGCTCCCCTTTCATCAGAACTGAAGCATTAAAGCTAAATGACCCAGGAAACTGCGTTTGATCAGTGATGTTGCTTGTTTCCTCCATTGGGTTACATTATATCTTCAAGCACTGTTTAATAAAAATGAGTATTTGGCGAAGGGAACTTAACGTAGTCCAACGTAGTCTAGTAAAATACAGTTTTTGGCGAGAAATGAAAATAAATAGGCTACAGTAGGAGAAGAAACAGAAAAATGTGTAATATTATTTTTCAACATGATTTCAGTCAAAACTCTGGAGGCTTAGTTGCTCTTTCAGCTGCAATCACTGGAGACAGAAACTTCATATTTATCACACAGATCTGACACTGAGACTAAGATTAATAATCTCACCTCACTGTATACCTCAAAGTATATGAGCATATTTTCCAAAATGTTAAACTGTTCCTTTAACTTTAGTTCACTTGGAAACCAACTAAAATTCAGTGATTTAACAAGCAGAGAAAACAAAAGAAAATTGAGTTTCTAAAAACTTACATTTTGACTTTCATCAGACTTTTTTAAGACTGAACAATGTCCATCTGAAAAAACAAGGGAACAACAAGTTATAGCGTGCTAAACAACGAGCAGTGAAATCACACATTAGTCAAGTTCATTATACATACCCATCATATCAAAATATTCATCTAGTATAGTATGGCAGGAGTCATAGTCGTCTCTATGCTCCTCTAGAGTCCAGATAAACAGTCTCGAGTCCTGTGCTGGAGCCTGCTTTAGGTATTCAGTCACAGTTAAGCCAATGCTTGAAAAAAGCTCCGGTTTAGTTCCGAGTTTTTCTATAATCACGTCCTGCAGGGGACTAAAGTTGAGCAAAACAGACAAATCCAGCATCTCCAAATGTCCTGAGTAACGTTCAATGAAGGTTTTGGCAGCATTCAGACCTGAAAAGAGCAAATAAATAAATAAATAAATAAATAATTGAGCAACAACTGGGCATTAATGTTAAAATCAACAACATCACCACCACTTAATTATATCCAAGGTTCTGTCACTTTCTTTTCAATCTAAAGTTCACTTAAAGAACCCCATTTGTAAAATCCTGAAATCAGGATTGAACCTCCCAAACCTTAACTTGTAATGATGTGTCACACAACATTCATGTAATTACAATATTTAGTTAAACTCCTTTGCACACATGCGTGAGAGTCATACAGCTCTCACTACATGCATGTGCAGTTCAACTCTCTGTCATTAGTCTCTCAGGCCATGAACTTATCAATCAGCCCTCTTATTGAAGAGTCACATGATAAAGGCGGACCTGCATCGTTGAGCTGGCGTGCCCATCTGCTGAGTTTCGGATTTACATCCTCACAGCTACTGAGAAGTTGAATAAAGACACGAGCCCAAACTCGGTTCTTCCTCTCCAGTAGCAGCTCAAGGATCTGACCAACAGTCTCCAGCTGCTCCTGCTGCCAGTTCAGTATCCTCCCAGCGATCTGGTTCTCTTTCAATGAGTCCAGCTCCAACCAGGGCTTCAGACAGCCGGTTAGGGCCGACACCTGGAGTCTCTTCTCCTCTCTCAGCAGCTCCATGTTCTGGTTGATCTGCAGAAGAACTCGATCCCTGTACAGCAGCCAGGCTGACAACACGAGAAACATTACAAAAAGTAACTCATCAGCTCTCGTTTGGCTAAAGCAAAGTTAGAACGCAGCGCTAATAACATGGCTGAAGCTACTGCAGCCTGCTAGTGTGCAAATCTGGTGCCAGCATGAAAGAAGTAAAGATGAAAAAAGAAGAAGTACTAAAATTTAAGCTTAATACGTTTTCGAACAAAAGTCTGGTGAGACTGCTTGAGAAAACAGTTCAGCATTGGTTAGAACCTTTCTGTTGAATCTGACTCGCTGAATCTTCTGTCTGCTGCAGAGTCTCGTCGTTCATAGTTTGCTTTTCTTTAAATGACTGGTTGTGCTGCTTCCTCTTGAGCCGGTGCTCTTCTCTTGATTTTAACTTCTTTTGACTGAAAAATAAAAACAGACGGAGGCAGAAGATTAAAAAGTCTTTCAATCAATTCTCACAAACTGTCCATCACACTTCATGTTTGAAGCATTTATTTGTAATTAAACTTCTAGCAGCATGTCCTGTGAATCAATAACGTTCCTGCTGTCCACATTAAGCAGTGTGTTCCCTTTTTTCCTCACCTTGTACATTTCTGATTCACTTTTGGCTTCTTCGTAGTCTGTTGCACAGGAATTGCTGCTTCAAACTAAAGTGAGAAAAGAAATTCAGGTTATCCTAAGAGAATGCGATGATTGTGATTCTGAAAGCTCACTTCCACTGCAGAAAATCATCTCACCTTACACTTCATCAGGCCAGTTGGGCCAAAGATTTTGATACAACAGATTTGTCCAAAACAGTCTGGAGTCAAACACGGCTCTTGAAGAAAATCCTGCAGCACAGAAATAATAATTTAGACTGGAAGCAGTTAGTCTGACCTTTGAGAGCTGCAGCTATGAAACTTAAATGTACCTTTTCATTCTTTTCAAAAAAGGTTGATGACTTGAGCGCCTTCCAACAGGTCATGTGATATTCAACGATGCATTTCTGACAGCAACATATCTGAATGAAGCCCTGCAAACAGAAGCAAACATTTAAAAATCAGTCAGTGTTTTTTGTTTTACATTTGAGCTAAAAACAGCTGCCTGTTTCACATTCACAGCTGCTGTTTACCTTAAAATCTGGGTCTGTGAAATAGATTTCAGCCTTCAAATGGCCATGGCTCCTGTCTAGTCGGCAAATGGCATCAGGATGAGGAGGAAATTTGCACAACTCTATAGCATTCAGCAGAATTTCCTGAGAAGGGGGGAAAAAAAGTTAATATGAGCTTCTAAACAAAATGTGAAATTTAAAATGTAAATTGAGCGCATAACTTTACTTTCTGACAAAAAAGTGTTTGATTTATAGTTTTAATTATTAAGAACAAAAACATTCCAATAAATCATCTCAAATATAAAAGAATCACTTCCACACTGTAGTGTTTTAACAGTGTTATAACAAAAATGCGAATTCACCAAAAAAATAGAATATCGCCCCATTGTAATGTGATTACACACAAGTGAACAGATTTTCAGAAATCCACAAGATTTAATAACTCTAATGTGTTTGAAATGTATTGAAAGGTGTTTGTCAGTTATAAACACACACATGCAATGACATCATACCTTGAAATAGTCTGGCTGTGTCTCTTTGACAATCTCTTTAGTTAAAGGCCAGGTGAGTTTACCCGGCGTAATTTGATTCCTCACCATCTGCAGAGAATCTGAAAACTGCTCTAGAGCAACTGAAAACCTGTTCGGAGAAGAGACACATGAGTTGACCTGTCTGACACAGCAGGGAGGAGTCAGTCCATCACAGGAAACTGCTGAGAGCAAAGCTGCTGTACCTGTTCTCTCTGACATACACCCTTCCAACAGCATAGAAGACCAGACACTGAAACGTCCTCTCCTCATACGATTTGATCTTCCCCAGAAGCCTTTGTGCTTCTCCAAGTTCCTGTGTTGAACAAAGAACAGTACGTGTGAAGACTGAAGCACAAGGAATGCGCTTTGTCCTACACACCAGGCTGACAGTTAGAGGTCTGGACTTGTGGTGTTAACGGCAGCATCGAAATGGCTCTGTTTCTATGCTAATGGAGGTATTTTGGCCGATTCAACAAGTAGAATTGTTGGAAACTCATCAGTGAAAGAAATCACTGATTGGCTGTTGAGGTTAGTGAACCAGCACAGGAAAAAAGACACAGATACAGAGAGGGAACATTTAGCGCAGCTCATCCTTATTTTTTTTCCTTTGCCTCTTCGCTTGTAACATTTGTAACTTTTTAATTAGACAAATTATCAGAAGCGGCTATATTAGCGATAGTGGCTTTAAAAAAAAAAGAAGCTATTTAATCATAACTTGGGTTTGTATATCTGTGGAGGGAGATTTGTGGTGGCACTGGCGCAGCACGTACGAGCCTGTTGGTCGTCAGCTGTTGTCTTTGCGGTGTGAGCAGTGCCACTTTTTGATCCGACAGCGGCAGACAAAACGAAGTAGCTGGTTTTTGTCGCAACTTGTCTTGGTTGCCAGTTTGGTGTGTAGGAGCCTTAAAATCCATGTCATAACACCCTGACTTAAAGCAACAAACAAACTAAACAGAAACATTCAGAACTCTAAAGATGTAAATACAGCATTTTCTATCTTTCAACCTCACTAGAAAGAGCACCACTGCTTGATATTAGAGTACATTGAATTTTTTGTAATGGGTTGATTAAGCTTCAGGAAAAAAGCTTTTGGGTTTCAGCTCACAGAAATGAACACATTTTAATCAGAAAAGATTGCTTAAAAATGTCATTGAGTTACTTAGATGTGACAAGTCTCTGTTGCAATCAGCTCAAAGTCATTAATCAAAGCAACATGTGGCCATATCAGGAAAAAGCGACCTCATACAAGTTGGAAAAAGTGGAGCCAAAGACTGACCAGTCGGTCCTGTACTCAATGGCTCTTTTTAGGCAATGACTCATTTTCAGGGTAAAAGTGATGAACATCAATGTGTTTGGTTGTACAAATATTTGTTAAGAGGGTTAAATGGACAGTAAATGAGCACCTCAGGCTGGCCGATCTCTGTCAGGGCGGATGCTTGACCGTACAGCAACAACAGCACATCTAGTGTGGAGAGTCCGAGTTCCTGAGAGAGCAAAAGGAAAACGAATCAGCACGTTTCTGCTTTTTACAGATCAAATTGACAAATAATTTACTTTAAGTCTGGCCGAGTTTAACTTTTCTTTTCTTTTGTTTCTGCAACACAATACATCAACCAATCAAAAGCATTAAAAGCTCTGCCAACAAAATGTTGAGAATTGTGGAACAGAAGTCGTGCAGCAGTGTGAAGTGCTTCAGTGTGTGCACTGGTTTGTACATTAGTGACATGTTACCTTTGGCGTGTTGGTTTCCACTATGGCCAGCGCCTGGCTGAAGGCCTGCTCCGCATTGCGGCTGCGCAGGTCTGCCAGAGCAGTGAAACCATCCTGCACCATGGATCTCAACTCTTTACACGCAGCTGCTTTACTGTCATCAACTGTCTTATTCTGGACAGAAAACAAACATTATAAGTCACACATTTCATTTAATGATGCTGTTACGACTCTAAACCTAATTGCTAAAAATTGCTAATGCTAAAATGTTAATTCCAAGTTCATCTTTGTCATAAAGGTAAAAAAAAGAGACGAAGATGCTTTATTGGCCACATATACTGTGTACAGTGAAATTTGGTCTCTGCATTTGACCCATTCCTGAGGAACACATGTGCACAACAATTACAGTAAAACAGTCAGCAACGAAATCCAGAATTTTCAGACAAATATGTTTAGAAAAAACAACCCAACAACAAATAAAGTTTGTAGTTGCTGTAAATGATGTGGAAAAATGAGCTTACCTCATCTTCAGACTGATATCTGTTCTTTGATTTCTTCTTCACTGCTGGGTTAGACTCTGTTTTCCCATTCTTTGAAGAAACCTCACTGGAAGAACAGAATTTTCAATCAGCAACCGAGTCTTAAATACATCCTGATCATCATCTTTTGTTTGCTTGTAACCGTATCTCTCAGTAAAGTCAAGTAAATGATCTTCAATAGCTCCAGCTTTATTTTCTCATCATTTGTGCATTTTTAACTTCGAACTGCATTTAGAAAAACAGCAGCAGTTACAGCAGACAGTTTATAATGTAACAGATGACGTGAACATGAACAAGTTCATAAAAACGCTTCTACAAGTTCTTCCACTGACCTTTTTGATGGTTTGGAGTCTTTCATACTGTCCTCTGCTGGTGCAGTCCTTTCATTATTTACTGGAGAGAAAATCAGCCATTAAGTTTTTTAACACCGTGAACATAAAATCTATGAAGACTCCTTACATCTGTTCAAATGGTTCATTGGCCAAAACTGCTAAATTAATATAATTCTTAATGTTCATTTATACTCTGATGGTCAAGTTGATTCACATGATCCTGATCTATATCAATCTACTGTTTCACTCCGCTGAATAAATGAATAAAACTAAATAACATGAAGGGGAGATTCTTTTATCTTTGCTTGGTGTTGATTTTTAGTTACGGCTGGTTTATTTTCAGCTGCCTTAAAGCAGAAGCAAAAGCAGGGAGAGAAAAGACTGCAAACAAGTTTTAATCTTAAGAGAAACTAACTTCATGTGTTTTATGAGGAAGGAAATGTTTCGACATGTCTTTTTCCAAAAATGGGATTGGCTGAATAACACTAAAAGCAAACAGAATGTGTTTGTTTTTGGTTACAAGTAAACTGCACAAGGCACCAATCAACTGATGCTTGATGTAATCGTACTGTGCATACATAATACGACACTTGAGTGGCAGCGGCTCAAAGGTTGCGCGTAAACTCAAAGAGCAGCTCTTATCACAACCAAGCGACACGTAACCAGGATCTGCACCCACGTCAGGAAGTATAGAGACAGGTGTGTCAGGTGTTTAAACAAACTCACCTGGTTTCTTTTCCATTTTATTCTGTGTAACCTGAAAACAAAAATATTATTCCATAAAGCCAAACCGCAGCAAAGATCGGACAAATCTAACAGCTGTCTCTTACATATCAAGTTTTTTCCAATGCTGATGTTCAAATGGAAGAAAAGCTCTACTACATATATAGTATAAAAGCTTTTTTTTTGAACATTTTTAAAATTTATTACCCTTTTCCCCCTTTATTTTTTTTTTTTTACTTCTGGGTGAAATCAGCCTCCACAGCTTGAAGAACAAAATTGAAGAATTTTGGAATAAAGCTCACTGTTTTCTTTAGTCCAAAAGTGAAAACCAGCCAAATACAAAAATTTACCATCACACAGGTCAAATATAAGCAAATTCAAAAAAAATTGAGGATTACAATTATAAAAAATACATTTCACAATGTTCCCAGATAAACTGTAACAAGAACTGAAGTTACTGACCTTATTCTGTTGAGCTGTGATTGTTGCTGAATCAACCTTATTAACAGCTTTTACAGGCTGTGGTCGTGACTCCATTGCTTTTACTTTGTTAGTGCTGGGGGGGGACGACACACAAAAGTACAAATAATCATCCAGATGTTTCTCAGTGACAACATTACAGCCAGCGTGTAATCTCCATACAGATCATAGGTTCAAATTGTGTACTATACCAAACCTAACTGTACCACTCAGTGTAAACTGGGCTATACAATGACCAATTCACTCAGATGAACAACATCTCTGCAGAGAAATGCCACCATACTGTACCACATGAAATATACAATGACAAAACTAAAAAAATAAAACCATGCATGACAGTAACATTATCATCACAAGAAACAGAAGGAAGCACATACACACCTTTTACTGAAGGTTTTCTTAAGCTGTTCGACTGAAAGCAAAACACGGAAAAATGAGTTTCAGTTTCAAGTGCAGCAAAGTGTGAGAGATTCATTTTATGTAATGTCAAAGTCTCTAGGAGGTAACCTTTCAGTAAGCATCAATAACTCTTGTGTCCTATTTGGAGAAAATGTCATAATAACCATAGACAGATTTCTTAAGTTTTCTTTAACAGTGAACGCTGCTGTTAAAGAAAACTCATACTAAATCTCAAATAGAGGCATGTGGGAGAAGTCCTAAAGGACAACCTGATTCGGTCTGCAACAGAACTACGACTTAGAAGATTTATTTCCCAGCAAGATGATGAACTAAAGCATAGAGCTAAAGCTTCACAGAAATGGTTTAAAGAAAACAATGTGAATGTTCTGGAGTGGACGAGTCAAAGCCCAGACCTCAATCCAAAAGAGAATTTGTGGAACTGAAAAGCACTGTTCACGCCTGACCTCTATGCAACTTGACAGCAGTTTTGCAAAGAAGAATGGAGTAAAATTACTTTGTCCAGATGTACAAGCCTGATTGAGACCTGTCCACACAGACTCAGTGCTGGGATTGTGGCCAAAGGTGCGTCGACTAAATAAATACTATTTTGAAGGGGGTGAATATTAATGCAGTCACTTATTTAACATTATATTTTTTAATTAACTGACACTACTTTCTAGAAATCGGTTTTCATTTTGGCATTAGAGGATTTAAAAAAAAAATTCTTTCCAAAAAGCCAAATTATGTCGACAATGATTCCATTTATAAAAGCAATAAATGGGGAAAACATCAAAGGGGTGTGTATTTTTTATAGGCACTGTACTTTTCCCTGAAGGAGAAGTAATCAGGTATTTATTACACGAAAAGACACACAACTGCTTAGATTTTATTTAACTTGGACAAACTAAGTTTAAAATGTAACTAAACCCCCAGAGTTCTGGCTGAGGTGCCTCATTTCTGATATTCAAAAACTACACCCAGAATCGTGTGGTTGCCTGGCAACTGGTCTTAGCCTGAAGATAGTGTCTTAGCACTGGCGACACTACGTTTCACCTTACTCTTATAAACCAATTAAATTGCATCAAAAAATTGCCTTGCAATAGCAGTGTTTCAACCAGTAGATGGCAGTCACTACACACACATATAATGAAATATGGAAAAGTCAGTTAATTTGCACTAAAATGTCAAGATTTTAGACCTGAATCAATCAAAAACACGAAATACTTCTTAGCCTCGATTTTCAGCTAAAAAAAGTGGTTTAGGGGTTAAATTGCTCTTTAATATGTGAAGTGATTGATTAATTTTGACACCTGGCCTTATCGGGTAAATGTGTCTATGTTCGGGTATTTGCTGTTTCAAACAGACTAAAGATTCCAGATGCTGCTGTTGAATGTGAGTGCAGTGAAAATACCTTTAAGATTGGGGTTTTCATTGATGAATTTCTGGTGTTGCTGTTCAAGGTCTTTGAATCCGTCTTGGTCGTCCTTACACAGACTCTGGGCTGAAACGTTGGCCTTAATAGCCATGTTCACCTCCCCCAGTGAGAACAAGGCCTCACAGTAGCGATAATGACCCTGAAACAAAGCACGCCATCACTTCTGACTCTTTAGTCACAACAGTTCCCACTGTCACAAAATAATGGTATTTCAGAAATACTACTTAACATGAATTAGCTGCATATAATACTACATTTCCTGGGTTTCTGTTTATCTGATTTCACACTTTCAATATTCACTGTGTACTAAAGATAACACCCTTGTGGCTCAGTTGGTAAAGTGGGCACCCAATGGCATATACAGAGGCCGTGTCCTCACTGCAGCGGTTCTAAGTTCAATCCCACCCTGTGGCCCTTTGCTGCAGGCCATTCCCTCTCTCTATTCCCCATTTCCTGTCAAATACTTAAGCTGGCATATCAAAATAAGGCACAAAAAGGCCCCCAAAAATATTAAAAACGAAAAAGCCTCCTCTTATATTGACTGAAGTCGATAGGGACACAGATGTCAACCTACATGATGAAGGAGGAGACGTCTTTCTTGTCCAGGTGGTAGCAAAGAAACCTCAACTAACTGTTAAGCCAAGTAACGACTCAAGATACAGTTGAAAACATCCTTTTCAAATGTATATTTTTCAATTAGAGCAATTCAAAGACTGTGCCGAGACAAGTAAACCACGGCAGGTCTGTTACCAGGATGCACATAATCCTCTGCTGCATGTCCAAAACACATTACTGCAAATCACAGGAGATGTACGTACCTTTGCCCAGAGTGGTTTTATCAAAATAGCTCGTTTTCCATCATTAACGGCTTTTCTGTAAATTAAAAAAACAAAAAAAACAATGTTAGAGTTTAAATGTTTTCAAATGCCTTTCAACTTTAAAGAACACCGGCATTAAAATCAAGAGACAAATTTATCTCAGAATCACTCCTGGCAACCACAATCAAAGTAAACCTGAATTTTGAAATCCTTAAGTTTAATTTTAAGAGCGAGCATAATGTTCGTAAACATCATTCATGTGTGTTGTGGTTCATTTTCCTGGCAACTGCAGTTTGAACCATGATGCAGCTGTCACATCAGAGTTGACACACAAAGCAGAGAAAGGAAACTCTGACGTCAACTTCCTGCAGGGTTACTGAAGAACTGCAGCGCAAACTAACTGTTAGGCCAAGAACTTTTCTACAGTATATGGTTATTTATTTATTACAAACAAAATGTGTTAGAGAATAAAAGGTACTTACAGATATTTTTGACATTTGATATAGCACAGAGCTCTGTTTCCATAAATGATGTGGTTGTCAGGGCTGGATGGAGAAGAAATTTGTTAGAAAAGTACAAAGACTTATCAGAACATCTGTTACGACACCCACACAATCTAATAATGTAATGCGCGTGGCACGCTGTTCATGGGGGGGTGGGGTGGGGGGTGTCAGCTTTATGGCCTTATGAGGCTGTTTGAGCTGGTTTTATATTTTAATGAAAACTTTTTTAATTTGTCTCTTCATGTCTGAATGAAAGATGGAAAATTACAAAATGTGATGAAATAAAAAAGCTTCACAAAAAAAGGAAGATCATAGTTTATTGCTACATCGATACATGTGTAATAATAACAATAAAAAGAGGACACTTTTAAAGAATATATTTAAATATTACTTACTAATATTGGATGGCTCTGGAATAAAACTTCACAGCATCTTCATACTGCTTTTTCTGAAAGCTCTCATTTCCTTTCTTCTTCATTTGTTCACATTTCTGGCCGAGAAGCAGACAAACTGTTAGGAACAGTAAAAGTTATGGCTGCCAATTTTTAATCTAGGTCGTGTGGGCGGAGGCCACTTATTGTTCTGTATTCACTGAGCCGAGCTCTTTCTGGGCAGCTCAGTCAAATGAAGATATTTTGTTTATTGTATAGTCACTTGATATACTTCACATTAGTGAAGCTAAAGATGTTCGAACTGCAGCATCACTGTGGCTTAAAGTCTTACTGTGATGCAGATGTTAGATGTGGTGTTTAACAGCAAACAGAGTTTTGATGACCTCATGGAGAGAAACATTTTATTACACTAGCTAACTGGAATCTGCAGTGAATAAAATCACATAATTATAGTTTTTCCTCTTTAGAAAAACCAAAATATTTTTTACAGTGAAGTGAAGAGTGTCTGTGCTCAAACAGAGGAGACATGCCCAGCCTGTTACAGATCATGTTTTTGTGTCTCACCTCTACAAGATGTTCTGATGTTTGAGCCATCAGTTTTCTCATCGTCTTCTCCAAGTTGGTTCCCATTTCATGAATATACTTAGCAACTGATTGAAGAAAAAAAAAAAAAAGTGTGTGTGTGTGTTAACCATCAACATTCCAGTTCTACAGGCTTCATTGTTTGCAGAGCTTTAAA
Source organism: Naso brachycentron (assembly GCA_029874485.1). Taxonomy (NCBI): domain Eukaryota; kingdom Metazoa; phylum Chordata; class Actinopteri; order Acanthuriformes; family Acanthuridae; genus Naso; species Naso brachycentron. The sequence continues at coordinate 26,212,566 of JAQFJA010000006.1, forward strand.
AAAACAACAACAATGAAATCGGAAAGCTGTCCAACATATTTAAGTTTTGCTCTTTA
>JAQFJA010000006.1:26285652-26297888 GCA_029874485.1 Naso brachycentron
ACCACACCCCCCGATGCTGATTGGCTACAGCGGCAAGTTCGTTTTGCATTCGATTGGGTCTATTTGCTGTTCGTTCTCTGACGCACCCAACACTCTCTCATTAGGACTTCTGCTCAAGAACATTAAATAACAGAAAAACAAACGTACAAACAGACAAACAAAAATCACTGAATATCAGAGTACATTTATCCAAGTACTAAAATTAAAAGTAGGCTAATTATTTGTAACCATTAGCCTGAGCAACACACTCAGTCATGTTTCAGTGAGACCAAACAGCTGAGCAAAAGTAACATGATCCTCACAATATGATGCATCAGAAATACCAATAATCTAAAAAAAATGAAAAAATATATAAGTTACAGGGTCATTTACTGAGCAATACAATAACATATATGTTGCATATAGTTTCTTGCTCTCGGGATTCACATAAGAAATAATAATCAAACAGTTCAATAACGGAGTCATTCAGCATAAATACTTCTTTAGATATAATTTTCTGGATTTCGAATTTTTTTTGTTTACAAATCACGTTTGTTTATTGTACAGGATCTTCCACAGCCCTGCCCCACCACTGACGAGTTGAAACACTGGTATAATATCAACAAAAGCCTCTATTAGAGGGGACTGTTGTGTCTAATTTCCATCTGCAAAGTTTAGCCAGACCACTTTTGTAGTCAAGCAGCTGATCTGTGGAATACCCAGCAGACTTTTATTAATGTTGTATACTTTAAAAAACAAAAAATGACTCATTAAAAATGTCTGAAGAATGGACAGTCCTGCAAACATTAGACTAGTGTCCACGAATAGAATATAAAATTTTATGTAGCTGTTAAATGTGATGAAATAGTAAGATATGACTGATGTATTTACATGTGTGTCATTATCTGAAATATGGATACATTTTTTGAAATTATGAGTTAGAGTTTTTGTAATCAGAATTGTGTGCCAGGGTTAACTTCCTCCCAGAGACAGCAGATGCATATTAGCTTAAAGCCTTTTCTGGTGCAACACATCTACTGTGCATTGTTCCTGTTGACTTAACAATAAAGATAAGTGTATACTGACAAAAGGTTATAAAGAAGAATGTTATCAATCACTCACAAAGGAAGAGTAAACATATGTAAAAGTAAACAGTTATTCAGTTTCCATGAACTTGCAGCGGGGCAGAGTCGATGGTGTTTAAGTGACTGACAAATATATTTAGGTGTGAATTATATCATGAACAATATATCATTAACAATTAGAAGCAACTTGGGTAACAAGAAATATCACACAGCATCAAAGAAGAAACACTGATCAGTAGAATCATACTTAATTTATTTAGACAAAGTAACATGTTGGAATAAACAGAGGCATTTGCTGTTTGAACACAGATAATTATCATTCATTTGTACAACCACAAGGTTTATTAGGTAAGAAGTACGTCTGTCATGGTGGCTCTTTACTCCTCCTCTGCCTCTCTCCACTCTTTGGGCATGATCTTTCCAACAGGTGAAAAATTCCAGGTGATGCCAGTCTGAGTCAGCACCTGCACATTGACAGGAAAATAATTTTTACAGAGGTAATGCCCATATTTTTTTATATTTTAACAGAAGACTCTTTAGTCTTTCTCTAGCAAAAGATAAAGAATGTACAGACGGTAAGCTGTCTGTTCAGGTCATACTTAAAAATGATGTGACGTGAAATAACAGGACAGCATGACTTACGTATGACCACACAGCTGTGCAGAAGACAGCTCCACCAATCATCAGACCGGTGCCATACTTGGTGTGGAAGTCCGGTTGGGCGGTGGATCCATGCCTCACTTGCCTCGCGGCCTGACCTGGATTAGAAAACATTTCTTTACAACGGTGACGGGTGAGGGCACATTAAAGAATGCAGTTACAGAAGCTAATATGTTCATAAAGCTAGATAAGCTGGATAGAAGATATTCCGATCAAGATTATCATTATGCCTTTAGTCAAACATCTCAGTCATACTGAGAGTTACACAGTCTACATGTAGACATACATGACACCCAGAACTCTGAACCACCTACTGTCTATGAAAAACAATCCAGGGCTGAATTACATTATGAAGAAGAAACCACAGAATTTACTTAGTTGATTATGGTCAAGACAAAGTTGTACCAAATGATGTATGAAAACATTACAGAACTTACTGAATCCACATCCATTTACTTAGATCAGATACAATGAGACAGCTGAAAAGACTGTCCTTATTTGCCCTTCCATTTCCTCAAAGTCAAATTCATGGGCATCATCCATCCAGACAGTTAGGGGTATCTTATTATTTTCAATTACTATTAATGCTATCCGTGTAAGAAATAAACATTACAAAGGAAGTAGCCCATCGCTAGCTTAAATTGTAACTTACACGTACGTGTTTCGGAAAAATGCCTCTCAGTGCACTAAGCACGTAATTAAGGCCAATTCGAATAGGCGTAACTTAAAACATATGAACTCAGTTAACTTAAAGGAGACATTTCAGGGAGTCTGGTTACACAAATAACAGTAGTAGAAACATAACGCGTCTCTAGCGAGAGTTGCTAATGTTAGTTGGCTAACAGCGGGCTGCTAATGTTAGCACGCTGACCGCGGTCACAGACCAAAGGCATGCTGGTCTACCTTGTAGTCGAGTGAAATTAAATCGTCGGCTGGCTTAAATACACAAAGACAATTAAATTTCTATGAATAAACAATTTCCTTACCAGTGATGTTTACTGCAGCTTTGGCAAACCGGTACATGTTGTCTAGCCTGGTGCCTTCAGATACCCTTGACGAACGGAAGTGTAATATGGCTGCCGCACAGAGCTACAGCGGAAGTCGAGAATGCCAATCTGAGCATGCGCCGAACAGAACCAGCCACAGTAAGTGCTGTGGAAATGGACGGAAAACACACCCTATAAAACTCTTGTATTCTGAAATCCTACTTATGTCATAAATGCAGTGACCCATATAACCACAAAAATTTATAGGAAAATGAGTATAGATAAAATATTATATTTCATTGTATTGGAGCACCGTGTCAGGATGGCCGAGTGGTCTAAGGCGCCAGACTCAAGGTTCTAATCCTTCCGTAGAAACGGGACTTCTGGTCTCCGAATGGAGGCGTGGGTTCGAATCCCACTTCTGACACATACTTTTTTTGTTATTATTCGTAAGTAAAATCAAAGTAACAAGAACAAAGCAGTCAATAATCATTGTAATACAAATTATGGCCTGGATGTTTGCTTAAACCAAGCTAAGGGCTCAATTTCTTTCCAAATTGTTGACAGAAAAAGGTCATGACACTGCTGGTTAGTGAGAACAGGCAATTACTTTGTAATTCTTATGAAATTTTTGAAGAGAGATGAATTTATAAGCCAAACTCTGTAAAAACAAAACAAACATAAATAAAAACTGTCCCTTAATGAGCTGCTGTAATACATACAAATTCAAGCAAAACATAATTATGTATAAATGTATTTTGAGAGTAGGAATAGAGCATTTTTAATAATTTATATAACTTTTAAATGTAATAAATATGGAAAACATTGGTAGAAGGCCTTGCAGACACTTTCTTCTTATTATTATTTTGCCTTTGTTTGCTCGTACACCAACTGTAATGATTTATAACCAACTGGGTGGTAAGAAATAGAGGATATGTTTCAAGCGAGGTGCTGAATATAATTTTGTTCACAGCACTTCTGTGTCATGGGAATTCAGCCTGAAGAGTACTGCATGGCTCCTGAAATGTAAAGCTAGTTTCTTCAGTGCTTAATGCACTGCATGACAGTTCATTAAACCAGAACATTTATGTTAATAGATCTTTATTTGCATCAACAGGCCATTATTTCATTAATTCATTTCATATTTTTAAAAAAAAGCTTATAAAGATATTGAAACAAACAGACTGACAATTCTTAAATTTGTATTTCTTTAATAAATCAAAATATCATTTTCAGGATTATAAGACGACTGACTTTTAGTTCATGTATGTACACGCATAATGAAATGTTCCCTTATTGAATCTGTATTTATGGAAAGTGGCAGATTCCTCCAGTTTTTACGGGGACGATGGAGGCAAAGAAACACGTTATCATCAGATTATTTAGCAAATTTTTTCCCAGTCAGAATAACAAAGTTCTTCCACATAACTTCAGAATTTACAGTTACAATACTTTCAAGAGTGAATGTTTGATGCCATCACTTTTTCATCACAGATGTAGTGTCAAAGAGAATGTAAACAAACCTTTAGTTAAATGGGTAATAAATTATACATACACGTTTGTGTGGTTTTGAGAATTGTATTTCTGAAATTGAAAACATGAGTTATCTGTTTTTTCTAGTGTTTAAAATGAAGCCATTTCTTTGCATTTGGAATTTTCTGACATGTCCTCTCTGAATCATGTCAAAAGCTACAGTTGTAAACACTGAAAACACGTGAATGTGAATGATGGGTTCATTTATAGATTTTTTTTAGATCATTGCACATTACTTGTTTTGTCCGACCTACATTCTAAAATCGAAAGGGAATCAAATAGCAATTGTATAAGACAAAGAAATATTTGAGAAGCATAAAGTATTAAATTGTTGATATAATTACTTGATAAATGACTTAAATGAATAACTGATTATAAGACGGGTGTCAAACTTCAGTCAGAGCGTCGAAAGCCTCTGCAGCAGAAACACAAACGTCTTGCACGATGCAAACAGCTGGATTGCTTTTGTGTGTCTGTTAAAACAGTAAAACATCTGTGAATGCTGCCAAAATCTCGTGATGAGTTAAAGAGCGACGGCTCCCAACAGGAGGCAGCACTGAGAAACAGACGTGTTCGTGCACACGGCAGCTCAGATTAGCAGAAACATTTGATCAGTTGGAAGAACAAACAAACATCAAAACTCATCGTCCTCTTGTATTTTGAGAAGAAAAAGGGCAAAGCAAAAACGAAACGTTTGATATCATTTCACGCTTTAAAGAAAGAGGAATAAAGATTTGATCCTGACATAACTGGTGGATGCTGCTGGTACATTTTATCAAGAGAAAGTGCTCAGAAGAGATCTGTGACGCAGTGTTTAAGTGATGACGTCTTTTAATATCTAAATAAATCTTTACATCAGCTCATCAGCTTTTTCTGTGTCACAAAGGGAAATTTCAGTTGTCCATTTTCAGCCTGTTTTTATTCTCATTATTGTGTCCATCCTTAGTTCTGCTCTTTCCCAACTGTCCACTCAGCACCCCTGTTACAGAGATTAAAGGACAATTTTTTTTTACTTTTGATTTTCTGTGTCCTGAATCTTTCTAATAGAGGCAGCGAGTGCAAAGTTAGAAAGACTGGACGCAATTCTGACCCTTTTTTCTTAATTTTGACCAAAATGACTTCCTGAGATTATTTCTTTCAGTGCAGGCTGAGCTGAACCTCGGATGAACAGGATGACATGCAACCCATCAGCGGCGACGTGAAACAAGTTTAAAACAGCTGAGAGTGAACTGATCGGACATTCTGTTAGCAAGCAAAGCAAAGCTGACCTCCTTCTTCAGTCTCAAACTACAGGACACACGCAACCATCAGTAGCTAATGAAAATGCCGGTCATTAAATTGGTCCCATCCATTTAGAAGCTTCCAGTAACTAAACTCTAACTACAAACAACGCTACGTCCGAATGCAGCATATCAGTTAATGCCGTCCAACCTTCACACAAGATAAAAGGAGATCAATTGAAAGCAGTCAACATGGAAAATCACAGGGTTGTGATGGACCCAAAATATTAGAATGCATACAGAAGATGGAGTTTTCTCTGATTGGACCCAACAGGCGTTATGCATCAAAATTACAAACACAATTTAAGGCATCCATCTTTTTTCCTTCTTGGTCACTTTTCATTCTCTAATCCGCCTTTTTGTCTTTTCCCTCCTCGTCATCTGTGTACTCTGTGGGCTCCTCGCCTGGTTTCAGGAGCTTGCCCACGTAGTCATACTTAACTGTAAGAATAAAAAAGAAAATTATTCACAGTCTCAATGACGACAAATTCTCAGACAGAGGCTCAAGGTCAAAGCTGAAATCTGTCATTGTCTTTTCAAGCTTTTTACCATTTCTGGAGTTTGTTCATGGACACATTTTCTTATCAACATATTTCTTATCCAAGAGCCGTCCTTCAAACATAATGTGCTGGTTAGAACCTTAATACTGATAAATTCAACACATTTTCTGATTGAGTAACTCTTTATTATGAGACACAATCTGTGCCGAACTTTTACAGACTGACCTGCTCAAGTTTGGAAGCTTTAACAAAGCCGCATCATATATTTTAATGTTCATTTTGTTGGGTTATAAATATGTTTGATCCACAGGAAGCATATTTCTCAACACTCTCCTTCTCTCATCTGTGCGTTACCACTCGACGTCCATGGATCTACTAAAGACAACAACAGCCTCAGAGTCAGCAGTCTATACACCCAGCCCAGCCACTCCAAAAACACCTTGGAAAATACATGCTGTAGGAAAATACAACTAGTATTAACTTCTCATCTGTGTTTGCCATTATCCTATTGTTTCTGCTACCAGAGGTAGAAAGTAACTTACTGCATTTACTTGCGTTACTGTAATTAAGTAGTTTTTTTGAGTAGCTTTTAACATCTGTAATTTTACTTTTACTTAAGCAGGTTTTGTTTTAAGTATTGTGCTTCACTACATTTTAAATTACATCCATTACTGGGTAAAAAAAAAAAAAAAAGCTGAAACAATTAGCTCCCCCAAATTTTCTATGAACTGGTGCCGCAACTGCACGCTAGTAACTGTCCATCTGATCGGCTCTAGCTGACTGACTGCAGAGACACAAGGTGAACAACAGTCAGTCACACACACCCAGACAGCAAAGTGGTGCTTGTGTGCAGACATGGAGCGGGATGGTGATGGAGAGTTCGATACTACAACCCCCCGCGACCCCAAAATACTATTTCAGTAACGTTTACTCTGAGTACATTTTAAATGAGCTACTTTCTACTTTTACTTGACTACATTTTTACACCTGTAATTTCACCTCTACTTAAGTGCAATTTTATCAAGGTAACAGTACTTCTGTGTAAGTAGATTTTTTTGGTAATCTTTCCACCCCTGTCCACTACTGTTCCCCCAGCAACAAAACAGGAAGGACATGGTGGGTCATAAAGCCCACCTCCTACTTGATTTAACTGGCTGCTCCGGCCAGAAGTGACACTGACGAGCAGTCCGACTCCGTGCCTTGAGCTGAAAAGTTGAAATTATTTGAACTTTTATGCGTGCCTCTAGAAAACATGTCGCGCAGCAGCAAGAAGAGTGCTTGGCAGGCGCGTCGTACCAGAGGAAAACAATGGTTTTGCCAGTGACGCTTCTGAGTGTGATAGGCTCTTAACATGACTGAAACTTGTTGAAAGAACTACAAACAAATCAGAGTGTTTTTCAGCTGAACCAGAATGATTGAGGGGTCAGTCAGATAGCACTAAAACACAGTGTGCAGACACATCTGACTACGTGAGACTAAGTCTGATTGAGTCCAAATCATTTTACTTCATTTCAGCGCTGATAGTTTTCGTACAGTGAAATATACTGAGGTGATATTACAGTTAATGGAGATGTTTTGTAGTATAAAAATGTGATATCATCACATTATGCACTCACAGGTGAACTGAGCCTCCCACTCTGACAGACTCTCCCTCTGCGTGGCGTTCAGGTCAGACAGGTCGTCTGGTTCGTCTTTCAGGGCGTCTTTCTCCAGGCAGAAAGTAGCCAAACCTCTGGACGCGTCTCTGCCTGCAAACACTCCATACGGGCCATCTGCAGGACAGAAACACACACAGCACACGGTGAGGTGGATGCAAAACTATGGCAGCAGCAACAATAAGAGCCAGTGCTACAAAACTACAAGGAAATTAAAGCTTTTTTTTCCCCACACTGCACTTTCTTTGAAGCATCAATTTCTCCTAAAAGCACAACCAGAGATCTTTGAAAAAAAACAAGATGGTCACTGACAGCATAAATAAACCTGCTGTTATTGTATTGTAACAGTTGTGTTAAAGAAAGTATTTAATATTTGACTTTGATTAGTTTCTGATTAAAAGGAAATAAAACCTATTAACTGTGTATTTTTTATACAATTGTACCAAAACATAAAGACAATATTCAGCCTTACATGTTTCAAGTTTAAATTAGCTGTCAGAGTGAGTGAGACATCCAACTCGCTGCTGGTGGTTAAATTTTAAATCCTTCAATAAAACATGCAGGATTTTTTTTTTTGAGATTTGGAGGTGGGAGTGCAGCAAACTGAAAAGTTTGCATGACTAACAGCTCTCATGATGGCCAGAGGTTACACGCAACAGAGGTTACAATCTGAGATAAGAAGAAAACACAGAGGTCTAACTCTGCGCCTGTTTCCAGGTAGCAGAAAAGTCACCACGAGCCATGACAGAGCAGATTCTTCTGTCAGAGAAGTGATGATGATGACGGTCATGATGATGATGATGATGATGATGGAGAAGTTGTGACAAAAATCCTCACTGCTGCAGAGAACAGCAGACACGAGGAGCCGAGCCATTTCTGTGTCTGAGGTTCAACACTGAGCTCGGTGTAGTTTTGGGGCCAAGCAGCAAAGCTGTACAGGCTTTCACTGCGTTCCTGTCTTTCCTTGTTTCTTTATGCTCGTGTGGTCAAAGTGAAATTTGACACACTGGTAGGGGACGATGCCAAGAGGCCATGGCATGAATGTGATATGGACAAGCCAGAGGGGGGCCCTGTAGCAAACAGCTGAAAATGTAAACTTTGAACAGGCATATCTCATTCACCATTTGACCTACAGTCTCATGTGCCACTCCTCCCAAGGAACAAATTTGTCACAAGGACCTGTAATTTCCCGTTGCTCAACTTTCCACCATTTTGATTTTTGTATAAAACACATAAAATTCCACTCATCCTAGGAATTGAAAAAATTGCAGGGGGGCATTTCAGAAAAAACAACAACAAAAAAACCCACCTGACTTTGATGAGCATTTTTTGCAGCTAATATTTTATAACAATCTAAAGGATAAATCAGGAAAATAATTACCAATTTAGTAAGTTGTAAAAATAATCAACAGTTGCATTCCTGCTATCTTTTCCTTATGGCATATTAGTTATTTAACCAAAAAGATGTTTTTATCAAAAGATTCTCACAGCTGTTTTCTCCTTAAATGCTTTTGATTTTTTCTCATAAAATTAATAAACTTATTTAAATTCTGATTTAAAAAAATCGTTTTTTCTGTAAAAAGCTACCAAAGGAGGCTAATCATTAAACTCAAACATCTAAAAAGAAAAATGATAAGCATTTATTTCATGATGGAGTGAGTCGCGTTCCTCCATAGACGATCTGTGCTTTCAAGGCTGCAGTTTCTGTTGTGAAACGGGATCAGCTCGCAGACCGAAGGGGGCGTGGCGTCAGCGTCCACTCACAAAACTCCACTCAAACACCGAAAAACGGCGTATTTTCCTCAAATAATGTCGGTGAATTGAAATCATTCCGTAACATTTCAGACCAACGGCCGCTTCACGCCAGCTTCCGCCGGCGGTGCTGCGTCAGAGGCCGGACAGATCGGGTCGTTACCTGGCCCGTAGAACTTCTTTCCTCGGGTCACGTCGAACACTTTCCCGTTGACAGCCATGAGGATCCGCGGGTTCTGCAGCCCATCGTACGGCTTCAACTCTGCCATGGTGAAATCTCTCTTCTTCAGTTTGGGCAGCGGTTTGTCCGCCTCGTCGAGCTCCGGCGGTTTGTCTCCTCGAAAGATTTTGTAGAGGAGGAACAAACAGAGGCTGAGCAGCGTGAGATTGAGCGGGGAGGTGAAGATCTCCTGAAAAATTCCCCCTGAAGTTGCCTCGCTTCCCTCTGCTTCAGCCATGTTGCTTCTCTGTCCGTGTATGTGTGTGTGAAAGTGTGTCGGGGGCTGCACGGGAAGAACTCCTAAACCCCGAGCCAATCAGCTGCAGCATGAGAAGCATCGCTTCACGGCTCGGCCAATCAGCTTCTTCCAGCTGCGTGCCAAAAAGCAGCAAACTAGTTATAAAGAAAAATTGAAGCTGCACCACCTTATACTTTTTTCCTGTTACAGTTTAATAAATGGCTGCAATCAAGGCTAGTTTTATAATTTGTGATCAACTTATTTTTTTTTATTTTTATTTTTTTTAAATGTCACTCCAGCTGGGTGGCTCTGCAGAGTGCCTGTTATGTCTTATAGTGACGCCTGGTGTTCGATATCGGAACTGCAAATTAATTAAATTGGGTTCCAGCCTCTCGGGAGGGATTTCTGGTTTCTTAACGAAACATCTTTGGCTTTTTGAAATTGTGATAAGCCTTTTTCAATAATTTTCAAAATGACAAATTCATCACTCCAAGACAAACGGAGTAGAAGAGTCCATGTTAAATGTAATCAATAAATATTGTTTTAGTTATTTTCCTCCTGATTGAAATGATAACAAAGATAGTTCATTACATTAATACTAATCATTTATTAATATATATATTTTTAAAGTTCCATACATCCGGCATGGATGTATTATTGGAGAGTTCTCCCATGATAGGGTCCGCTCGTTTTTGTGCTCCCGGTAACCTCCCGTTCACGTGACGACCGGCGAGGGCGGAGTGTACCTCCGTAATGAAGTGCATGAAAAACACAAACCCGCCCCCGACATGACAGATTACTTTGGTAATACAGAATTGTGTGACAAATTATACCTAGTCAGTTTCGTCATGTAGCCTAATTAATCAGCTCAGAGAACAGAGAATAAATTCAGAAATCACTATGAGACTGTGTCAATAATCTATGTCAGCCACCCTCACACACAAACTACATTCAAGAATCTTATTTAGCTTCTCAGGAGACAAGGACATGGACTTTAAATGCTTCTTTTTTTACATGTGGTTATTCTTCTTGTCGTCTTGTTTGTTTGTTTGTTTGTTTGCAACCACGTGCCGGCCGGTCGTCGCCGCCGGTTCTGAGCGGGCAGGTCGGGAGGTTTAAATCGAGTGCAAACTCCGCCCAACCGGTACCTCGCAGCCCTACCGGCAGCCCCAAAACGAGCGGACCCATAAGATCCAGGATTTTCCCATAATACATCCATGACATCCGGTGGTCGCCTGGTGTAACGTCAATTCGGGCCCTTCCTCGCCCCGGAAACCCCCAGTGACGCGTCTTTGGTTCCACCCAAACAAACAAAAAGCCCAGATGGACATTTGTTCCCTTCAGAAACGGTGCACAGCTTTATCTCCGCTGGATCCCCGTCAGTAAGCTGGGCGTGTTTTCACAAAATAATCGAGCTCCTGTCAGAAAGAAACAATGTCATCCGATTACTGTCTCGCGCTTAACGTTTTCTAACTGACGGTGTGCGTGTAACGTTAGTTTCGGTCATTGCGCAAACGGCGGTAGAAACATTTTGTTCCAGCGACCTGCTCGTTCGGTTCCAAACAGCAGCCGGTGCTCAGCAGGCAGAGATGACGAGAGCTTTGGCTGCTAACGTTCCTGTCCGCGCTGCACAACCGGTTTGGTAGGAGCGGATGAGCGGCTGTTGGGAGGATCCCATGCTGAGACAGAACTGTCGAGTCAAGCTAGCCGTCGTTAACGTTACACGGTGAGTTTTCTCTGTTTACATGCTGCTGGAGTTAGCACGGTTACGTTAGCTGGGCTGTCAGGCTGCAGTTCGTGAGCGGCGAGGTAACGTTAACGAAAACAAACACCTTCATTTAGCTTTATGTCAGCGTGAAACGTCTCCTTTGTGTAACATAATGTACAACACAGTGGTACACTTTTTTTTCACAGTAATTTACGTGAAACTAAACCAATTAATAACGTTATTTTATTAGTCATTATTTGTTAGGCGTTTCCAGTGTCGGTTGTCAAGGAACTGGTTAACATAATTTAGTGTATCACACAGCTCTGTTGATGCTTTTATCATGTTAATGTGTTAATAAATAAATGGTTTAGATGTTTTGGACTGTTGGTCAGAAATTTGCTCGATATTTAAGACATGGCGGGGAACTTTTTATTAACTTTACATTCTTTTAACGCCACTGTTACATCTGGCACGTTCCTTTGCGGCACTTCTAATATCCAGATTGGAAGAAAAATGCAGTTTGCGGCAGATGCTGGGAAAAAAAAGCAGAATTTGCGGCAATCCCAGTTTGGTTTCACTTTTACACATCATATAATAAATATGAAATATTAACAAAACCTAGACAGAGAAACTTAATTCA
>JAQFJA010000006.1:26328744-26339942 GCA_029874485.1 Naso brachycentron
GGCCTTGGAGTCTGAATTTAGATCTCCAGGGGTGGACTGAAGACTGTTTCCCGCCCTCTCGAGTTGGTCCTGTAAGTCCCTCATAGGTGACATCGTCTCTTGCTCTTCATCATTGTTGTCATCCTCAAACAAAGAGGATTCAAAGTGGAGGAAGCCGTTAGCAAAGGGGCTGTTGCTATCGAGAGAGAAAGCCGGGCTGGGTGGGCCTGAGAAACAACCTTCTGTCTTCTTCTCTGAGACGACACCATCACTCTGATTGGCTGCTGGTATGTCTCTACCTCTAGTTTGGACCACAGGTTGTTTTTGTCCAGCGCGAGATTTACCAAAGCTCTCCACTTTGGTTAAATTCCGGTTGTGAGAGTTTTCACTGCTAGTACATTCAGCCCAGGAGTCCCTCTGCATCTCCTCCTCCCTCTCCTTCCTGCTGGACTCCCACTCCCAGCTCCTCTCCGGCTCCCTCAAAGGCAGAACCAGGTCAGGCTGGCTCACCATGGCGGTGAGATGTTGTAGCCTCCTGAGGGGACTGTAGGAGGAAGAGGAGGAGGAGGAAGAGGAGTGGTCAGTCTGTGTGAACCTGTAGATGGATGCATGCTTGAGGGAGGAGGCAGCAGCAGACATGGTCAGGCCGGTCCTGAGGTCATGGTGTCTGCTGGAGTGGGAGTGGGGGGAGAGGTCACGGCCGGGGGTCAAAGGGCAGCTGGAGCGATGAGTCTCCCTGTAAGGGCCAGTGTGAGGCCCGCTCATGCTGGCATGGCTCCCCCCTGCAACACCAACAGGAAATGATCACACATCAACATCGTTTGGATTAGTTTAAAACATCAACACAGGTTTTCCTCCCACTAAAGCACATTATGATAACATGTCTGAATAATCTATAATCAATGCTACAATAACACTTCTGCATGTAATAACAAGTCTCCATTCTTCAGCCATGTTTTCTGCATCAGTCTTTCATTTAGTAACCTGTGACACTGCTGCAGCGGATCTCAAGTGATCTGACATCTTTTCAAGAGTGACGAGAGGAAAAGCAGAGCTGAGACATCAAATCCGTAGAAACGAAACAATGTGCCTCCATATGATGTCAGACTAGAACGTAAACATTTACTGACGTCGAACGGATCGACCTAATGTGACATTTTTCGTAGAGATTCTGCGCAAATACCGCGAGCGCGCTGAAGCCCGTTAGGAATGATCGCGATATGATGAAAATGACATTAAGCAGGATGAGGTCAGCAGGCTGTAAACACACACACACATACACACACACATACACACACACACATACATAATATAATAACGGCAGTCACATTATTTCAGCGCGTCACGTTAAACGGACCCGGTGTGAACACGCCGGCGCTGCAACGCAAACCGGAATTAAAATGGACACGTTCGTGCACGCGCGTGTAGGCCTATATATCGCGCGTGCGTGTGTATGTGTGTGTGTGTAAAGGTGTGTGCAACTGCGTGAGTGTGTGTGTCGCTCGTGGCTTGCAGTGGCTTCATGGTTGCACGAGACAGAAGCACAAACGCTAAAACACGAGACGACAACACACAAGAACAAGTTCAGCTACACACACTGACACACACACACTGACACACACTTCCACAGGCTTCCCTCCGACAGATGCGGGCTATGTGCATCAAACAACAAAATCACGCAGAAAACGCCAAAAGACGCGGGATATGTCGCGAGAATCTTACCATTCCGGTGTCGGTCACCGCAAACATGAACCTCAATCCGTTCATTTTGGCGTTTAAATGCGCCAATTTCCAATTTTTTGAGAGCGGATGAGGAGAGTCCCGGCGGCAATACTACTAGGCCTGGATCCTGTGAAACGTCCTCACTCACTCCCCCCTCCAGTCTCCCTCCTCCTCCTCCCTCCTCCTCCCTACATGCGCTAACGCTGGTCCAGCGGCCCCTGGAACAGAAATCCAGGCGTGTTGTGCTCCTGCTGCGACACTCCCCCTCCCGCCTTGTGATAACTACAACTTTCTAATTGTCCGTCTTTGGATTTGTGCTCTGTTTCCAGGCTGTTTCCTGCCTGCAGACTCTGCCTGCCCCCTGAAAGTCAGCCGGTCTGCTGTGCGCACTGCCAGTCGTCACCGCTGCCTCCCCTCGCAGCCGCTCCACAGCATGGAGCACAAGAAGGGGCCGTAAATCTCGAATCAAAAACATTAAAAAAAATAACATCAAAATCTGAACTGACAGCCACCAATAATCGCCCCGGACGACCACACGACACCTCAAAAGATCGCCCCGCCCCTCTGCTTAATTAAAAGCATCAATTATTAACGTAAAGTAGGCTGCCATCAGCTGTGACATGTCACATGCCAAACTTATGCCAACAACTGGCATCAGCACAGCCCGACACGCTGCTGGCTGACACATGCGCCTGCAGAGGACACGAAATAACAAGTGAAGTCACTGAAAAATGTCCAGCAACGTCTGAGAGGCAGAGAAACGTTGCAGCTACCCGGAAAAACACACGGGTTTCCTTCCCTGAGTCGAGCTGCTGTGCAGTCTGTGGCTGCACACCCGCTCCCTTCAAAATGGAGTCCTCCAGCCTGAGAGGAGGAAAAAACAGGCCACAAAGTGTTAATGCATGCTCGATAGAAAGTTCACCCAGCCACGGAGAAAGTGAGCCTCAGAGCGCTCCTGTGCAGGGCTGTGGAGCAGAGAGAGGAGCCTGTGTGAGCGTGGAGTCACCCAAGCCACGACAGGAGCAGTTTTTTTACATGCTGAGCCTCCCAAAGTCACTGTCTCACGAGCGTATGCCACGACACTGAGGCTCAGTGTTCATGTGTGATTGTGTGTGTGTGTGTGTGTGTACGTGTGTGTGTGTGTGCCAAACACACGTCTCACAGCAGAGAAACAACATGAAACGCACTTAAAGCGTCGACTGAACTGATCCTGAGACAGTTTTTGTGCTCATAAGGAGAAAAAAACACGAGCACATTCTCTCTCTCTCTCTCTCTCTCTCTCACACACACACAAACGGAGGCTGAGACGCTGCTGCGTTTCCCGGCCGCTGAGCTCACAGACACGCGGGTTTCTGCTCTGCTGTTTGTGGCTGAGGAGATGTGCTCATGTGCAGATTTAAAGACGACGTCAGTGAGAATCAGGGAGCTATTTCAGGTGTGAAAAACACTCTTTCGCACACATTCATGTCGTGGAGGCGGCGGAGAAACGGGGCTGGTGATCGCCGCGGCCGCTCACGGCAGACCTCTTTTTTTTTCCTCCAGGAAACAGTGGAGGATATTCACTAACGAAGTGTAATAAAAACAGCACAAAGCTCGACTGGGTCACTGCTCAGCACACACACACAGTGTCTGCAGGATTGTGAATATTTCACGTTTTCTACATCCACGCAGATGCGGCTTCCCCTCACTTTCTGTGGTGTTTCCGTTTTGTCCCCAACTGAGACACCAACACGCATCACCAGGGCTGCGTGCGTCTTTCCAAACTCGGTCCAACATGCGTTTGATAAGAGAGAGACAGACAGGAGAGCGAAGGGGAAAGACAGGCAGACAAGACAGGGCCTGCTGCGGGCTGGTGCAAAACAGCGCCGCGCGCCGGAAGCACCGCGCATCTCCCGGTGATCCGCTCTTATCGATATTAACGTGCTTTCAGTGAGAGCCGCGAGCCGGTGAGTAATGAACAGTTTCACTTGCCGAAGTTTCCGGTTAAGCGTCAAACCAGTTTTCATTTGAGTCAGCGCTGCTTTGTGAGTCTGAGTGTAAAGAAAAACCTGATGCGAACAACTCACCAGATGCGTTTGTGTCTCCAGAACAACAAAAACACATGGAGATAAGAGCAGCAAGGAGAGAAGAAGCGCAGTGAGGTCACTGAACGCCTGCTTCACTAACATGAAACCCTGCACACACACTCAGCTCGTAAAGATTAACAGTGCTCAGGTTTCATTTCCACAGAAACGCGTGTTCAGCTTCATACTCATTTTAAATTCTGCAGTTTGGATTTCTGTGAATTATATGGCATCAATGTTTTTTATGCCCATTTACATGAATCAGGTTGGACAAAATACAGGAAATGCCTTTCAAGATAACACAAAACAGCTCAACAGCCTCCAAAATCCCATTAAACTAAAACCTCCCCCACACTTTAAACACTGAACATGATAAAACTTTCATAAAGTGAAGAATTATTACCTGGACTGTTACAGTTATGAGCCATACTGTGTTGGCTTTAGCTTAAAGTGGGCATACCTACCGCATTAACTGGACATTAAGTGTGAAGTCAGTGGTGGAAAAGGTATTTAGGTTGGGAAGTAAAGAAAAAAGAGTCTAAATACACTGAATTCCAAGAAAAAGTCCACTATCTAAAATGTTACTTCAGACCATTTTAATACCTAATTCTCTCATCATTTTCATTATTCCACGTTCCCAGAGACTAATTTAGTCAGACATGTGTTCTTGGAAATGTTCTGTATCATTTGTTAAAATGAAGAAACAGGAATAAAGAAATGAGTAGAGCAGTTTCGGTGCAAGTATGAAGTAGCATCAAAGGAAAAATCTCAAGTACAAATACATGACCTAAGAAAAGTACTTTTTATGTAGCCTAGGTGCAGTATAAAAATACCACAATGGTCACAAAACAAACTGTCAGTTTTCATTTGAGCATAATTACAACAGTTTAATTGAAGATAACTTTTTAAAAATTTGAAAATACCATCATGAACATGATAGCATGTTTTCGTATATTAGTGTTCAGCTCATTCTCCACCTGTGAATTTGACCTGAAACTTCCTGTCTGAAATCTGCCAGATGTTTGCTTGGGTCCAGCTGTGCAGCCACATCCAGCCAAATTTTACCACAACTCATCAGCGGTGCAAATTGTAAGTAGCTACAATTATGCAAGTACTGTTGTTTAGAACATTTTTGAAGTACATGTACTTTACTCGAGTATTTTTAACCCATGCTATTTCATGCCGATGTTCCACTAAAGTTCAGATGGACAAGTTCTTTTTATGTCACTAATTGTTTCTTAGTTAGATTATAAAATACAAAATTAGGCCAGTGGATCCAAACTCACAGAGGAGAGGTGTGCTGTGTATCAGTGACAGGGGGCAGCATATCACAAGAGAAGCCCCTCGCTGCTGCTCAGTGTTCCCTTTGTTGTAGCTTGTAGCTGCCCTTTAGCATATTAGCTTTGTTAGCTGGCAGCTAGTGGCCTTGTTACCTCATGAATCTGGTCAGCCCAGTTTTTCAAACAAAACTCCAGACTTTTTAAATTTACGCACTGTTAGTCTTCAGCCTCAACAAATGTGGATTTAAGTAACAGCACTCACCTGTTACACCTGGTGATATTCAGTGGACTAAACAGACGAAATGGACACAGTTATTACAGTTAGTTATAGTTAGTTATTAAACCAGCTCCACTGTGACCAGCTATGACAGCAAAATGCTATTTGTACACTGATGAATCACTATTTTCGTTCTGACATCACATTTAATAACATATCAGTCACAGGGGGAATTTTCCCCTTTTGAGTCGGCTACTTTTACTCTAAAGTGAGTAAAACTTTTAGAAGTATAAGTAAGTTTCACCGCAGCTGTAAAACATGAAGTAGATGCAAAATAATATGAAACAGTGAGTGTGAGTGACTTACGTCACTAAAGCCACACACACACACGCACACACACACACACACACACACAGGCTGCAAAGATCAGTGGTTTCTATCCTGATAATAGGTGACTGAGCACTCAGACAGGACAGTTTATAGACTGACTTTCATCTCCTTCATCTCTGTGAAGCCTCATGAAAACTGCAGCTGTAAGACTTTGAACCTGTGGAATGTAAATATGCAGAGGTTGCTTATTGTGTGTCTTCAAGGCTGCTTCCATCAATGATACTGAATCCCTGAATATTGCTACAAAAACATCATCTACTGTTGGTGTGGAGGCAATGCAGATAACAGGTAGCTGATGTACTTCACCAAACAAATCAGTGTGCTGCTTTTTGCAAAAGTTCATTTGATTTATTTTTTTTTCAATGAATCTACAGAATGCATAAAGCTTAAAAAATTCTGAAAGAAATATGCATATTGACATTGTTGCTCTGAGCAATATGAGAGTACAATTATACTCTCATGTCTGCAGCTAAATTTGAGGCTACAGTTAGCTTAGCGTAGCTGGAGATGGGGAAACAGCTCGTTTGGATCCAAAAGTGATTTGTGAGAATTTGAAGTCTTACTTTGAAAGTGAGAATTTTCCCTCCTCTGCTCACTAGTTAACACGATTCATCTTATTTGCTTATTCTGTCCAAAAACTAAACAATCTCCAGACAGTCACAGCTCTCAGTCAAGAAGATTGAGTCCAGTGAATCTGCAACGTTTTGTTTTTACATGTTGTGTCAGTTACTGAACTGTAGAGGTGCTGTGGGCACAATTGTCTTTTTTGGGAGCAGAAGCAGGTGAGCTGTTTACGCTGAACTCTGCCAACTGGCTCCTTGCCGGAGTTTCATACTTAGCTCACAAAAATTTGTGTTCTCATTTTAACTAAAAGGAATAAGCGTATGTCTAAAGATGTGAAATCATGCCTCTATATTTTGACAGAAGTTACTGATGATGCCAATTCTGAAAAAAAAAAGGACAGACATCAGTTGTTAGTAGATCTGCCAGTGTTCATCAGCTGTCCATTCTGAAAAGGGCACAGCTTTGTTTTCTCTTAACTGAAGCCTCCAGTCAGGCTCTCAGAATAAGAATGATGAAATTGATGTGATATCCCAGCATGCAGCTTGTTGATATGATGTGTTTGTGCAGAGGTACGACACAACGCCCTCTTTGCTTCGTTAATCTTCATGATAAAATGAATCTTCATTCTTCTTTTAGAGGCTGGAGAGCAACAGAGGGAGATGGAGAACAGAGGGAGGGATCTTTCAGGCTATTCCAGGCACTTGCAGCCTCCCCCCCTCCCCTCTCTGACATCACTCATGATCCTGACAGCTCATTGGCTCAAACTGAGAAGGCTCTCTTCTGCTCTTTTAAGAGATAAAAACTGGATTTTTTCATAGATTTATCTGAGGTTCTGCCTTTTCAGTTCCTGTTGAATGAAAATAAATCTCTATAACAACTTGCAGGCTTATCTTGGTCTGTCTGCTGTTTACTTTATGCATATTTCCCTCTTGCAGCTCACTGAATTTTTTCTTTATATGTTAGTCCATGATGCCAGAATAATTTAACACAGGTAATAACACGTAGCATAAAGGTTGGAAATATGGGGAAACAGCTTGACTGGCTCTGACCAAAGGTAACAAAATATGCACCTTTTAAACTCACCAATTAGCAGTTATATTATATACAAAACCTAACTGGTCTTTCAGTCCTGAAGGTTTTATGCTTAGTTAAGTAGCAGACGGCTGGTGTCAGCTTCATCCTCAGCATACAGACATCAGGGTGTTATTGATCTTCTCTAACTCCTCAACAAAGTTAATGAGGGAGCCACCAGGCTACAGAACTATACATACTCTAATTAGCTCCACCTTAACTAGGCACAACAATAAACACATGGGTGCCTCAGTATTAACAATGCAATAATTTGATGTATAACAATTTTATAAATGTAAAGATATGATGATAATACATGCCGTATCTGCTTAGTTTGCCTTGTAGGTATTCAACATGTCCACTAGAGGGTAGCATAGAACATGCTATGATACAGAGTCACGAGAAGTGTCACTGTGTAGTGAACAATGTGAATGAATTACCATCCCACTGTCAGTATAAGATGCGACTTCTTTTTGCATGTGTACGTGCAAACAATCTGCCATCCACGTTCAGTCAGTTTTATAAATGCACAACTGGAAGCTAAAGTGATGATGACATGGTGGAACAAAGTAAAAGCCACTGAACATTATGTCAACACTATACTGACATTTGCATTGTTCCATAGTGGTTTTTCACATTAGCTTTGCGTGCAGAAGTTCCTGAGCTCAAATCCCTGTGGAACCTGTGATTAAAAATAATGGAATGAATAAACTCTGTGAATAACATTAGTGATCAGAAAGAGACTTTTTCTCGTGTTGGCCTCTCACTAGAAGTGCTCTTCTTAATGTTGTTTCCTCACAGAGTATGCCTGAACCTTACATGCATGTGTGTGGGATGTACACACTGACCCTTTATACTGGATCTACAGAGGGATCTCCTCTGAGGAATCCACTATGTTGCACCGCCATGTTTTACAGTAGCCCAGAAAGGACACACCAAGCATAGGCTTTAGAGAGGAACTTCAGTGTTTTTTGCTGCCAATGTATCTTAACAACTTTTGAAGGAGTTTATTGTGAAGTTTTCTGCAGCCAATCAGGATCTCCAGAGTATGAATCCTAATGACTTTTCATGTAGTGCCTCCATTGCATAAAAATTTTAAGTTTCAGTTTATGTAGTACTTGAAGTACTTTAGTACTTTATCATTGTAGAGATGGAACAAAGTAAACGTCCCTGGAAATGACATTAACGTTGCTATGCTCTTGCAAATCTTTTCTTACATCTAAAATCTGAAATATTTCATTTTGAAATTTTTGCTTCTTTCATGTGATTCTACAATGGAGTGCAGTGGTTCCCAAAGTAGGGCCCACGAAATACAGAGAGGGGGGCCACGAGATGCCTTCCAAAAAACAAACAGAATAATCATAATAATTTATAAATGCATATTTAACCTATTGTACAAATTCGGGTTTTATTTTGTTTTATATTCTTTCTTAAATTACTTAAAAATAATATCATGGCTATTCGGCCGTTGACCTTTTGTGTTGTGTTGATGCCCATATAGGCCTAATAGTGTGTTTGTGTGACTGTGCACAATGTTGTATGCCACCTCCAGGGTTGATGGGGGTCCCCAGTCTCTGGCACTGTTATTTTGGGGGTTGCAGCCTGAAAAGTTTGGGAACCCCCTGTAGTGGTTATCGTCTCTGCTTTACACCCAGAAGGACCAGTCCCCAGTACAACCACGCTATGGCATTACATGAGCTATGTATTTTTGTTCTGGATGGGTCAATAATGCTGCTTGGGAGGTAAAGGACAAGAATTCTTCATTGTCAAAGCAAAGGTTAAGTGTTCAGGGTCAGTTTGACATAAATCTGAAACCCCACCACCCCACCCACCCACCCCCCAAAAAACCACAAAAAAACAAAAAAAGACAAAAAACCCCAAACATGTGACAAGCATTGGCAGCCTGCGTTGCTGTGGAGAAGGAAGGTTTGGTGCAATTTGGCCACTGCATGGCAGGTTTGGGAGAAGTGTGTTCACATGTAGGTGCCATGCCGGCAGCTGTTAACAAACTGAGTGGCCCTGGCACTACATGCACTGATGAGGTCTGTGCCTGGAACAACTGTCCAGCATTTTGGCAAAAAAAAAGAAAACAAAAAGAGGCAAAACTCCCGTTGGGTGGCGAATGGTAGCAATCCAGCAATGCAACCAGTGTGGAAGGACCTCTCTTTTGCCTGCCAGTGGGATGTTCGTATAAGACTATGATTTTATGTGAATGATATGCATAGTCAGAGTAAATAAATGAAATGATCTAGAACGCACTCACACTCGGCCCAGTTGCCTCATACAGTGCTTGGACCCCCCCCCCCCCACTGGCCTGCACACACATTGCTCGAGTCTAATCGGGCCTGAGCACGCTTACGTCTTCACTGAGCTGAGCTACCTGATTAATGTTGTGCGCTAGGGCGGTGTATTGGCAAGAGTCTGGCAATATGACACAAATCAAGATACAAGGGATAATGACACAATATATTGTGTTAAACTGCAACACTGTAAGCACAGCAATAAATTGAATTTTTTTTCAATCCAATTTAAGGAAAACTGTCATTTTTTGTCTGTCATATACCTGTCATACTACCTTTTTTTAAATTGCTTAATTGCCTCTGGTATCTGCGATTTTTCTAAGTTTCTTAATCCAGTTTACTTTAGGCTCTCGGTGCAACTGTACCCACCCCACCTCTTCCAACCGTGCCAGGGCCAAGAAAGGGAACGCCCACACTTGTCAAGTGAAATGAATTTAGATATATTTACAAAATTTCTTCAGAAATGTTCTAGTTCCCGTTCATTATTCTGAACCCCCTGCAGCCTGCACCACCACAGACTAAACAGACTAACCCTGCAATTCTCAGGAAGGGCTTGTTGGCTTGAAATGTCACTTTTGTGCTAAATGAATTCTTTGATGGGAGCTTCTTGGTGTGCAGACTTTCATACTTCTTTCTACATGTTCATTTTTGAATTTTTGAATCCGGCAACCACTACGGGATGTGCATGTGTTTTTTTGATTTTCTCTTCATCATTATAGGCCAAAAGGATTCAGTCTCAACCATGTATTAGCATGGAGTGTGATAGCACCGTGTAAAAGGCGCAAAACAATCACACGCACACACACACACACACACACACATGCACACACAAAGTGAAAGCTCCTGGATTCCATAAGTGGGATGAAGTGATGAAGTTTTAGCCAACTGCCTGTCACATGAGAGAGAGAGAGTGCCAGAGGCCCACGCTCATCTCCTCTCCCGGAAATTTGTGTGTTAGTGTGTGGGTGTTGGTTTGTGTGTGTTTTTAGATTCCTCTGCACTCCCCCACTGCTGCCAATCCACGACCTGTGACCCCTGCTGAACCCAGCTGTCAGCTGTCCTGGTCTGCACAGGACAACTTTCTCTATCAGCTTTCAACAGTTTCATTCTTCCTCTCTCTTCCACGTCTGATTACGTTGAAGCTGTTACTTTGTTTGCAACATTTTTACTGTTTCACATTAAGTAGAAGTTACTGGTTTATTGATTAAGATTTTGCATAAAAACAGATTATCAATTTATAGAACAACTCACTACTTGAAATGAAAGTCCATCCAGACCTTTTTGAGTGCCTCTTAGTCGAAGCCTATCATCATGTTATAATGAAATATATCATTTATCATTTGATTTTAGTTTTACTAGAGTTTCATATGAAACTCCTCACATCGTTTCATTTCAACAACTGTTTTAAAATCAAAAGAGGTAAAATTAAACAGTATTTCAGAAAAAATAAGCCCAGTAAACAAAAAAAAAAAGTTTAGTAAATATTTGTGCCAACCTTTAAGGTGGAGTCAGTAGGATTTTACTCAAAAATAAAATATAGACATATACAAAAGTAATGATGCTCAATCATCACTTCTGGGCCAATGTATATGTGTGTTGGTACTATGTATAC
>JAQFJA010000006.1:26359957-26375413 GCA_029874485.1 Naso brachycentron
AAAAAGTAAATTATGAAATTTCTGTATCGGGTTAAAAACTTTACATTTCTTTTCATCTGGATTAAAAGAAACAGGTGAGAGCCACAGGATTTGTTTTCACTGCACAGCTTACACTAACAATGTGACTGATGAGTTCATTTTGAGATGTTTCAGTGTGATCGATCAGTTCATATTAAGATGTTGCCTTCAGAGTCAAAGTAAAGCTGGACTGGAACATCAGTGAGTGTTGGACAGCCACAGGCCCTGAAGTATGAGCTTAAAGTTTAAATCCCTCATCGTCTAACATCCCATTGTTCCTCAAATCCAGCCCACCTTTAAAAGAAGCCTCTCTGAGCCCTGCAACAATGTGGCCCATAAGACCCCCCCAGACAAAAAGAAAGAAAGATCCTCACTCTCTTTTACCCGCGGCTCCCTCTCCTTCACTCCCAGTAAAAGCCTGATCCTCAGTGTGAGAAGCTCTTAATCAGGGGCCAAACAATGAGAGCCCAGATCCCTGAATCCTGACAGGGGCCTGATCTAATAAGCGGAGGAGGGCTGGAGGGGGTGAGGGGGTGCTGATCCAAGGGATTACTGAGGGAGATCTACCCAGCAGTGCGGGCCTCCTCACGTGGGAGGAGAGGAGAGGAAGAGAGAGAGGGATGAAGAGGAGAGATATGAGGAGGATGAGAGTGAAACTGTGCAAAGTGAGATTCATTAAAAATTTGATGCTTTTTCATGTTGCAGAGATGGAACCTGGTGATGAAAACACGCCACTCTGAAATAAAATCTAAAAAAAACCCCAACATTGTGTTATAATACTGAGTCTCCTTTGAGCAGCTCATCAAACTGGTGGACATTTATCCTTTGCATCATTAAATGTGTAATTTCCATCATGTTATGTGTCTAATGGTATTTAGTCTGGTTAAATGATTCATCAGTAATACAGTAAGTATAATATAATAATATATAATCCCACAGATTGCAGCAGCACAACTTTCAAAGCTGCAACTTTTACATCAGTCTGACTTCATTTGTGTCTGACTTTGAAGTTTTATTGCTTCCACTGAAAACAAAGTGCAGTTTCCTGTCTTCTGTCTTCAGTCTCAGGTGCTGCAGGTCAAAATATCACCTGTGGAACATCTGTCAGCTTTTATCTGCAAATAGACCAAATGAATGAAAAAGTATTCCTAAAATCTTCATCTCTGTATTTGACCATTTTATTTTGACATTTAACATGAGCTCAGCACCAACAATCACCTAGATTCCACATCATCATCATCTTCATCAGATCTGAACTGATGAAGTCTAAAGCTTTTATTCATTTAGATGATGAGTTTAAGTGCAAACTGAAGTCTGTGTTGGTAAAGCGAAACGTTTAAATGAAACTATTTTGTTTTAGTATGTAATTTGATGCTAAAAATTGACGTGAAACATTATGATTAACAGCTCACTCTAACTTGGATAAAGTCAGGTGACTGTGTGGGCGGGGCCTCGATGCTGTGTCTCCATCCACTGGTCACCATGGCGTAGCCTCCAAATGATGTCACAGGCACAAGCTGCTGGCGTGTGTATTAGGAAGTTTTTGCGGAGGTGTGTGGCTTCATGGCCCAGAGGAGAAGGAGGATCCATCAGCTGAAGTGACTCTGCAGGCCTGAGACCTCTGATGTGTTCATGGCTGCTGGGAGGAAGAGGAGCCAAAAGACTTGGCGTGTCTGACGGGTCTCCATCATTTTACAGTTTGTCTGTTAAAAAGCAAGAATTTTGTTTCTGTGGAATGGAAACAACTTCCTGTCCGAATGTCAACTCTGCAAAATGAGAACAGACACACTGAAGTTTATTGACTTTGACTTTAATTTTTATACTTAATGGATCTTTTTTTTTTTTTACTCCACCGTCACAGTGAAAGCAGGATTAGAAATGTAACACTTGAATAGACGTGTTTGCGTTTGACTCTTTAGTTGCCTTGCAGCATAAATGATAAATGTAATGAAGTAAAAAGAGTTTAGTGGCTCAAAAATATACTCGAGTAAAGTGTGTTACTTGTAATGCTTCACTCCTGCAGGTAAGTAGCAAGAGTGCTAGTGTAAAAAGAGTAAAGAGCAACTTTATTACAGTTGTAAAATAAATATAATGGAGCAAAAAGTACAAAATTTCCTCTGAAATGTTTTAGTATAAATGTCAAAATGATACCAAAATTCAGCAAGAATCCGAAAATCAAACCAAAGGAGGTACTGTTTGTTTTTTTGCAGCATTTTTTAAATTTACACATTAAAGATTAAAGTTCAATGAGAAGCCAAGAGAAAAGAGAGGAGGAAGAGAGGAGAAGTGAAAGCAGGAGGAAGAGTCGCAGATCCGTTTCCATCCTCTCTGTGTGTTTATTGAAGTGTAATCATGAATAATTCCCTCCATATGTCACACGTTAGCGGATTTCCTGCAGAATGCTGCAGCCAGGCGTCTGCGTTGGCTCAGCACGGAGGTTAACCAAACATGTGTCTGCGTGTACATCCTGACTATATCACACACAGTGTTTGGATCCTTCTGTTGCCAGCCAACTATCTCCAACAACACACGCACACGTCAACAAAGTGCATGTGTCTCTGTGGACATGGACGCGTTCTTCACCGACATTGTACAGTTGTGTGAGTTTTGTACAAACATTCTGCAACAGCGTCTCTATTTGAAACAAATGCATGAACAGAATCAAACCTCCTAGTCTGGAGGCAAGTGTAACTGCTGAGGAATAATAATGTGATGCAGTCGTACTGAGCTTTGATTCTAAACTAAAATGTCAGCACAAGTTATACCACATTTCATGAATAGTTGTTGAGACATTAAACCAAAAATACTCCGTCATGAAATTAATGACCTGCATTCAAACTCAAAAGCTGCTCAGGAGGATTAAAAGAGACGGCAAGTCACTTAGAGAGAGATTGATTCATCAGCAGAAGTCTGAATAAATCTACAACAACGTACACACACACACAAACACACACGCAGCTCCACTTCATTCATTCATTCATTCATCCCTGTGTGTTTGTTACATCACCAGGAGAAGCTTGACGTTGCTGAACATCATTACAGAGAAATATGAGAAAAGCAACATCACAGAGAAGTAAAGCAGGGAATCCTCTTCCTCTGCTCCTCCTCCTCTTTGCTCCTCTTTTGCTCCTCCTCCTCCTCCTCCGCTCGAGGTTATCAGAGCTGGGCTTGTTTCAGCTATGGCACACATCCCAAACACTTCAAAGAGCGATGTGTTCACGCACACACACAGAGGCAGTCAGCCAGCCAAACAAATAATTAACAAAGTCAGTGAGATTAATTAAAGCAGCAGGTTCACGCAGGGTTCAGCCTTCTGTGTATGTGTGTGTGTGTGTGTGTGTGTTAGGGGGTGGGGGGACTCCCCTGCTGGATGCAATGAGGTGACCACAGAAGAAAGAGAGAGGAGGCGAGAGAAAACAGCGGCTGTCATTGAGATCCACGATATCCATCTTCATGTAAACAGCTGTGTGTGTGTGTGTGTGTGTGTGTGTGTGGCTTTTACTTAAGTAACTTAATGTTCTACAGAGCTTTTAATAAGTGTTAGAAGAGCAGCTGAATACGACGAGCTGCACTGAAACAGTTTCATGAGGAGACGTTAAAATGAAGTAAACTAATGAATTTACACTGTGGTGGCCATCCAACCCTCAGCCTCCTTTACAGAAACATTAAAGCTCTTCCCATAGGAAACCCTGCAGGGATGAAAGCACAAATGAGTTTTGCTGTTACACTTCATGATTATTATCAGCAAATTTGTATTATCAGCGTAAATACGTTTCTAAATACAAATTTACACTTGTTTTCTTGGGGTTACTGTGGGCGTGGGCCCAGTGGATTGTGTTTAGCAGACTGAACTCCACCGAGCTTTAAGGACGCAAAAAACGAAACAAAAAAAGATTCATTCAGAATCCCAATTCATCTCACTAACAATTCACAAATTTACTACTTGGATGACTGGGAAATTGAATTGAATGCAACTGGACTTATATGTCTGTGAAGTCTGGTTGCTCCTGATTCAGTTGCCCAGAGATAACTATGACCTGGATGAATGAGAACATTCACAGACAACTTCTGGTTAATACAAGCGTGGCTGTGGCTTTAAAACAAGCAAAAAGGACGAATCTCAACCGCAATCACCCAGAATCAACTCTGACGAGGAGATGCTGATGAAAATTACCCAGCCAACAATCACCAGGACAACAGGCAGGTCTCTGCTGAATGATTTCACGAATTGAATCAGCAGGTCCTTGCCAATTTTCACCCCCACCCAGCATGAAGATCTGGATGTTCAATTTGTTTTCCTGTTATATTCCCATAATTCAACCTGACATATTTGATATCTTTAGAAACTTTGGGTTCTTGACTACAAGATAAGATACAGTCGTGTGAATTTGAGCAAAGTTTGTCTGCACAGCGTGAGTTTGTACTGACAGGACTAGGACGTGTTTTCATAGCAGACTTCTTGCTGTGGGACCCTCTCTGCTCCTTCTCTCCCCCTCTGCCTCCCCCGCTCTGCTTCTCTTTCAGCTCTGTGTTTTGGCAGCAGTGCTCTCCTGCATCACAAAGCCCAGACGCTCAGCTTGTCCCATTGTGTTGCGAACATCGCAGGTAATGATTAACACAAACACACAACAATGGGAGCTCCAGCAGCAGCGTGGGAGTCAACAGTGACGAGGTCGAGACGAGCAGAAAGTGTCTCTGACCCAAACTGGAACATTTCTTCTTTAGCTCTGATGTGATCTGACCCTGCAGTGTTTCTGAGACTAAATTCAGTTTAAAGCTCCATGATGTTTGTTCTGATTTGTGATGTGAACACAAACAAAATGTGCAAAAGAGAATGACAACAAAGTTCTGACATATTCATCTCCTTCACAAACACTCAAACACACCTGGAGCTCTGACAGTCTGTTTGACTGCAAGCTCAGAAAACAAAGCAAAGGTTTATTTATTTTCTTGTCACTTAAACAAACTGAGAATGCAGGAGACGACCAAGCATCACGAGAACTTTTTGCAGAGATTACTGACACAGTGATCCCCCCCCCCCATTACCCACAATCCTCCACTGTCACTGATCAGCACTTAACTGTCAGTCAGTTTCGTGTCGGAAAGTTTGGATGTGATGGAGCACAACATGTTTACGTTGCTGTGACATGGTTATTTTCTGCATCAGCGGACAAATCTGCACAGAAATGACTGAACAGAGACAGAAAAAGTGTCATTACGCTGATAAAACTTTGCTAATGAATCCATCTGCTTTCATCAGTAACTGTTTGATTTGTCTTTGCAGCTGTGTTTGCGAGGTCATTTTTTTCAAACTGTTGAGTTAATAAAGTAAGTTTCAAATGTCTGTGAGTCACATGAAGGTGATAGTTTAACATTTTGAGAAGTTCTCTTCACTTTTTCACTTGTTCACTCTTTGGTTGAGATTTAAAGGAGAAGGTTGATTCTAGTCTGACGTCTGTGGGCTAAATATGTAGCTGGTGCCCGTTAGCATAGCATAAAGAATGGAAGCTAGAGGCAACATGAGCAAAATTCACCCACCAGTATGTCTGAAGCTCATTAGAAACACACTGTTTCTTTCACAAATTAAATAAGTAACGTATTACACGTCAGCGAGCTGAAATGCTGGACGGCTGATTTTATTTTCAACTGTTGCTTCTCGGTCCGCTTTCGAAATCTTAAAAAATGTGTTTCTGTCTTTGCGGGAGATGTCAGATTAACAGAAAAGATTTTGGAGATGATTCACTAAATTTACATGCAGGTTCAATGGACCTGATGTTTCCATAATGTGTCCCTGCTGTGAAGAAGACTAATGAGCAAAGAGCCACACCTCACACACTCCTTCTGACCTTTAAACCACCTCTCTTTCCTTACACACACACACACACACACACACACACACACACACATTCCTAACCTCACATCACCCCACTGATTATCATTTACCCCTAAATCCAACCCCCCCCCCCCACAATCTGTTATCAGCTGTCAGGCACCAACCTGCCCTGCTATTCTCCATTAGCATTAACATTAGCATGCAGCAGGCTATCAATGCTATCTGGACCCGGGGGCACCGGGAGGGTTGGGAGGGATCCCCCATATCTCTGATGTCATCAGATAAGCATTGGGATGGTGGTCTGGTCATGGTCGAGGGGCGGGATCAAGTCGAGGTCTTTGATTTTTTCAGCATTTTGAGTTTTGAAACAGAGAAAAAAATAATAACTCTGAGGTTACAGAACACTGACATGTTACATTTGCTTTCATTTATTTTACTAAAGAACCAGAATCAGCTTTAGCTTTTCAGAGGTGACCTTGTCTATTTCCTGGACGACCGTCCAGAAAATGCTGCGATCATGAGGAAACACACATTTTCTAGGAGAGTTTAACATTCTGGAGAACAACTTATTTGTTATCATTATAGAAAATAAATGTTTCCATGATGGAAATCCAAAGAATTTAGATAAAAGCCTGCAGGGGAAGACATGATATCTTTTAAAGACACTAGTGTAGCGCCCTTTGCAAACTGGCCTAATGAGTATCATGTGCTATTGTTGCTTATATCTGCCATGACTTAGACAGCATCTTCTGCAAGATGCTCATGTGTTACACACTATGGTTAAAGAAAACTGTGGGATTCGCACATCCAAAGACTTTCACAGGTGCTGGATCAAAAATGAAGGCAGAAATCAGAGAGCAGATCATTGCCTGAAGAAGATCACTCGATGGAAACGTTGCTTACTAAAATAGTTGGAGCTTTTTACAGTGTCCTGATCCTTTTTCTGCTTTCTAATTTTTACAAACGATGGTTTATGAGAGGACACAGGAAGAGTTTAGTAAAGAGGAAAAACTACGGAGAGAAGATCAACGCTTGTGTCGGTGTGAAGTCAGAGGCTCTGTGATTGGCTCAAACAAGGAAACAGCTGAACTCTGTCAGGGGAGAACTTTCTGCTTCTGTCAGCTGACCTGAGGTCACTTAAACTCTCTCTCTCTTCTGCATCATTTACTGAAAACGTTGCGTGGTTGCAATGTATTCTGGTCTCTTTCATCATTTGACATGACTTTATACTTAAGCTTCAAAGCTCAAAAATTCTTGACAATTGTCAGTCAGCTTTTTGATAAAATGTAACAGCAAAGTCGTCAGTTTACTGTTTCTAAACTGACACGTAAATTGATGCAAACAGATAAAACACGTGACAAAAAAACACGCTGAGCTGACTTTAATGCTTCAGTAATGGGCGGGTCGATGGGCCTTTGAATATAAAGAGGCGCCTGCAATCCCACCTGAGTCTCATTGGCATAACAACAAGCTGCAATAACATTAACACCGCTGAGCCCTCCCAAAACACAGGTAATCAACACACACACGCACGCACACGCACACGCACACACTGTAGAGGACATAAATTAATTTCCTGGTGACTGAGTCAAACTGTCTCTAGACAAACTGCAACCTGAAGCCAAATTTTACCTCAGATCTTCACACTGAGATTTTATGATTTGAGTGTTTTGACCCAAAGTGATGACGAGTCCCTGTAACATGCCTGTGCAGACAGATTTATGTCTACACACACAAACACACACACACTCCTTCAGTAGTGCCAGCGGCATCAGCTCGGCTCTTATCTGTTTTATGACTTCCACTCTGCATCATTTATTTGTGTACTTTGACTTTCGCTGTAAATCTGCATCTGACCTGACGCACTGCAGCGCAGGGTCGAAGGTCAAATCTGGAATAAATTTCCACACACAAATTTCAGCCAAACTCACTCAAACTGTGGCCACTCGAGATTTTTGAGCCGCAGATAAATATTAACCGAATACGCAGCTGCGTCTTCACGTCCTGGTGATTTATGTGGAACTTTTATTCTACAGCGGCAGAACTTCAGTCAGATTTTCTCGGAGCGTCTTGGTGGCTCACTCTCCTAAATCGGGTCTCTGTGTTTGAGTCCAGACCTTTGGAGCTCGTGATTGGCCTCCCTCTCACAGGCACTTCCTGTCTGTCTTCACAATAAAACCTGTCCAGCAGAGACAGAACAATCATCCTAAATGATTCTCAGGGGCTGAAATGAGTTTACTGGTGCAGTTTAACCGCTGTGGGTGTTTACAGGGACACAGGTTAACTGGCTCTGCTCAGTGCATTTTGCACCCTTTTGACAGGAAACAACACATTTTCTCTGTATTTTCAAAAGGTCACCAGATCTGCTTTAATCAAAACTCTTTTTCTGAGGTTTTTAATCCATCATGGCAACATTTTTTTTCATACAAGAGCTCCAACACAAGCCGGAAAACATCCCGACATCCTCCAGTAAAACCAGACTTTTGCTGCCAGAAACAAACATCATTTTGTGTCCAAACAAAAATGTCCTCAGTAACATACAAACGTCAAATCCGCCAAAAGTGACTGAAGCCTCAGAGAGCAGGAAAAACTGATTTGTTTGATAGAAATCACCTGTAATGTTGCTGATGTAAGTTTGTCGTGCTGCAAGAAGAAAGAAAATGTTGATCGATTTGTTTCTTCATACTTGATCCTTTCCAAATGTTTGTTAAAAAGCAGCAGAGCTGCAGGTTTGTGGCTGAGATGCATTTACAATGTCAAACGGAAGTGAGACAGAAAACGGAAAGTTAATGATTTTTCATGTCAGTGTTTTCATGCGATCGGATGTTCACATTTTATCACTTTATTGTCATTATCAGTGTTTTTTTAATCTGGTCTTTGCTCTGATCTCTGACAAAATGATGCTGCAAACTTCTTGCTCTTACTTTAAACTTTTCTTAGTGAATAAAAATCCACAGTTCTTTGCTGTGAACAGTGAAATCCTTCAGAAATGAGCACATGGAGGCGCTGAGGCTCACAGCTAATGGGATTACAGGCTCTTGTTGTTTTACTGATGCAATTAAAAGGTGGAGGCCTTCACAGCCTTCAGCCACTAAAGCAATGTACTTGAATGCATCTGCTAAAGAGGTCTCACTGATCTGTTTGCATAAGGGACAATTCAGACGCAATAAATGTTGATGCATCGTGAAAAAGCTGTTTTAATAACGTGATTTATGAGCCTGACTGTAGAAAAACTCCCGAAATAATTTCAGAAGTTGTGAAATTAAATCGTGTTTCACACAGAAAAATAAGAGTTTGAATATTTATTTCAAACTCCAGCGCAGACTCCAGCAGAGGAAAGACCCGCGCAGACTCTTGGGTTTATTTGCTGCACTGTAGGGATGGGGGTGTTTTTCAGGGGGGCAACAGAAGCGCACCACTCCCCTCCTCCTCTTCCTCCTCCTCCTCCTGCTCCTCTGGCCGCTCTCAGACCATTGTTGTTGTGCCTGCCGTCCGCAGAGCTGCAGAGCTGCTGGAGAGTGTGACGGACTCACTCTGCCTCTGCTGTCGAAGAGAAACGGACCGAACAGGCAGCGCTCCGCGATTCACACTCACCGGATAAACTCACCGAAAAGAGGAGAAGCTGCGGGAGCGCTGCGTAAAGACGCACAGGAAGAGTTTCCAAGACCTCAGTTTCACCAAAAGCGGACTGAGCTGCGGGTGCGTTTTATCCGCCGGCTTTATCAAACTCTTTCTCTCATTCTGTCGCCATATCGGACCTTTCTTTAACAGTTTCTGGCTGAGAAAGGACTTGTCTTTATTTGCTCAGATCCGCGTTCTGGTTCCTGGTCGGCTTTGTTTCTTTGCATGGATTCAGCGCTGTGAACGGCCACTGCAGTGGACTTTGCCCGGAGGATCACGGCTCGTTCCTCCGCTCAGCAGGGGAGCCCGACAGCTGTCGTTCATGTTCCAGATTGTTTTTGATGGATTTATAATCTCGACTTGGCTTTTAACTGGATTCATACCAGCCGTGAGCCGCTCCACGCTGCGTTGGATACAGCGCAGCTCCAAATGAGGATCCCAATATTCAGACGGATCGACCGGGACGAGGAGTGACTTCTCCCCGGTGCCAGCCACCAGAGCGCGGACAGAGCGGGAGGAAAGGTGGGTGAAAACAGACGGAGACAGCTGGCGCTTCATAGTTCATTCATTTTCAGCGGGCCACGCGCACTGAGCGTTGCATTACAGTTACATGTCACAAATGTTACTGACAGAAGCCTCAAATAAATGACTGAAAGCCTTAAAACTGTGAGAGAAAGTTCTGCGATTTCACTTATTTTCACCAGTTTTCTTGAAAATATTGGATTTGTCGAAATGAAGCAGAAGAAGGTCTTAACTTCCCAGCTAGAGACTCATTTACTTCGTAAACTCGTGAATTCATCCACGTTCTGTGACCGAAACAGCCTGCAGCTTCGTGAATCCGCAGCTGAACGTGTTATGTTTTGCAACGCGCAGGTTTCAGACATTGAACCTTCACAGGGACTCTGAAGAGAAAAGAGCGTTTGTGTCGCTCAGCGGAGTTTGGACTCGGAGCGCAAATCACACGAAGCTCCGCGTTTAATTATGAAACTTGACACATTTCAGCGCAAAGGTACCAAAATAATTCAGCGCGTTAAGACACGATCGGCAAAGAGAAAAGCCTCAGGTTTCAAGTGGTTAAAAACATTATCACCCTGATTTAGTCACTGATCTCAGGATGTGTGAGACATTTTGCTGAATCGATAGAACTGATTGAGTGACGGCAGCAAACATGTGCAAACTGTCGTGACTCCACCTGTCAGTGAAACAAACTCTAACGTTTTTACGGTCCTTAGTTTATTTTCACTACAAGGACAGTTTGAGATTAACAGCTCATGACCGGTTTAATAACTGAGATGACTTAATGTGACAGAAATATGAAGAACATTAGAAATAAAAGCCTCCGTGACGCTCACGAGTCACGACTGAAAGGCAGAAAACAACTGAAGTACTTTGGTTCAGGAGGCGCGACGTTTTTTTCAGCATTAATGAAGAAAGACCGTTTCATTCAACAAGCTGGTTCTTTAAACAGTGTGTGTGTGTGTGTGTGTTTGCAGCAGCGTGGGGCGCGCGCTCCGGGGTCTGGCGCCGCTGCGCAGTTGGTTCGACTCGCAGCAGAAAAATCTCTGTATTATTCTTTTGATTTCTTCTTGTCTGATTAAAGTTTGCTGCATAATGGCTTTATGGCGACAGTGATGAACCGAAAACACCTTTGGAATAACATTTGGTAATAATAAAAATAAATAATAATGTTTTTTCGTGGAGTTCAGGTGTCAAGTGTTTTCAAGAGATCAAATTTTACTGAGCTGCACTTTTTTGTGGAAACTGGGAGTTTGTTTTTTTTTTTTAACTTTGCTGTTAAATCAGGAAACTTCATGTGGCTATAAATGTTTTTTAAGAACAGCAGTGCTTGGAGCAGCTGAACATATTTCAGATTTTAAAAGGCTGAAAACTTGCTGTGAGCTGATACTCAAGTGATTTAGTCGATGACAGAAGAGATCAGTGGGAAAAATCATTTTTTTGGAAAAAGTATTGAACAGTGATTCTGAATTCTTGTTCCAACTTCAAAATTGTGAGGAGCTGCAAACCGTGATACCTTTTTTTCTGTATTCTGACAATTTATAGACCCTATAAGCCTATATTTACCAGATCTGTTCCTTTTAAAAGCAACCTTTAAACCTTAATTAGAATCTCCAAACAAAGGCATTAAAAATCCAAATCCAGTTGAGACCATAAGTGAAGTTTAAAGTTGTTAACTTGAGTCAAAGTGAGGAGACGTCCTCTGTCTCAGTGTTTCGACCTCCTGAACCTGGAGGCTTATCAGCTGCCAGTCGGATCTCTATTGCTCCTTCAGATTCTGCAGCTTCCTGGCAAGTTTCAAGTGTTTTTGTAGCGACGGTTCATTATGCCGGGACAGGCCGAGCTCCATCCACTGACAAACAGCAGGCGGTAACAGCCCTGCTCCTTTATTCATGACGCAGGAGAGTGGTGGAGGAGTGCGACAGTTAGCAGGACACCTGGTTAAAAATACAGCTGCTCACAGTCAAAACAGACTCTTAAGCTGTTTGTCTGCTTTTGTTTGTGTTGTTTTGCCTCCTTGTTCTCAGCTGAGCAGATAAGTTTGTATCTTTAGCTTCAAGAAATGAAGTTTCTGATCAGCAGACCCTCCTGTGTTTTGTTTTACTCAACAGGATCCAGATTGTGGAACTTTGTGGGTTTCTGATGCCAGAGACCAGAGCGTGAGGCCGGAGATTTCTGCCCTTTTAAACACACACAAACACACACACACAATGGAGAAGATGGTGAGGTTCTGCACGTTCTGCGTTCTCCTGGTCTGCTGGATAGACGGAGTCCGGTCCAGAGCCTTCGATGAAGGAAGAAGCAAAGGTAAGAGCTGAGACACGTGAAACAGATTCCAGGTTCCTTCCTCGCCTTTGGTTTGTGTGAAGTGTGTGTGACTGCAATGTTGCTTCTATGGATCCACAAACAGTTTGTAGAAAATCTGATTGTCTCTTCCTGCTGCGTTAACATTCACCACAGTGAATTGCTCAGAAAAAGAAAGGACCTGCAAGGTTTCGATCGGTCCACTTTCTCTTCCTAGAAAGTGTCAGTTTGTTGGCAGCTGCGTCCGCAGAGGAAGTTGAGGTGACACGAGAAATGACAGAGAGTCTCTTGGATGGAGCGAGGAAGGAAAAAAGCACTGAGTGTTGTTGCTGCCATGAACGGAGCTACCTGATCCGTCCGAGGCCTCGAGGCTCGGAAGTGTAAATCTGCCTGGCTGAGTGCCATCTGTGAGGGTGTGGGGGGGTGGGGGGTGTGCAGGAGGGGGTCATTCATGCTTTACAAACAGAAGTCTCTGCATGAAGTCACCTTTGCAGGGTTTCACTGCTGCTTAGATGTAATCAGGAAAAAACCTGATTTCTCTTTTGCTGTAAAATAAATCAGCTTTTCAGATTAAAGGGGAAGTTAAAGATGAAAGTGGATTGTTGCCCTGGAGGCATCAAGCACAGAAGCTGTCTCTCTTCTCTGTGGCCCCACTTCGCACTGCGGGGCCAGGTGAGGCCAGCCAGGACTTGCTGCTCCGAAGACAGCGTGCAGGAGGAGCCAGAAAAACCTTTGACGAGTCAAACTGGACTAAGAAGAGAAAGATCTGAAGGTCATGAAACATGCAGGTCTTCTTGCCGCTTTGGAGTTTCAAAAAAGTTCTCACACAAATCTGACAGGAAAGAGGGAAGTGGGGTTTTTTTTGTTGTTGTTGTTATTTTCCACTTTTCCACACAGAAACAACCTCATTCAAAACCACATTTATCTGCCAAAGTCAAACAGCAAATCAAGGCTTAATCTCCAGAAACAAACGTCTTCGTAGTTCCCAGCGAAACTTCAGTAAACAACTGCAAAGCTCTCCAGCTGCTCAGTTTTGAAAAATTACAGCAATTGCAGCACAAATTATAGTACATTTTTTTAAAATCAGTCAGTTTGAGTCCAACTGAGGAGATGAAGGCCAGAGGGACCCACAATGCACTGGTCACACCCCCGATGTTTGTATCTTCTGCGAGGGACTCTCACTCAAGCACTGGTATTTCTTATGATGTTCATTTTTTGATTTTTCAGAGGATTTTGTTTCACAAAGCTTTTCTTGATCTGTTTAAAAGCTTCTCAGTCTCTGGGCGTTTTCAGACATGTTGCTAATTTGATAACAGCTGAGAGAAAATAAATCACAACACTCTCCAAATATAATTATACATCTAATGTTACAAACCACAAGCTGCTAAATGCAGGGATCCGGCTCGTCCAAAGGTTTTTTCTTCCCTCGGAAAAACTTATTTTAACTCCGGCTCTTGGCCGTATCATTACAGATTATATAAACTTCTGACTTCAGCTGTTGTCTGAACACTCAGCTTTCTGCTGCTCTTTATCCCTGCAGAGCAAATATTAACACAGATGATGTCAAAGTTTAAAGGATCGGCAGCTTAAATCCATGAAACTTTTCAGTCTATTCCCCCAGAATGGAAGCGCTGCGTTTTTGATTACACACACAAAAAACAAAAAACGCTGCTAATTTTTTAATTTTAATAGTGATAGCGAGGGACATGCCATCTTGGCTTCGATCTCTGCACACAATAAGTGGCTGTTTTTTTTTTTTTATGAGTGCATCTGCTGGTCAGACAGAGTGATCAAAGCAGAGCTGCATGTGCACAGAGTTGGACCAATCATGGCTGACTGCATAATTGCTGTTTAAACAGATAATGAATGTAACATTAATAAAATATATATTAATGCAGGAAAACACACCGGAGCTACTGCTCATACGGATCAGTCACAGGCAGCTTCATGACTTTATGAACCTCACGGGTGAAAAAGAGTTCTTAACCCGAGGGCCACGGACTAGATTTCTTCCACAGCCTTCAGCTGGGTTTTGTAGCTTCATCTGCAGAGTTTGATCAGTTGTCATGACAGTCTTATAGAATATTTCTTAATAAATTGATATTTATATAGATTTTTTAGTATATCAGTATAATGAAAACATCTGTTTTATAATGTTGTCAGTCATGCATTTTCTGTTTTGCTTTATGTGCTCTAAAAACAGGTTGATAGATACTTTAAAAGTCCTTATAATTTTCAAAAAGTGCCACCCAGAGTTTTATAAATGCTTTATGAATTGATATATATGTCAACATGAAGAGTTTTTACACATCATGGAAGTAAAGCTGCAAACTGACCTGATTGGATGAAATCTCATCAGTTCTCAGCATCAGGAGTCATAACTGAAAGATCTTGAGATGTTGTGCTAAAAAAACAGACCTGACATGGAAAGAACAGGCTGGATTCTGCTGCTCTGTTATAGAAAACGTTTCTTTGAAACTCGTCTTTGTCCCAACTGGTTTCCAGCGAGCGCTCTGCTGCCGGCCCGGCCGACCGGCTGCCTGGCTGGCTCGCACCAGCCAGAGCGGTTTGTTTGTGTTGTGTTGTGTTTTGTTTGCCCCCTCGCCTCTGGGTGACAATTCACACTCTGCCGCGAGTTCAACTCAAGGGCACCATCCCTGTCCCTGCAAGTTCATTAGCATATACTGTAGGTATCCGTATGAGTGTGTGTGTGTGTGTGTGAGTTAACCCAGTGCCCTGCAGTGCTTACACCAAAGTTCTGGCAAGGCAGAGGAGAAAGATGTATTCTAAGTTAAGCCTTTGAAGGAGAACGCATGGCTTTGATGTGCATGTAGGTCTATAGAGGAGAGTATTCATGTTAAAATGAGAGAGGCAGAAACATACAGCAAACCTCACTGAGGCACACACACATATAAGCACACACACACACACACACACACACACACACACACACACACACACACACACATACAAAGAGCAAGCACTTCAAAGAGAAGTTGAACGAGGCCTTCCTGTATGGACTTCATGGCTGCAGGCATTATATCTCTGTCTCCTCTGAAAAAAAGGTTTTCTTTTCTCCCCGTGAACTCATGGATGTCCTCTTTACTTTGCAATAGTTGGAGTATGTGTGTGAACATGCTTGTGTTTGTGCTTTATACGGTTTG
>JAQFJA010000006.1:26389278-26402377 GCA_029874485.1 Naso brachycentron
TAGAATATTAAAATATTGTATGTACATATCAACAACAGGAAGACAATTGCCTTGTTATAAATTATTCTGAATGACACAGAAATGAAGGTTATTGGAGGCAAAAGGTGAGAGGAGTTGAATCAAGTGTTCTAAGTGCCAAACGTGTCACAGCTGTCACATGACTTCATGTTCAGGTTTCATTCCAAAATCACAACAAATTTCATCTTCAGTGAAATGTCAGAAAATTAAAAACACAACAATCTGTTTACATCAGAAACTTTTGCGAAGCCTATGACAAGTTTGACCAACCAAGAAAGAAAATTCTTGTTTCCCTTCAACAACTCAAAACCTCAAAGCCGTGGGGTCAGATAATTATGAACTGAATTTTTAAAAATGTCTTGAATTTGGGAAATTTTGGAGTGAAACCTTCCATCGTAGTCAACTGCAATAACTTGTGGTCAAACACCAAAAGGAGGCGATGGCTTGTTGCTTTTTGACAAAAAAACAAACCAGCAAGATATTTAAAATCTCACAAGCTGTATAATGCTTCTTAATTCATTCAGATCTGAAGGTCATGAGACCGACTCTTTGCCCAGAGACAGTGTGTCCACAGTAGGACTCGTCCTCAAAGGAGGACTGACCGTTCAGCATGGGGACTCTGTTGGGGAGCTGGCCCAAGCCCACTGTCACTGCTGGGGGGGGTGGGGTTACTGAATGTGAAAGCCAGTGTGATTGATTTCAAATAGAGGAGAAGGGGGAGGGTCCCTCCTTTGTGTGGCTGTAACCCTTCACCCAGCCCAATCTGTTGGCGAGGGGTCCTCAGGTCCGCAGCCTGGCCGGACAATGAAGGCTTTGCAGGCTTAATGGGTGTGACTACAGACCAGAGGGAGTTCTGGGGGGGTTGTGGGGAAATCTTGGGCTTGTGTGCAAATGAAGAGGCTCTTATTATGGAAATGTCTCCTCTTCTCTCCCAAATGCCCCTATCTTTATCCCTATAGCCACCATCTTTTAAATTACAAATCTTAATTCAGATTCGCTGCTGCCACCAGGAGCAGCTGCAGAAAATTCCCCTGTGGGGTAAAATGCCAACTGAGGCGCCGTCCACCTCCTCAATCTGACCACAGGCAAAACAACCGAGACACAGACAAAACCAGCAGGGACAGTTGTGTGAAATTACATTCCAACAAAAGAGATCAAATCATGTGATCAGATGGTCTCTGATCCCTCAACAGTCAGAGTTTTACTGCTCAACTATTACCAAAACTCAACATATTTTTATCACAGACTTGTCTTTTGTGAACGAGCTCATGGCCTCCTTCATTCACCTGAAACAGGTTTCATTTGGCTGCATTATCAGTTGCATTGCATCATTGCTCTCATTACTCCTTACTTTCTCCTTTTCTTCTTTCAAGTGTTTGAAAGTTTTAAGGAAAACGGAGGGTTTCATTCCAAAATGCTCTAAATGCTTCATCCAGTCATCTGCTGTCTGACAGGATTCATGTGTCGTCTCGTCTCATTTGTTTGTATTTTCAGCTGTCAATCATTAGTCACTGATGGATTTCTCATTTTGGAATGAAGCTTCTCTCTACATGTACATTCACAAAGTATCCGGATACATTTGCAACTTTACATTCCAGTTTTATGCTCTTCTCTCAGATAGAAACTGTAAACAATCACAATGTTCTTAAACATTTCCTCAAGAGAATTATTTTAGAAATATCTAATTTATTTGTTTATTGTTTTGTTTTTATATGAAAATAAAGTATAATTTAAAATAAGCAGCTGTGTCCTCTTCTCTGTCCGTCCGTCTGTGAGCTTTGACAATAATCAGACTCAGCGGTGGCTGAAAATGTCCTGACTCTGGCAGGTTGTTCTTGTTGTAGTTTACCTGAGATTATGCCTTTAATTTGTTCGTGACAGATGGAGCTCAGTCAGGATTTTCAGATCCAGCTTTGGTGGAGAAGAATCGGTTTGTATGGATCGCAGCTAAAATGTTCTCGTCCAGACTGCTAAAAGTTGAAATCACATCAATGTGGCTGTTATTCTTTTTTAACAAACTGTTGAATGTTTGAGCTTTTTTAAAATTTCTGTTTCAAAGCCACCCTACAGATGTTTAATCAACCAATCAGCAGGCTTGACAGACAGGTCACATGACTTTGTTCATCTTGGGGAGGCATTAGCTGCTTTGACCTGCATCTTTCCTTTGCGTGAATTTTTTCAAGTCATGTTTCATGGTGTGGCAACGTGAGCATTTAATGTTGAGGATGTTTGTGAGTATCAGTTTTAGTATTTTGCAAAGAGAACACAGTAGCAGGTTTAGATGGTCTGGTCATGTGATCAGGATGCTTCCTGGGCGCCTTACACTGTAGCGTTGAACTGCAGCTACAGACAGACCTAAAAGCAAAAAATCAAGCAGAATGGGAGAGACACAAATGTGAGAAAGATGAAAGACAGACACGGTCACAGAGACGGCGAGACGGAAGAATGAAGAGATGGAGGTCAAAGGTCAAGAGGAGGGAGGAGAGGGCAGCAGCCTTTTGAAGTGTCTGTGTGAGTGTGTGTGTGTGTGTGTGTGTGTCTGTACATGCTGTGTGGTCTGTTCATGTTTGGGTGTCTTATCTCCCATGTACAATAAATCTTGATCACCCACAACTCTCTCTCTCCTTCTGACTTCCTGCTTGAACCGTTAGAAATCTGAGTCTTGGTTTGTGCCTGCAAGTTTGTGTGTAACCTTAATTCTTCTCATCAGCATAATTTCTGCAGAACTACAAAAAGAGAAGAAAATCTCCAAGTGAAGGACAAAGAACTGTTTGTCACACATCATTTACTTTTGAAAGCAGAGACACCCATAGGGCTTGTTTAGACGACAGCAGCTAAAAACGCGAAAGTCTTTAAAATAATCTGTGTTTACATGAAGAACTGAAAGCGCTGCAGTATGCATGCCAGGCCGGTAGTGGGCGATGTGACTTTGTAATGACAAACCATTGGAGCTACCGAAATTGTTTACTTTCTGTTGCTGCTAGGCCCTTGGCAGCCACAAATGGAAGAAATTCAACCATAATTTGACTTATAAATTTTAGTTACGAACACATGAATTTGCCTCAATAGACTGCTGTCATACTTTGGGTGCACTGCACAGAGTGTTCAGTCAAAGTTTGGTAGTGGCTACTGCGGAATGCACCGACTTGTGCTAGCATTAGCATTAGTGTAGTCACCGCTTCCACAGGCTCTCCATTTACAGTTTACACGGTTAGAAAGAAGGTTGATGTTTCAAAAGATTACACCCTTAACTCAGTTTTAAAAGTTTGCAGTTTCAGGGGTTGCAGCACGCTGCTGTCATGTAAAAGAAAGGCCAAACCACAACAGATGTTTACCATTTAATGTATGTAAATTTAATCAAACTGGAATTGTCACACTTCGTCAAACACAAGTTTTGAACGGCAACCATTTCCCAGGATTCTACACCACCTCCATCCGTACACCTGAGAACTCAAAAAAACATCCAAACAAACAAGCATGCCAGGCCAGAAGGTAGCAATAAAGATAACATCAACAATGCTTCAAGAATTCTGAGGCAGCCCCGTCACCAAGAACTGGTGACAGCGGACATTTCTGTAAACCACAGATTTGTCAAATTTGTTTATTACATACATTTCAAAGTGACACAGTTCTGATTAAATGCAAGCCTCAGCGTTACATTTGCAAGGCTTAGTTAGAAGTTAGTTTCAGCCAAGTTAATTTAGCACCAATCAAGAGATCCAGCCATGTTTGTGAGGACAAAACCAGGTTTTTTACAGAGACATCAGGACATTTTCCAGCTGTTTGAGGAGAAAAACCCAGATGTTTGAAGTCAAGCCTAAGCTTCAGACATAATACAGTGGTGACAACTAGAAAAGATCATTTATGCTGCAAGGCACCGGCAAAAAGAGAAGACACAACATAGAAACACTGCTGGATTTAAAATGCAAACCCGAACCCGAATCATAGCTTTTTAAAAGTTTGACAAGAAAGGAAATGCATCAGACAGGTTTGTTTGCTTTCAAGAGCTCCTTTCTGTTTGGATCAGGATGCCAAAGTTTAGGGTAATGGTGACACACACACACACACACACACACACTTAGGCCTACATGTGTAATGTGAACACAAAGTGACCTCTTCTCTTACAGGACAGTGTGTTCAGTCTGTTGCAGTTGCTTAACTCCAGATACAAAGTGTGTGTGTGTGTGTGTGAGTGTGTGAGTTCACTCTACTGACCTAGTATCAGAAAAGGGATAAGTTGAGGTCATTTAAAGTTTGTCCGTCACAGCTTTGGCCCTTTATCTGCTGATTTGTTTCCTTCTCAACTCATCTGATTCGTTCAGCTTCAGCTTTGTTGTGTTCACTTTCAGCACAAACCACAGTTTTCTTGGAACATCAGAGATCTTCAGTTTAAGGACTGGTAGCTTTATTTGATTTCACGTTATTTCATCATTTGAATTCAACTGCAAAAATAGGTCAAAGACGGGTTCAGAGTCTGAATGACCTGCAGATCATCTGTGAGCGGTCTCTGTTTGAGGGTTTAAACCTGCATCACGTTCATGCATGAGACTGTTAGTGTCAGCTTTCAAAGAGACAAAGGCAAAACATAATCCAGATACATTTTCAGTCGATTCTGGCCTGTATATGTTGAATCAACAGCACTTTTCATCCCTTAGTGAATTTCAATAATCAAAGGATCATATTTGTTATGAAGGCACTGAGAGCAGACATTTTAATCCTTAAAAGGGCAGGAGAAACGTTTTAGTCAGAGGTAAAATAAACTGAGCTGCTGACAATATCTGTCCTGCTGTTCCTCATTCTAATAACATCATATAAGTTCCAACAGCAATAGACTCTCATCTCGTGCTGCCTAAATATTTAAAGGGATAGTTCAGTTCATTTGTTGTGGGGTTGTATGAGGTACTTACGCCAAGTCAGTGTCTTACCTGCCATAGATAACTGTCACTCACTCTCACAGATCATGGTTCTGCTGTAAACGGTACCAACAGCAACACATCTTAAGTCAAACTTTCTATGATTTTGTAGTGATACACCTGCCAGACTGAGTGCTCTCAGCCCACATGTAGCATCACATAAAACACTCTGACAGATTGTAAACTGCCTGATACCGAGATCATGAGCAGTATCAGCTGAAAGCAGAGCTGGTCTCTGTGGTGACAGTGGTGGAGCTGCATCTACAGGGTTCATGAAGGACGAGAAGAGCGCCACCAACAGCTTTGAAGCAGCAGCTGCTGGTTTACATGATACAAGTTTTTGTTGTAGTTTCTAGTGGTTTGCAGCTTTGTGCAAGGAGAGATCGGAAAAAACATTTATGATCAACGTCTTCAGAATTGTGGAAAATCAGCTCACTGTGGACAAAACTTTGACTTTGTTGTACTTTTCTGCGCTCATCAGTCAATAAACAGGGATAGGAGGTGAACCTGACATGAAGCAACTTCTGTTTATCACTGTTTAAAGTTTAACTGCTTTGTTGCAGCACACTGAACCCTGGACTACACACACACACGCACACACGCACACAGCAGCTTTATACTGTGTGTATGTGTGTGTGTGTGTGTGTGTGCGTACACGGTGCAGTGCAATGTTTTGCTCTACTTTATCTACTGACCTCCGGAAGTATTTGTGATTATATGTACACACACGCTGAGTGATAAGGCAGGAAGAGAGTGCGGACACAGGATGTTGAGTTAACACTGGGACAACATGAGGGCGGCTTTTCAAACAGAGAAGCAGCCGTAACACGAGTGGCAGCCTCGTACATCCGTAC
This sequence comes from Naso brachycentron, assembly GCA_029874485.1. Lineage (NCBI taxonomy): Eukaryota > Metazoa > Chordata > Actinopteri > Acanthuriformes > Acanthuridae > Naso > Naso brachycentron. The sequence continues at coordinate 26,395,064 of JAQFJA010000006.1, forward strand.
CGCTGCCTGCTGACAAAACCTGCCGCAGAGAGGAAAGCTGTCACATTAAAGAGGTCGCTCTCTGCACATAGCTGCACATGGACAGTTTGCACTGACAGCAGAAAACTGCATTAGACACTGACAAGGCTGCTTGTATGAGTCAGGCTCTCAGAGACCTTAGAAATGTTTTTCATTGTGTGGTGTGTGCTAGTTTGATGAAGCACAATTTTTAAAAAAAATAGCCACTACTTAAAGCTGAGGTAGGCCAGATCTGGAAATCAAGGTAGCAGCAGCATGACACTTCCTCCGGTTTTTGCTCTGGCTTGCGTTTTATTTTGTTTATTGAAGCTCTTTCTTTTAAGTCTAGTTCACGTCAAATATTCACGACGAGATGCAACGGTTGCAGGGAAAGTTGCAGCGGCGTAAACTGGTCCATCTCAGCTCGACTCAAGTCGGCTGATGTTGTTGACTGCAGCTGAGTTTGTCAAGTCACCAGAGGCCAGTTTTAGAATGTAAGGCACATCACTTGTTTTAACAACCAATCAGCTCGCATTGACATCACCTGTCGCTAAGAAGTGCGGTGTAGAGCGGCCATAGGAACACATGCTCTGTGAAATTACATTGAGGAGAGGTGCGGAAGTCTAGTGGTCTTTCAGAGCACCTGAATTATAATATGCTGAAAGATTATTATGAGTTTTTTGTGCAATGACACCAAAAATAAACTGCCTACACAAACTTTAAGGTCAGCACGGTGGAGCCATGTGAGCACATGAGGACAGAGGACATTTGACAGCTCTGTTGTACTCTGCAGTGTTTTCTGCTGTTGTGCAATGAATGTAGTTAACCCACTTATTTCACAAGCCTATCCTTATGTGTCCATCCTGTCTGTCAACATACATATATGCCGTTAGTAAGTTTAACTCTAATGTACTTAAAAATATAGAAAGAATGTCTCAAGAAGCGTTTACTTAATTCTTAATGCCACTTATAATCTGTAAGTCAACATTTGAGACTCTCTCTCTTTTTCTCCATCTCGAAAACTTCACTGTTGCAGCTTTCATTTTGAAAGTACAGGAAAGTATTTAACAAGTCATGCTCATGTCTTATCGCTCACGTTTCTTCCTCCTTTACGCACAAATCTGACTCTGATCTTACACATCCCATTGGCTCTCTCTAAGGTGAACTAGTGGTGCCTCAAATCTTGTGTCATCAATCATCCTTCACATAGTTGATCCCACAGTTTCGGTGAATGCTCACAAGCAAAGTTTCACTGTTTATAGACCTCAATTTGACTCCCTCTGGTGAGCAGGAAGCATTTCATTTCAGCCTGAAAAAAGTCCAAAAAGTTAAAAAAGTAACACATTTTGTAAAGATAAAACCTCTGTGTGTGTGTGTGTGTGTGTGTGTGTGTGTGTGTGTCTATCAGGGACATTGAGATGCTTTAAATGGGACATGCTGCAACAGATCAGATCAGGTAACATCGGAGGACAACTGAAAGTGACAGACAACAAGCAGACACACCTCCTCCTGTCTCCTATGGTAACCCCACAGGGTCAAAACAGGCACAAATGGTTATATATGTATTAAAGAGTATATTTAACAAATCTGTTAGTTTCATCTGCTCTAACTGTAAATCAGAGAAAAAAAAATCATTTTTGTAACAGTAAATAAAACTTGAGATATCATTGCTTAAAATTTACAGATTTAAGAGCAAAAAGGGCAGATTGAGTCATTCTGTAAACATGCAGTGGAGCATGTAAAAAGCTTGTATTGGGATATTGTCTGAGGCCCTCGGCATCCTGAGCTGCACATGGAGACAGGAGGGGCCCCATAACTCTGCTTTCTGCGCCGCCCGTCTCCGTGGCTGCCGACTGGCCCTCGTTATTTATTACGCTGTAATTTCTGCAGACTAATTGATTTGGCTCGGCTTTCAGGCTGCAGGGAGGCAGGAAGTCAGGCAACCGAGAGGGGAGGAGGGAGGAGAGTGTGAGTGAGAAAGAGAGTGTGTGTGTGTGTGTGTGTGTGTGTGCCTGAGAATGTGTTGGCAAACATAATGCATCCTGCCACATTACTGCTGGTTAGTGTTTCTCTACAGAATTAAAATAAAGTTAATGTGTACTTCTGCACATATAAACTGCAGGTCAACATTTTTTGTGGCTATAATGATATAAAGTATTGATGGATCTTGTTATTGATCGTTATTGATCAGCACTGCTGGCTGTGCTGCAGTAAGGTGCTATGAAAAGTTATATTTGGAGAAATTTGTAAAACTCAACAGAGCAAAGAGAGAAAGAAGATGTAACACAAATGGTTCAATTCAAAAATGATGAAAGACACTCAAAAAAACCTTTAAAGATTTCTTGAATAAAATCTACTTTCTTCTATGCAAAGCTAAAAAAATGACCTCAGTTGTAATAAATTGCAATTATCATTTAAAAGTTTTTTTGTAAGATTAAATGAACTGCAAAGTAATTTTTACCATGAAATGAAAACAGAAAAACACATTCAGAACGTTTGCGGTTCAAAATGTTCAGCAGGAATGTAAGTTAAACATTAAATAGACGTAATTACTGCAGCAGCAAATGAGGCAAAACAAGGACCGTTTGGTCTTTAAAGCCAAACTAAGCAGCTTTTTAGCTGCTGCTTTCAGTCAGCATTAGATTTCTACAATTTATAGCCCCATGCTGAGTGGAGTCAGGTCACAAAATAAGGGTTCAATTAAATTATCCCCCTGACGACACGTAGTAAAGGTCAGTCCCTGGCTGAGATCAGCCTGCTTAATGTAAAAGCCTCAATGAACAGACGGCGTCAGGACACACGGTTTCACCCTGCAGCCTAAATGGCCCCTCAGGACACATTGCAGACATTTTAGATGGACGGCAGGTGGCGGAGATACAAATTCAACACATCACCAAGACTTCCTCCTAATGTGTTTCTTCATACAGAGATTTCGTGTTTATGTATGTGTTTGAAGGCGATTCATTGAGCCCTTTTTCTGCCAAATTTCATAAACTCATTTAGTAAATTACATACACCTACTAAACTGACAAATACGTCTTGCAGGAGACATTTTATCTCTCATTGTGTCTTCATCCAGACAAAAAGGACACAAACTGACCACAACCAGATCTGAGACACATATCAATCTGCTCATCTGACTTCGTGAGGAACAGGCTCGTTTCTTTATATTTTACCCGTTTCTTTCAGTGTGCTGCTTTTTTAGTTTGAGTTTTGCATAATAAATCCATCTGCTGGCGTGAGACTGTTTACCTTTGAGCTGCTGCCGAGCTTAAGTTGGATTTGATGAAAAAAAAAGCGAAGCCTCTGCGCTTAATGTCTCCCAGGAGTCTCCAGATTTCCTAATGAGAGCCGTTGCTGATGTTGCATTGTCGAGTGTCAGCGACAAGGTCACGCTAACATTTGTAAAGCTGTCAGAGTCTCAGCATCTGTTGCTAATGAGTGTGTCGTGTTACTGACGACATGCATGAGGAGAAAGTGAGCGAGACAGTGAGGCTGCGTGAGAGCTCAGTTTAAAACAGGAGGGACAGCGAGGAAGCTCGTTTCTCTGAGTCTGAAGGAGGCAGAAAAATGTGTGAAGAATCCAAACCAAAACGGATCCCTCTTTGTAATGGGGAGAGATTTCTGGATGTGAAGCCAGACTCGCCGCTGCTGCCAGAAGGCGCCAACAGTGAAGCCAGCAACTCTTCAGGCGGAAAAATAAAGGATTTAATAACATAAGTGAGAATTTCTCGTCTGAGTGGGGATTTTATGAATGAAAGCTCTGATTCTGCAGCCTTAGAGGGGGGTTGAGTTTAAGCTTTGTGTATGTAAAGACATTTTTTTAAAATGGGAAATTACGTAATGTGACTGTCATTGATGGGACGTAACTGAAAAAGGACGTGACAACTCACATGGAGGTAAATTCTGATGGGGCTGAAATGCTAATTTGCACAGAGATGGTTCAGTTTAAAATTATTAAGAAAAAAATGTAGCAGTGAGGACAAAGCCGAAACATTTATCTCTCTTTTACGTTTGTCCACGAAAAATATTTTAACTTTTATTTTCAAGACGTTAAGCAGCTGAGTCGTTTCGATCAAACCTCACTGTTGAGCTCCAGTCAGCCATTTTTCATGTCACCCTCCATTTCCTCTCTTTATCTCCACAGTCACTATGAAAAAAGGCAGAAATCTTTCATTTCTAAATAAATTATCATGTCATTTATTATTATGTGAAATCCCATAACCCCACATTTGATCAGTGTTGTGCGCCAACATTCATTGCATGATCAGATCATCTTCTGCGGTTTGAGAAACTTCCAACTTCCTTTTGCTGGACCAACCTTTTTTTTTAAAAAGCGGATAAATCAGAATAATGTTGGAGGTTTTCAGCCCACAGCCATGCAGAATGTAGAGCACACAGAGAAGGTGTGAAAGAAACACAGACAGCAGATGTCTTCCAGGCAGGAGGTCGTCTCATCCGTCCCCATCCAGATGACACAGTGCCTCTCACTGTGTCTGTCTGACTGTCTGTGTCTTCCCCAGGCTAACTACAAAACAGTTTTACTACATGAAAGAAGTGATTGTGTGCAGTAGCTGTTTGTGTTTTATCCATTTTTCACCCAACAGTTCCAGAAACTAGAGATGTTCAGGCTCCTCTTGGTCCCTCGTAAGCAGGAGTTTGGTTGGATCAGAACATGTCAAGGCTCTGAATGAATACAAGCTGAGTCTCTATCAGCTCTGATCACACGGTGCATCATCATCATCACCAGAAAAATTCGTTTTTTGCTGCAGATGGTAACTGTTGGCAGTCATATTGTTGCTCCTTCAAGTCCATAATGAACATGAAACAAACGCTGTGCTTCAGGTTGATTTGCAGTTGGCTCTTTGTTTGGCTGCACCATGGATGGCCTCGTCTCATCATCACAGCTCCGTCAGCACACTGAGGTTCTCCAGAGGTTCACACCGAGGAAATCGCCCATGTACGTATGCAGACGCTGTGTGTGTGTGTGTGTGTGTGTGTGCTGTGTCTCCATGTTGTCTCGAGGTCTCTGCTCTCTCTGAGCCGCTGACAGTTCCTCATTAGACACTTCATTACCGTCAAAGCAGCAGAAACAAACCAACCAGCACTGCCTTCACCCACCTCTGCCTCTTCCCTCTTCCTCATAAGCGGACATCTTGAATGTGATTGTCATGTCTTGAGGACGTCAGAGAGGTGTGGACACTCTGAACACGATCACAGCATGTATGAAACTTTAAGACACTTGTTGTTTTTGCCTTTATGACGCTTCATTCATTTTCATCTCCTCCGTCTCTTCTTCTTGTATTTTTGTTTAAAAAATGAAAGATGCTCGATTATCCTAGAGGATGGATTCAGAGTTTTTTCTGAACTAAAAGTACAGATGCTGAAAAAACGACCCAAACACAAGTTCAAGCGTTTACTGTTTCAGCAACACAGTGTGAAAAGCCGACACATTAAAAAAACAAATGCTACATCTAATGGAACTCCTTTGGAAAAACAAAAACAAATGTCAACCACATGGTGGCGCTACAGAAAAAGTAAAAGCATCAATGTGAAGAAAAATCGAGGAACCTTCTTGAACTTGAGCTCCAGTTGTTGTTGTTCAGTTTCAGCCTTGTTGACTGGATTTAACATATTAAGACAAAAGTGAAAACAAAGAAATGAACTTCCTGATGTTAAAATGCATCAACTAACGGCTGTGAGCTGCATAAGGCTCCGTCCACATGCAGTGCACAGCGGGTGAGGACGTTGTGGTCGACATAATCTGAGCTTTCAGGAAATCCAAACCCAAGTTTGAGCTGTTTTCTGATTAAACTGCATCCATTGAGGTCAAAGGCATTTATTCAATAAATATGTTTCTGTGGCTAAACAAACTTTCATCCCTCACCAGCATTTTTTGGGGTTTTGAAGAAAGTGAAAATTGATTTCTGGTATTTCCTTTCACTTTTTCTAAATCAATAAAGTGAATCAACAACAATTAGATCTTCCGCTGCAATGTGCCAAAATATTTGCGGGACTTCAAGACAGGAAACAGAGCAGGATTTAAAAAATAAAAGCTCTTTGTTTTCTCCCTTGGAAACTTGATATTTTCACGCTTTGCCTCACCTGCTCACACGAGGCCTCTTTTTGCCATTTTTACCTACTGTAAATTTTTCTTTTACTTCTACCTTAATGTTCCTGAACAGCATCATGAATTCAACAGTCCTCAAGGTTTTTTAGTTTTGTTACGCTTCTTTAACTTAAAATCTTTAACGTGCCTTTCATGGTGCACAAATCAGAACATGAGGCCCAGTATTCGTTGTGTTTCTGACTGAAATGAACCTTGAGAGTCATGGCTGACTTCTCTCCTGTGAGTTTCATACAGACTTTGACAGTACGGTGGCTCAGAGAGCTCAGTACATTGCAACAGAAACAGCTTTCAGAGGACGCTTAAAGTGATGCACATGGGTGAGACGCTTGTTTTTGCCATGATTTGTGACTCAGGAGGTCGTTGCACTTGACTCTCTGTGAGCGGTGATAGAAAACAACCTAAAATGAATGTTTGGGTTTGCTCACCACTTGTGAGCGTCATCTTGAAACAGTTCCCTCTGAGCTACTTTTAACCTGCAGCCTTTTTTTCTAAACACTGCGTGTGTGTCAAATTGGTGCAGATGTTTATCTAATTTGCTTTGTTTTGTCTGTTTGCATGTGTTTTCTTAAACACACAATATGCACTTCTGCCACTAGGGGTCTCTCTATTAAAACAATGAAAACAAAGACCAAGATTGACGATGTCATGGAGCAGCGTGGGATCATTGGATGTGTTTAGCGACTACAAGGAACTTTCAGTTTTTGTTGATTCTAGCGGCCTCTTTGGACAAAAGTGGTAGTGACACAAGTGCCTGTCATAAAGATCTTTGCTGGCATGTGACAGGCAGGCAGAACTCAGCATAACACTGGCAACACATGAAAGAGAAACCACAGGATGGATGGTGATGAAGTATGTATTTATATGTGACAAAGAATTAAGTTATAAGCCGGTTGTATGGCAGTAATGTCCCCCAAGACCCATTACCTCTATTTTCTGTGGGCTAACATTGCACAGCCATTTGTGTTAACGTTACGTGCTAAGGTGCAAACTAACAGAATATAATTACGTTATTGTCATTGCACAGAACAATAAAAAAATAAAATTTAAAAAAAATCTTTTCGTCTGAGTTTGTGGGATTCGGACCCCATCATGGGCATTAATAATGACTACATAAAAATAGCAATCTGTTTGTTGAGGGTCTCGTTTGCTGTTACAGGAAATTTTTAATCATCAGAGGAATCATGAGA
>JAQFJA010000006.1:26416144-26429405 GCA_029874485.1 Naso brachycentron
AATATATCCAATCTCATGCATCCCCACTTTGTACTGAGCTCAGACTGCAGATCATTCTTTTAACATTCATCAAATCAAGAATTCATCCTCACACACGACTAGAGGAGGAATTGTTTGTGTCTCACTATAATTTCAGGCTGTGAGTTGATATGTACTTACTTTTTTGTCTCTGCTTTGGTCTCTTCCAGCTCCTGATGAGTGTGTGTGTGACTCACCTGCTGAGCCTTGTCACTGTTGCTCCTCCTGAAGATCCGCCCTCTCTCCAGGTGAGCTCAGTTAGCTCCTCCGTTAGCCGCAGGTTGTGCGTCAATTTAAATGGTGCATATTTTCCACTTTGTATTTGTTGGTGAAATCAAAGTTTCTCCTTTCTCTCCATCAATTTCCTGCTGTATCTTCGCATTTTTTTCCCAATTAAAACCCGGTTTTCCCTCTTTTTTCTTCTTCTCTCCTTTAAGGAAACGCTCTCGCCACAATGAAACAGCGCCTCCTAGTGTGCCATCAGTAGGGACCTGTTTTTAGCTAGACCATCACGTGTACTATCATAACCTCCAAATAACGATTGAAAGTGACATTTGTCACAAGTACCAACTAGTGGATTTTTTTTTTCAGACTAAAAACTAATTATACATTTGTCTAATTGCTGCACAAAATTCTGACTGAACTATTAAACTAGCCAATATAAAACAGAACGTTGTGGAGTCTCTCCACTTCAAACAGCTTTCTACACAGACAGAGACACAGCATGACCTATTAACAAAGGCTTTATTAATGGAAAGAAACACTTTTACTGAGTTTTATGTTTTCCAAGTGTTTTCAGAGCTGGTTTCATCTTTTTTTTCCCTCCAATTTGTTTGTTAAGTGGATTTGGTTTGTGTGATGTGGACATAATAAAACTGAAATTTGATCAACAAGCTGCATCTGTCAATCAAGCTGCCTCACAAGCGCCTCAATAAGATGTCTGAGTTCCTTCAGAGATTCAATAATGCTGTCAAACAGTTTGGTTTGTGAGCTCAGCCTCTGAAGTTTAGACGAACCTTCTTCATGAGTCGAGACCTTCTGATCTAACACAAGCACAGAGTTAGTGCGCCACCATGCGGCCTTCAGTATATGAAGCTGTCTGACATTAAAGACTCGGTCACTTTTCTCTTCAGTTTAAGCTTCCTTTGACTTGCCAGTTTGTTCTTTTTTTAAATTTTATTTTTAAGCAAATATTTGGACATTTAAGCCAAATCTGCCATTTCAAAACAATTCTCATTAAATTTTTTTGAGTTTTCTCCAGATCACCTTTCAGTCCAGCTGCAAAAGTCTTCTGCTGCAGCAAACACAGAGAAACAAAGAGACTCTTCAAACATTTCTTTATTTAATGCACATCTCTGTTGGCATTTCCCCCAGTTAGACACAACTTGTATTGAAAGAAACTGTTAACCACAAAACATCTAGCACACAAACAATGAGGGAGGACACAAAAAGGCCATTTCTCTTTTTTGAACTTTACATTATGTACGAGCCCTCTTTGTTTACAGTCAGTTACATCCAAAATTCTTCTCTTTAGTCAGCAGACATGAAGACATTCAGTACTAAAATATTCAACCTGTCGTCTTGTTTGAGGACAAAGGGACTAAAAAAAGCTATTGTTCTAATTTTGACATCACTTTCTAATTTGACATCACTTGAACATCTCTGAAACTGTAATCTGATATTGACAGTAATGACTGAGCTCAGAGCTTCAGAGATTAAAAAAGCCTCAAAAACACAAAGGAAGAACTTAAAGTCTTTCTTCTTCAAACAAACCGAACAGAGAAGTGGACAGTTTCCACTGCTGAAATAATTTACTGCGTTTAAAATGACGACAGTCCATAGTTTTCATAATTAACGTTTAACGTTAACTTAAAAGAACACGAAACTCTTATAAATGACATCAACTTCTACAAAGTCTTTAGAGTCGACAGATTCTGACGACATTGAGGGCTTAATTTAGAAATAGCTTCATTTGTAACTGTCGGCATTAAATGACGCGTCTGTGATGAACCTTCACGTTCTCTCATAAATCTGCAATTTTTTTCTCTCTCTCATTCGCACAGTGGAGCCTCCACAATATTCCAGCAGCAGTTTGTCACCGACTTCTGCTCATTCAGAGGAAGCTAAAAACAAAGATCATTAGTGAAGCAGGAGCCTCGACTCTGTCAGTTCCCACAGAGTGAAACAATAGCAGCCAGTTCTGCAGGTAAAACTTCAGACTACAGAGCATGAAGTGTAAAAACATGAAAGTGACGCCTTAGTGTTTTTCACAAACGTTTGACCAACTTTGAGCGTCACTTGGAGTCGAATCAGCACATTCTTCACATATAATGACTCAGATATGGACCCTCTCATTATTAGTATGAAGACTGAGGCCGGCTTTCACTCTTCATCACTGCAGCCACGGACAGTCTGAACGTGTGCAGTAACATTTTGCAGCACAAACCAACTGAAACACAACTTATCATCTGTTTCTGATGGTCAAGTTTCAGTTAAACACATATAATAAATGTTAATTTTCAGATTGTTTTTGTTTCGCCAACAGTCCAAACCTAAAGGAGACTTTTCACCATAAATAACAACAAAAAAAAAAAGCGATGAACAGTGAATGTTTAACATTTTTGCTTGAAAAATGACTTCCTTACTCTATTACCAAAATAGCTTGCAATAAATTTTCTTTTGATCGACAAACTGATCAATCGAGTGACAGCAGCAGCTCTAATTAACAAAATGTTTGGTATAAAAACGTGGTTATTATTCTACAGTTATCTTCCTCGGCGTGTTTCCTGTTGTATTCCATGTCAGTAAAGTGCTCACCGTCTCAGCACAGCTTCACCGTCGTCGTCTTGTTCGCGAACACTTGGAACCGTTCACAGTCAGTTGATCCCTCGGATGTTCTCTATCATGACCGATGACAAAATGAACCTTGTTTTTATTATCAGAAAAAAAAAACGAACAAACACCAAGTCTTCAAACTTCTCAGCTGAAACCAAAAACAATAAAACAGCATGTTGGAGTTTTTCAGGGTTCAAACTTCTGTTGGAGAGAAGAAGCTGCTGGGAGGAGACAGTGGCAGGAGCTGCAGGTGGAGGCGGAGTTCACGAGTTAAAGGGGCTGGTTCTTGTTGTTGTTGTTGTTGTTATTGTTGTTGTGTCAGTCCTGACTGAAGCCTCGACAGTCTGTCCAGTCAAGACTCAAGTGTACTGGTCCTCTGCTGAGTACTCGAGCTCCTCGGGAGTGTACTGGATCTCTCCGGCTGTGTATTTGTCGTCCGCGGCGCCGTAAGCCTTGTCTGCGGTGCCATACTGCTCGTCCGCGGCGCCGTATGGCTCGTCTGCACCTGTGAACTGTTTGTCGCTGCTGTACGATTGTTCCGCTGCTTCTTGGCTCTCTGAGGCGTTCAGGCCGGATTTTTTCACTCTGAAAAAAGGACAGATTTTAGTGTGAGACATTTTCTTTCCTGCAGATGGAAGCCATTTTAAACTTGTTTAAAACTTCCTCTCATACAGATAAAGATAAAAATGACACAAAATGATTTCATTCGTGTAATTAAGCACACAGAAAAGCTCAAAGCTGTGTGACTGAGAGCGCTTTCACACCTGATAATCTGATTCTACTCCACTTCCCTGGTGCCTGTCCCTGGCTTTTTCACACTGAAGTGAACCAAAATTCAGCTGCACTTCACTCACTGGCTCCATAAAGTTATGAAAAAAAACCAAACACAAAACAGGGATGCACGATATTATCATCACAAAATCGGAATAGGCCAACATTGGCTTTAAAATTAAATATTTGATATCAGCCAGCACGCCGATATCCACCAATACAATAACCGATAAAATAACAGGCTCCTGTTTCCTTGATTTAACGCTCGAGTCACGCCATGTTTCACACGTTCCCTGTGGACAGACGTTATGTTTACTTACTTTGTCACTTTTGAAACAGGCCAAATTTGCCCTGGTTATGGGTACTTTTATGTTTGTCTCTCTGTGAGCATCATTCATAATGAATACTACATACTTTTAGGCTTTGTGTCTTACGCCTGCATTTGATGATCTCTGCAATTAGTTGTGGGGAAAAAAATAAACATACATAAGGGTATCAGTATCGATTTCTGGCCAAATGAGTTGGAAGGTATCATATTGAATATCGGCAAAAATCCAATATTGTGCATCCCTAGAAAAAGAACAAACAAAAACAACAACAACAAAACGCTTCACTCATGGTCAGATGTGTCAGGGGCAGGAGCAATACCGTAGATCTGAATGTAAACAGAGAGACAAGCAGACAACGCACCCACCACCAGTATTTTCACAATGGAGACGTGGACTGTGGGGGCTGATTTTGGTATTAGTCATCGGATATTACATTGCTTGCATTTATCACGTTGGGCAAAAAGTACAGTTTGAATGTGAGGCAAGGCTAGGGTTGGGAAATGTCCCTGATAGCTCTCGCTGTAGTGACAAGGTAAATGCTTCCTCATCCCATAGCCGCCTACAGGGGAGCTGGGTTCGTCCCAGAACACGCAGTGCTTTCTGCAGGTAAATGGACTGAGGTCGGATCATGTTCTCCCCACAAACAAACTGAACCAGAGTTTGTTTGGAAGCGTACCAAGACCACCTCTTCAACCAGGTCTTTGTCCGCTTGTTTGATCCACTTCTGGTGCGCGCACTCGAGTCCAGTTGCTGCTTTCACACTTGTAAAAACCCAACGCACCAAATGAGAGAAACGCACTCAAGTTTGATTCAACCAAACTAAATAAGACTGGTGTGAAAGTGCCCTGAGACCTTCTTGAAAGAGACAAACCATTTCAAGTATTTACAGAAAGGTCGAGCACACCTGTGATGACAGTTGAATGACACATTGAAGGGGGCGTGGTCTGCTGGAATGAATGTCTGAATGACCTGCTGGGCCGTTCCCAACATGGCAGGACTCGCCTTGTGTGAACTTACTGGTTCTTGTGTTTGGCTCCACTGATGTGAGACTGGTACTGCTCCACAGAGTTCAGCTCGATGTTGCAGACGGTGCACGGGTAGCCCTTTAGCGTGGAAGCTGTGGACACACAGAGGACGGAACGCGAGTTATTCTAATTTACTGACACAGCTGAATGAAGCTCTTCGCCTCTTCGTTCTGCTGCAGGTGGAGGCTCTGACCTGGTGCCGTGGACGGGCCGTACGTTTCAATCAGTTTCAGCTTGGTCATCTGCTTCCGATGCTTCTTGCCCACGTAGTGCTGCTGGGCCATGAGCGGGTTGTTGAAGGAGGCCTGGCAGATGGAGCAGAAGCGGTCGGGGTTGCTGTTGTTGTTGTTGTTTCCTGTGGCTGTCACACTGCTCGAATCTTCTGCAGGTTTCTTCTTGGGCTGAGCTGCTGCTGGTGTTTGAGAGGCTGCTGCTGAGGAGGAGACACAATAAATCCAGTCACAGAAAAGTTCTTGTATTCATGAAAGAAAAACCAGCAAAAAGAAAATATGCATACCGGTACATTAAATTCAAAAAGGAAAAAAAGATTCCACACAGAAGGAAGCTGGAGGTTCTGAGTAAAATCAAAGGAAATAAAGGCCTTCATACGTGCAGTCTGCGGACCGACAGTTTTCAGTCTCAGGTTCTTGGCGTGAACTTTGCCCTGGTAGTGAGACTCGGCCACCGCAGGAGACGAGAAGGTCATGTTACAGACGTGACACACCTTCCACCGGTCGGTGTCTCCGTTGTTGCAGTCCTGCTACAAAGACACGAAGCAACATGAATCATTTATGGAGACAAGAGGAATCACACAGAGCTGAGCGTCTGTCCTGAAGCTAAAAGCGTGAAGCTCACTTTTCACTGACGTTTTAGAGGGTTTCACGGTTTGCTGAAGCCTTTTCGCAAACACAGGGCGCAAATCTCTGGAGATCGGATGCTGCTGCTAAATTTGCATTTGGGACGACGGTGTTTCTGCTGCTATCGCTCAGCTCAGCTGCACACCTGAACATCAGCTTTTGTGACTAAATGAGTGATAAAAATGTCCTCTGACAGGTTTGATCTTGTGTGATGTGAGATGCAGTGAAGACATCCGACGGTTTATCTTCACAACAACGTTTATCTATGAAGATAAATTGAATGATAAAATAAGTACACATTTTAATGTACACATAAGTATACCAAAGACTTTAGAGGCTGGAATTATAACCAGCTCCACCGTCTTATAAAACACAAGCCTTCAGACAACTTGGCTGCAAACATGTCACGTCTTTATTAAATAGACGAGATCAGGTTTGTCAGAAAACGTCCGGCACTGACAATAACCGCGATATTTGAAAAAATAAATATTGATGTTGTGTTGATACGCAGAGGACAGCATTGTGTGAACATTACAGGAAAATTTCCATTGGTGTTGCGTGTTTCAACTCACACTGTCAGACGATGACTTGAGCTTCTTGAACGCCGGCTCCTTCTCCTTCTGGATGGAGAGATAACGTCGCACTTTGTTTGCATGTTTCTTGCTCTGCAAAGACAAACACAAACAGTTAACACAGAGACAGAAGAAAAATCAGCACCCAAGCTCTTCTTTTTTTTTTTTTTACAGGTTTGTTTGTTTGTTGGTTTGTTGGTTGGCGCTCACACAGGAAAGAGGCATGTTGCCGCTGTGGTTCAATGACAGCAAACACACTTTCACTTCAGTCAATAAAAAAATAAATATTCTATTTATTACAGGAGTCTGTGCTGTCAGTGATGTACACTTAGTTAATGTGAATGTGGAGCTAATTAACACTTATTTTTGGGGGAAAAAATTTAAATACCACTTACAGCACTTTAGTTTATATTGTCCTGTCACGGCTGATATACAAAGATTTTATGGTTACATCTTGTCAGTTTAAAGATTTTCTGCTTTTTTTGTTTCACATCATCATGAATCCAACAGCTCCGCGATCTCTGAACTGTTCAGCTTTATGTTTCAGTTTTCTCTGCTGGTTTAAAAACACTTTTCAGGTCGCATTTATCAAGATCTGAGATGCCTCTGAAACGTCCGAATGACAGGAAAACAGTCCCATCTCTTCTCAGTCACAGCCCGAACGAAGGTCACAGACGTTTTTCATTCAGCCAAAAACTTACTTTCAGACTTTTTTGTTTCTCTTGTCAAACATCTTGAGAACTGGACTCGTGAGTTTAATGTGGACGTGCTCTGCGAGTAATGATACTATAATATATAAACACAATCTTAACGTCTTGCTGATATTTCTGCAGCTTTTCTTTGTATCTCAGAGCGGAGTATCTCTGTAAAACTAAAGTGTCCTGGCACTGAAACATGGCAGCAGACTGTGGAATCACTGACCTGATAATGAGTCAACTTCTGAGACTCTGAAATGAGGACGGCGCTGCAGACTTTACACTGCGAGTCAGAAAACAGGTCGCCGTGCTCCTTTATCATCTTGTTCACTGCAGGAGGAGGGAAACGGTTTCAATCAGGTTCCATCGATTAGAACACAGCATTAAAGGAAAAAATGTGTGGGGAAAGTTCAAAAAATAAAGTGATGAGTTTCTGAAAAGCAGCTTCTTGCTGAACGTGAGACAACCCGACGTGATCACATGACCAACACATGCAGGTATGCTTTGAATTCAGGTCTTTATTCTCGGCTCAAATGATCTGAAACACGTTGACGCATCGACTTAAAGATGTGTGACAAAAGTAACTGGTGACAGACGTGGTCAGGTCAAGTGTTGAATCAGGGGATTAAACGTTGTTGGACGTCGGAGGGGATGCGTCAGGACTTTTTCCTCAGTTGGTTTGATGGTGATGTCACTTCATCTGTTACAGTCTGAATGTTTCCTAAATGTTGCTCACAGCTTAATGAGACCTGACAGGAGCCTCAGTGTCAAAGCTGATGAGAAGAGAAAGCAGCAGTGTGTGTTTTCACACACGTTACGTCGCCGAGGAACTTTCCACCAACAAGACTGAGTCTGACGGCTCTTGTTTGTTGTTTTTGATGAAAATGCATTGGAAATCTCCTTAAAATGTGCTGTAAACAAACAAGATAACATCATACTGTGCACAGAGATGTTTACATCTTCCAAAAAAAAAACACAGCTCACTCATTGCAAATGATTAACAGCAGTTTGATGATGAGCCCTTTATTCTGCGTTTTCACTCTTTTAAAGAGTTTCTGGAGGATTTATCACATCAGCGAGCTACCGTTAAATGCTGTCCATTCAGAAGCTCGGCAGTAACGTGACGTGTGTTCTGTCTGTAGTGTGTCGACGTTACTAAAGTAACAGGATTACAGGTGAGAACACTTGGCCTGAAACATGTCGGTCTGCTGAAGCCACACACAGAGGAACACACCGACAGACACACTGAGGCTCCTCGGATGCAGCCTCGCTCTCATCGACCTTGGAGCCGAAGCGGCTACAGTTAGCTTAGCTTAGCACAGTTTAGCAAGCCCGCCCCTCTCAGCCTGCAATGCCGGCTAACGTTAGCTTGCAGAAAAAGCTAATGCAAAGGCAGCATTTTAGGCTTAACGAGCCCAAACAAACTAACCGAGCGCACTGGCGCGGCATCACTCTCAAACAAACGTTAACGGAGCAGAAACAGGACAAACCTTCCGCCGGCCCCGAAGGTAAATGAGGAATATCGTCAGCCTGCATCGCAACGGCCATGATTCTAATTACAGCCTAGGAGTCCCAATGCGCATGCGTGAATGACCGTCCGCACAGCACCGTCCTGTCCTGCACGGAGAGGACAGAAAACAGCTGTCACTGCTTGGACTGGGAAAAAAATTGGACTCTCCCAGTTAAATTTTTTTAGGTCAATAAGGTGAAAGAAGTTTCATTTAAAATTATTCAGCAATGTTACCCTGTCAGATGATTCACTGTTATATCTAAATATGATGTAAACTGTGCTCTCTGTGACTCCCAAACTGAGACTGGGATTCATCTATTCTGGAAATGTGTACACACCTGTAAACTGTGGCAAGATACTACATTTATTTTGCATAATACTACCTGTGACTTTCAGCTTGGAATGTGCTGTTTGGTTTCTTAAAAACTGACACATCTGCTGAAAAGGGGTATTTACTTTCTTATCAATCTTATTATACTTCTTGCAAAATTTTATATTTAGAAATGTAAATTTGCTAAAGTTAAACCTCATTTTCTTGTTCTCAAGACAGAAATGGAGCTATACTTTAAAACTATGACAGCTGCTAAAACAGCAAGACTGTGCTCCTACTTTACTATTTTTAAGTAAGTTTTATTTATGTTGACCCCTGGCATATAATAATTATAAAAATAATAATAATTATTATTATTATTTCTTGAATTTATTTGTTAAATATAGCTTCCATATTTACTGTTTATCTCTTTAATTGTTTACAGTTAGCTTTAGTTTTGTTGTAGTTATGTTTTGCTGGCATGTTTGTATGTTTATAAACTTAATAAAGAACTTAGAATTTTTTTTAAAAAAGGAAAAGAAAACAGCTGTCATTGCTTGTGTTTTTATTTACTTGCACAAACCACGGGTATTTCAGTCACTGAGTAGATTTGTTCAGTAACTTTGGTTTGTTCTGCAGCTTTTTCTCACTGCAACACGAGGCCTACATGGCACAGTTCAGTAAACTCGTCCAAACTGCCAACAAGAATGAGAACACAGCGGCCTCACAGACAAACCGGTGTCTCATTTACATCTTTGTCACAAACATGCTGCTGCTTGCAGGGCTGCTAAGTATAAAGGTATGTGGTGTGCAGACTTTCAGAGGATTCTGGGGCTTTGACAGATACTGATAGATCTGTTCACAGGCCGGCAGGTCATATACTATCACCAGTGTTGGGGAGTAACTAGTTACATGTAATGAAATTATGTAATTTAATTACAAAATAAATGTAACTGTACTCACTTACAGTAACTAAATTAGTTACTTTTAAAAACATATTAATGATTAGGCCTACAGAGGGGGTTACATCTGAATACTTTCTGTAAAAAGCTCAGGCTGTGTGTGGATTAATATTAATCTCGTTGCTTTGCCTGTTTTTGATGTGCACAGTGTTTGTCAAGGCCGTTTTGTAAAGTTTGATGCTATTCTGATGCTCTTGATTGGTTTTCTTGTTTGAATTTGTGGCGCCCCACATCCGCCATTAACACTACCTGGTTTAAACATTTGAACGTGGTTCACAGTTGAAAACATTCATTACAAATTCAGAAAAGTAATCAAATGCAATAAGTTACATTGCTTTGATAAAGTAATTGAAATAGTTACAGTATTCATTACATTTAAAACAGGGTGACTAGTAATCTGTAACTGCTTACGTTTTCAAAGTAACCTTCCCAGCCCTGATTATCCCCCTCTAATTCCCTAAAAGAAAAATGAACTGAGGGAGGGCTTGTGCAGTTCTTCTTCTTCTTCTTCTTCTTCTTCTTCACCGCGGGCGATGTTAACGAATCAGGGCGGCTTGAAATCTGCCACTGATGTGTATTTGGTTAATCGGAATCAGCCACTAGGTGGAGACAAACAGCCGTTAATGAGCGGTGTTGCTGCAGTATTAACGGGCCTGCTGGTCGAGAACATTGGTGAAGAAGTGCCCGTTAGTCTCCTCGTAACTCAGCAGACTGGAGACTTTGAGTGGACGGCAAACCTGTCAATCCATTTTTATTTTGGCCAGTCATATGCAGCCTTCATGTGATGTCGGAAAATCGGAATGACGACTTTCCCGCTGGGAAAACTCACGCGCGCGGCCTCTCATGTCGGAAAAACAACCTGGCAACCCAGAGATAATTTTACACCACCAGTTGCTGTCTTGACGTCATCACAGCATAAACATGGCGGGCAATGGGCCTAACTGGTTAATGGTAAGAAACATTTTCATAAATTTACTATCCAGTATCAATTTTTTGATCACATGTAGTGTTTAATATGATTTGAATGTTAATTTCTGTTCATTTAGAGGGACTCAAATATGTTTGAAACATCATATTCAGCACAGGAACAAGTCAGTTAGTGTGAGATCAGAAAAACTGGGCCTTCAGGTAAAATCGGCCATTTTAGGTTTGACCCTCTCAGCTCTTTAAAAATAAACAGCCACTGACAACAAATGATGTTAAATGACTAGCTAGTGTTAGCCAACTCTGAAATAAGCTAGTTAGTTGAAACATGATAACACTGCATGAGCCTATTTTTTACACAATGAATGTGTGGTACATAGGTTTACACACTTGAAAGTTGTCATTTTGTTGGATCAGGCCTCTGACAGTTTCATCACGTCAAATACTTTCTGACATAAGAAATAAAGATAATACTTATATATCAGATCTTGCAGCATGCACTGAAATTCCTGTGCGGTGACACTTCTGATCGGGGAGTCTTTGTGGTTGGCAGTAAATATGTCCCTGACAGCCACAGCTGCTTAGAATCAAAGGTTCTCAAAATTCCATAGGAATGCATGCGGGTCATTTTTGACCCAATTATGGAACCTTGGAGTAGTGCTACAAAAACCACAACTTCTCACAATGTTTAAAAAATAAGTTAAAATTTCAAATGGCATGATATCAAAAACATGTTTTTTGAAGAATACCTGAAATATGAAATGATAGCAACGTATAATTACAAAGATATTGCAAGAAAACGACTTTTCCGGGTCATTTTTGTCCCACTTGTGCATCTAAGGGTTAAATTATATTCAAGTGGTACTGTTGGCTTTTGTGATTCTGAACTGTGGGATCCAGCTGCAGAGTGTCAGTGATTTTCACATCTGGAGGCCATGTGCGCTCAACTGTAGACTCATCATACATATGAAGTCAGTAATGCAATAACATTGCATCATTTGGAATTTGCCTTCAGTGGGCCCATTAGGAACTGTTTATAATCTGTCTTGCAATAAAACAGCCACTAGATGGCAGCATGAGCCACTGCATTAAATGCAAGCATGGAGCTCAGGCTCTGCAAAATGTGCCACTGTTGACCTGTGACTACATGGACAAACTGAGACCGACCACCAACTTGTTTCTGATGCAGTTAAGAAGTAAAGAAAAAAAATCTGATAAGTTGACTGTAAATTGTGAGGTACAGCTGCCAAAACTAAGCAACTTCCTATATATCTAGGCTGTATAAACTCATACGTGTTTTAAAATTAATTTGATTTCTTAATGACATTAAGAGCATTTTTACATTTTCTACTTAATTTTCCTACTTGTTGTGTATACTTAACTTTCTTTGTCAATGATCGTTTGTACAGCCTGCTTGACCCTGTGAAAGAACGTATCTATCCACACAACATCTTACTTTGAAAATCTGTCAGTCATGTGAACCGTTACAGCCGTTGGCACAACAAGTAGCCGATTTCCTATCATGACTCAATTCAGTCCCACACCAACGCTTTCATTTAGCAGAGCCCGCCTGTTTAACAAAGACCACACAAAATGGCGACTTACACTTTCATTTTTTGTGTCAACTTTATTAAAATTATAAGAAGTTTGCAAAATTGTATGTATAAAAGAATAGTTATAGTGACAAAGATATAATAGTAGTCAGAGTTCTTACAGCTTTTCCATTCGTACATTTAAATAAAAAACAATTGTGTTGTTTGGTGTGCAGATTCAGTTTTAGAAACAGTTTGGCAGCAGCTACCACTTATTTTATTTTTGACTATTTCTTGACGAATCGATGAGTGATTTGTTGTGTAAATAATCAGGACACATTTTCTTTAAGTGCATGGTAATGTTACTGACTCTAAGAAGGTCGAGAATGGCTCTCTAAATAAAAACATACTCACGACTGACCAATTCACTTTTGACTGTAACACACACTGATGAATAAGAGAGCCTCAATTTGAAATTAATCTCAAAGCCCAGTGAAAATAACCGGCAGATTCACTCAGAATGAAGAAAAGTTTTGGTTGCAGTCTCGATAATAATAATCCATTGAAAGTTTTGTGCTTGTGCATTTTGAGTAGCTGCTTGTAATGCGCATGCTCAGTTGTGTTTAAAAATGTCAACCAATCCTGAACGAGGAACAGCACAGTTTCATTTGCATAAAGTACATATAAATGAAACACTCCAGCCTTATAGTTTTATACTCATTGTGTAATACAAGAGAACAAACATGCCTGAGGGAAGTCAACCCAAAGCCGGTAAGAAGGGCTCGAAGAAAGCCGCTTCAAAGAGCTCAACTAAACCCGACAGGAGGAGGAGAAAGCCCAGGAAGGAGAGCTATGCCATCTACGTCTACAAGGTGCTCAAGCAGGTGCACCCCGACACCGGCATCTCCTCCAAGGCCATGT
>JAQFJA010000006.1:26429505-26446857 GCA_029874485.1 Naso brachycentron
TGACTCTACTGCGCAGTCTCTATGGGCCGCATAACGCAGAAGTAAACCCGGAAGTCAGGAACTTTTTCGGCGTATGCACCATCCGAGCAACTTCCATTGAAATGAACGGCGGCCATTTTCCGGTCTGGTATCCAGTTCTTATAATACATCCATGGCCTACTCTTACAGTCAGGGTTAACCCTAACCCTGCTAACAACTATGATTGCACAGGACTATAGATGGGCATATTATAGCACATTATAACACATTGTAAGTATGTTCATAGTGCACTATAGATGCCTTAAGTAAAGTGTTGTCGAACATTTTCCCACAACTCTTTTTAAAGCACCAAATACCAACAGACTATTCAGAATCAGATCTAAAGACAATATAAGTCTGGATTTACAAAAAATTATTTATGTTCCTACCAGCTGTTGATTGTATTGTGAGGGTGAGTTGTAAGTGTAATAAACAGAGCAGAGAGTGGAATTAAAGATACTCTGCCGTCATGTTGAGGTTGATTAAACAAAATCGCTCACAGAGAAAGTAAGGCCACTCTTTACACAGACCAGAGGGACTGCAGAACACTACCCAACGGAAAAAATAGGGTTTCACATGTATGTAGCCTGTCACATACATATTTGTGTGTGTATATATAGTTCAGAGAAAAGATGCTCTGCTTTCTCAAACTGTCTCCAATTAAAAATGCAGCAGCGCCCTCTGCTGTTTGTACAGAGGAGTAAAAAAAAAACTTCTTTCTGAGCAACTCACACACAGACACACTGCTCTAATCATATTTCAAACTTTTTTCTTTTACATTCATTAACTACTATTTTTATTTTATCTCTAATTTGACGATGATGTCTCTAATGTTTTGGCAAGCAGAAAAAACAATTTCAATTAACCTGTTTAAAGTCATTGCAGCCAAAACATGCATTGAAAGAAGTATTTTGTACAAGGAACCAGCACAGTCACAGTTAGATTGTTTGCACGGGTCTCTACATTTACACTCAACATAAATTGGACAACATATGGAGTGAGGTAATGCAAAATGTACATGTTAGGCAAGTTCACAGGCCAGCGTATACAGTGCAGCTCACATCAGGACAATGATGCAGTCTTCATTGTTGTCACTCTGCAGTCATGAATGCATTTTCCCCCCTAGTATTTAAAGACTACACTAGGCCTACATTCACTCAATGTGAGTTTAAGGCTGTCTGATTTGGATGCAAATGCCCTCAGTTGGCCCCTAGTTCTTAGTTCTCGTTTTGCATCAAATCCAGAAGGTTGGAATAAGACTCAAACAGCCCAGTATCCCTGGAATCATGTGCATGTTAGATTATGTATAATAAACACTGTATGTAGGGGAAGTACATACACATCAGTACATCAGACTATACTGCAGGAGAGCAAAGTGCAACTTCAATTCCAGTCCTGCAATTAAAGTTTGTGTTTCAATTCATATTATCCATGATCCTTCCTTTACCTTAATTTTATTGTAACTACTCTGTACCTGCACGGCAGCACTGAGGATTGTGCATGTTAAGGACAACATTTCAGTCTCTCACTGAACATCTGCTGCTTCTTGTGCAGGTACAGGTTAAAAGTATCTGCTTAAAAATGAAACATTTATATCCAGTTAAAAATGAAGATGCCATACATTTGCAGAATCATTCAATAAATAAATCATACATTTAAAGTATTATTATAATGTACTGTTTATATTAATATGACATTTTATGGGTCCTCCCTAGGAGGAGTCCCTGAACCAGGCCACAGTGGAAATAACTGTCACAGAGATCCTGGAAAAACAACATTAACAGCAGCAGTAGCAGAAGAAGAAAAATAAAAAGACGACCAGGAACTGTTGAGCCTGCAGTCAGCCAAAGTTACGGTATTATGCTGATGGCCTTTCAATTAATTATTCTTATCAAACAATAATAGTTCGTATCTCACTGTTTAACAAAGGTCTTTAAGTCCTACACAGGTGAAGGCATAAAAAATACAAGGATGTCTTTTGAGGACTTTGCTGGCTCTCTGTTTTTCTAGCTAGAGCGGGGGGCTGCTGAAGAGAGGGGGTCAGAGGGGAAAAAGGTGGCAGTGGAGAGGGCAAAGAGAAAATCATAAGTGGAGCGGCCAACAGGTCAAATATTCAGATTCTGTCTTCAGACAATAAAGCAGGGTATGGAAGTACATCCACTGCCCCTCAGAAGTGTTTTCCCTGTACAATGCACATGGTGTGATCAAGGAAATGACCAGGAGGAAGTTCCAACAGTCTGATTTTTATGAGGCTGAGAGAGACTGATGGGCTGCAGAGAACAGTGACAGCTGACCCACCTCTCCGTATGCCAGACAGCCACTGGCATGACCTTTTCACGACCAAATCATTTAATATATGTCAGTTTAATTCAACACTATTCACCTGTGTCCTCTTATCAACATTTGGTCTCTTTTCATGCACATCAGTGTCCCTGTAATCACTGGTGCAATTTGACTGAGTGCATTTACTCAACTACTGTGCGCACTGGAAGGTCAAATTAAAGAAGTGGGAAGTGTCGTTGTGAAATTTTCATTTTATGCATTTAACATTTCTACTCCACTATCTCAGGGACTTAACGCATCGATTTTTTTCTGACATCTTTAGTAAATTGTTACGTCTGAGATTATAAATATTCAAACAATTCCTGTTCACTAAAAAACATTTATCTTCAAATCTGGTGAATCTGAATGTGAATGTTTGTGATAGAGTGAAGGATACATTATTTACTTTGTACATTTTTGTATATTTATTTTGATGTTAGATTTGTTTGTTATCTTTTCAGGTATGTCACTTTTGATTTTTGTGTTTAATTCTTCAGAATAAAGAAATTGTGTGTGTGTTGTTGTTGTTGCTGATTTAAACAAAATATCTTAAAAACCTTACCGACTGCTGTCTCTTGATATGGTTAATGATGCCAATTATTATTTAATTTTTCAAATTATATTCATATCAAACATTTATATTCCTGTGTTCACAAAGGCCCGCCGTAAATAAAACTGTAGAATAATATTTGAAAATTACTATCATATTTGTGTACTTAATTAAGGGTTTAAAGCTTTTTTTTAAATTTTTCTCACCAATATCACTTACAGTAAATTCAACTTTTACCAGAAGCAGCATGTAGAAGGAGAATTATTATTTAATGAAGCTTTACATAATAATGTGATATCATTTAATTATCGTCTTGAAAGATTTTTTGCTTCCACATGTCTAAAATCCTTACTTTCACTTTGTGTGACTCCTACTATACTCCGAAAAAACTTTATCTGGATTAACACTGGATTGTTTGTTTGGGGAAAGGGGGATTCGAACCTGCTTTCTGCCTGAGGCCTTCCACACCTGACCACAGCTGGCCTGTCTGTCTGCCTCTTCACACAGGGCTTAAACATGAAAATCCCCTAAACTAGAGAAATAAACACTTGTATTTCCAATTTGAGTATTTCTTCACTGATTTATAAAGATGAGCCTTATGTTTGTGCCCTAGACAAGACACTACGAGGATTGTAGAGTTTTAGGTCAATAAACCATGACCTTAATATCAAATACATGGGCACAGGCATATGGCGCCTACATTACCGGCCCCTAATTGTTCTATTATTGCAATAACTTAGAACAATTACCACATTTCTATAAAATTTACACTGCATATTGTAAACAGGCATTAACTCTGCCAAACATCAAACTGAATGTCCAAACACATGTCAAATGTGCTACTTAGGCACACTAAAAGTCCAATGCCTTTCAATCAACTTTGAAAAGGATATAAAGTCCAGTTGCAGTCCGTCTTCTTTGCAGCAGGTAAAGAAAGAGAAAGATAGAAAAAGAAGAGAGATACAGATAGAAAGAGAGCCAGAGGTTGCTAGCACATGGCTCATCGTGGGGGCTTAGTCTTTACCACTAGCCCGTTCTGATTCCACAAGCAGACAGATCTTTGTGACGGGTCTGTCAAGGACGCTAGTCTTTGTTTTTATCCGCACTCTGCGAACTAGTCCTTTCTTGTCTGGAACTGCCTCGAGGATCTTCCCCATAATCCATGAGTTTCTGGGCGCACAGTCGTCCACAAGGAGCACCACGTCCCCTTCTGCAAAGTTCCTGGAAGCTGTGGCCCACCGCTGACGTTCCTGGAGTTGAGGTAGGTACTCTTTAACCCATCTCTTCCAGAAGAGATTAGACATGTATTGCACCTGCCTCCGTATGCGGTGCGCGTAAAGGTCATCCTTGTCGAACAATCCTGGAGGTAAAGACGGCTTTGTCTTCAGTAAAAGGAGATGATTTGGTGACAAGGCCTCCAAATCATTTGGGTCACTGGATGCCTTTGTGATAGGTCGGCTGTTGATGATCGCCTCCGCCTCACAAAGGACAGTGTGAAGGCTTTCTTCATCTAGGATCTGTTCTCTCACAGTGGAATTCAGCACTTTCCTTACTGATCTTATCAAACGCTCCCAAGCCCCGCCGTGATGTGAAGCAGCAGGAGGGTTGAATGACCACTTGATTCCATGTTGTTGGAATAGATGCTGAAACTGTGAAGAATTCCAATCAGCAATGGCTGACTTCAGCTCACGATTGGCTCTGACGAAATTTGTCCCGTTATCAGAGCGAATCTCCTTCACTTGTCCTCTCCGCGCTATGAAGCGCCTGAGTGCGTTTATGCACGAATCTGTGTCTAATGATGCGGCAAGTTCAATTTGCACAGCACGTAGTGCTAGGCAAGTGAAAATGACTCCGTATCTTTTTATGAGGCCTCTTCCACGCTTCACCTCAAATGGGCCGAAATAGTCCATGCCCACTCTTGTGAAGGGTGGATCATCTGGCAATACTCGCTCTTGTGGGAGATGGGCCATAAGTTGTTTTCCAACTTTTCCATGTAAGTGGCGACATATAACGCACTTTCCAAGAACCTTTCTGATAGCTGTGTTGGCGCTGGGGATCCAAAACTTCTGACGCAATTCAGAGAGCATGTAGTTGCGTCCTCCATGTCCAGCTTCCTCATGAATCCTTTTTAGTATTAGGTTAGTGATGTGAAAGTCTCTAGACAGAATGACGGGCTGCTTACTGTTCTCCGGCATAGCTGCGCGGCTCAGCCTTCCGCTAACTCGCAACTGACCATCTTGAAGCACAGGGTTCAGTTTGTACAAGTGGCTGCTGCATTTCACATTCTGACCCTTGAGCAGAGCTGACATTTCTTCTGAGAATTTCTCTTTCTGACAGAATCTGATTATGTGAAGCTCTGCCTCATCCAGGTCTTCCACTGAAATATGTGTATTCTTAAAGCTTTCTTTGATTCTGTCCATCTGACTTTGGATCAGCTGTTGACGACTGTCCTCCTTTGTCTTCCTTGTCAGCTGAGCACAGCTCTTTGCGTTTTTGACCGAGACTCCAAAGTAAGGCTTTAAGCTTCAAGAACCACGCTACACTTCGTTTCAACTTCAACCATGATGAGAAGTGGTCGATTAGTTTTTTGAATGCATTCGAATTCTCTTCAACAGTTATGGAGTTTACTGTGACTCTTTTGACCTCAGGGTCATCTGAGGTCATTTCCGCATTGTTCAATAGAGTCTTTGACCAGCACTCAACCGGACTGCAAAGGAATTCTGGGCCTGACACCCAACTTGTGTTCTTCATGAATTCTTCCACCTTTTGCCCTCTAGAGGCGCAGTCATCTGGATTCTTGTCGGTACCAACATGTCTCCATTGTTCCACATCAGAGCCTTTCAGAATAGCTGAAACTCTGTTTGCAATGAACGTACGGAAACGTGTCGTCTCATTCTGTAAGTATTTCAGCACCACCGTACTGTCAGTCCAGAAGGTTGATTTAGCAAGGTCCAATTGCAGCTCTCTTCTCAGGACACCATCCACCTTCACGGCTACGGCTGCAGCAGTCAACTCCATTCGAGGAATGGTAGGTGGCCTGAGGGGCGCCACTCTGGACTTGCCCATCATAAATGCACAGTGGGTCTTGTGATCTGTGCTCCGCAGTAGAAGGTAACTGACTGATCCATAAGCATACTCACTCGCATCAGCAAAATGGTGTAGTTCTGCTGATGTGTAGTTTCCAAATCCTGCAGGTTTCACACATCTTGGGAGAGAGAAGTGCTCCAAAGCAGGAAGACTGGCTAACCAGTCAGACCACCGCTTCTTAATGTGTTCAGGTAAGTCGTCATCCCACCCGATCTTCAATCTGCATAAGTCTTGCATGATTGTCTTTGCTGGCAAAACCACTGGTGCCAGAATGCCTAATGGATCATAAACTGAGCCAATGCCTGAAAGAAGTCCTCTTCTTGTGAAAGGGCGGTCTCTGATGGTAATTCTAAACTTAAACATGTCTGACTCAACACACCAATTCAGACCAAGGGCTCTCTCCAAAGGAAGGTCATCTCAGTCAAGATCCAAGTTCGGAGTAAGTTGGAGTCGTCGTCTGGCACTTTAACCTGGTGGAACATTGCTTCCACGTCCATGATTGCAACAGGTTCTTGCCTGAATCGAATGACAACGCCAATTAAGCTGCTGGTCAGGTCAGGGCCTTGCAAAAGTTGATCATTTAAGGATGTGTCCTGGTAGGACGCTGCACAGTCGAACACAACTCTCAGCTTCTGCTTCACAGGATGATATACTGCATGGTGTGGTATATACCACAACTTTCCTTCCTTGTGTGTCAGTTCTTCATCAGACAATCGCACTGCATAACCCTTTTGAATGATGTCCTCCATGAAATCCGTGTAGTCCTTGTGATCGCAGTCATTTTTGATGAATTTACGCCGTAAGTTCTGTGCTCGCTGCTCAGCGATTATTCGATTATCTGGCATGTTGACCATATCATTCTTCAAAGGCAAACATATGTTGTAGTGGCGGTCAATCCCTTTTGCAGATTCCATGACTTTGTCCATAAACTGATGATCCTCTCTGGACATTTCCACTTCATCATGTTTCCCTCCCTCTGGAGGGGTTTGCCAGGGTCTTTGCTGGTTTTCTTTTATCTGTGTGACTGTAGCCTTCCCTCAAGGGTCCGTTCATGGTCCAGCCGAGCTTGGTCCTTATGGCGTACGGCCCATTACCGACACTACTCACGACCTCCCATGGCTCCATGGCTTTCGGCACGTTTGCTCCAATGAGCAATCCAATGTCAGCTTGAATTTGAGGCAATTTTATTCCTTTAAGGTAAGGCAAGATCCTTTTGTTGCGGTATGTTTTCCTTTCCCACAGGTATCATCCTTTGCGTGAAGGCATCTGGAAGATCGATGAACTCGTCGCTGGTTAGACTGCTGACCTCCAAGCCAGACACTTCCCATCTTGGCTTTCACTTGGACAGGGACGATTGAGAGTATGCAGTCATCTTCCCCGGCCCCAGTCAGCTCATGGGGCTCAGACTGAGCACACACGAATGCACTCAAGACTGTCTGATCTCCACAGTTATCTGTCGTCTTCTCTGAATCAGCAACTGTGTCCCTTTTCTTAATGTGTAGCAGTGTAGGATGTGTTAAAGAACACACCTGACAGCTCACCTTAGCCTTGCAGAGTTTACTCACGTGGCCTCGCTTCAGGCAGCTAAAACAAAGTCCTTTGCCTTTTAGGAATTCAAACTTTTCTTTATGTGGTTTGCCTTTAAGCTTGTTGCATGAGTCTATGGTGTGCTCACCTTTACAGAAAGGACATGTCGTTGCTGTGGGTGAGACAGGATTTGTCTGCTCTACTGAGCCTGTGTCTTTCTTTTGGTCATCTAATTGCGTGGCGCTTGTAGTGAATGTCTTCTTGATTACACCTTTTTTCTGCTCTTTGTGATTGCTTGGTTTAGTTGAGGGTGTTTTAGTCACAGTGCCATCTTTTATGTCACCGAAGACTGGGTGGAGAGCAATTTTGGCCTGCTTGTTGATAAACTCAACTAAATCTTTAAACTTGACTCTCCTGTCATTGCTCCTGTATGCCACACGCTACAGTTCTCCATCTTTCACGTAACTTGAATGGAAGCTTTGCTACAACAGCCTTCAAATTCGCAACATTATCCAATTCTTCCTTATAGCTCACATCAGCCATGGTGTTGCAGCAGGCTGTTAGAAACAGTGAAAAGGCATTCAAAGCCTCTGCGTCCTCTGGCTTAATAAGAGTCCAATTCAGAACTTTGTTCATATAGGCCACAGCAATTTTATAGTCATTTCCAAAATGCTCTTTAAGGAGCTGTCTGGCCTTGTGGTAGCCTGCATCTGGCTTCATGTGAAGGCAACTCTTTATTAGTTCTTTAGGTTGTCCACTGGTGAATTGCTCTAAGAAATAGAGACGATCTTTAAAGCTTTCAGTGCGGGACTCTACACCATGCTCAAAGGCTCTCACGAACAGGTTGTAGTCTAGGGGATCGCCACTGAAAGTAGGTATGTCTAGCGGGGGCAGTGTCATCATACTCTGTTGTTTCACCATCAACTCTGTTATGTTATTTTGGCGTGTCATAACACTGCATAGTGCTTCCACAGTATAATCATCTGCTACATGATTGCCATTAGACCGTCGTACAGCAGTAGACTGGGGTTGAAGTGGTCTGAATTCACTATATCCATTGTCCGTATCAATGACTGGGTTTTGATCTGTGGATAATGGCAGGTATCCAGAATCAATAGTCATCATACCTGCACGGCTTACATGTGATAAGCGCTCATTTTCATAAATTTCTAACACTTTGAGTTTAGCATCAAAGGCTGCAATGGCAGTTTGCAAATCTAGAGCTTCCCTTTTTGCTTTTAACTCAGCTTCTTGGCATTCAAGATCTTGTTTTTGTTTAAGAGCTGCAGCCTTTGCAAGTAATGTAGTTCTTTCTACTTTAGCTTTGAGGCGCACTGAAGAAGTAGTGGAAACTTTACTACCAACGGCTGTCCCACGCCTTTTATCCTTATTGCTTTCTGCAGCAGATACCACTGATACACTGTCCATGGGTTTTATCTCTGCATCACAGTCTTTAGCCTGAATGGCGCGCTCCTCAGCTTCCTTCACCCACATTTCCACATGTTGGATGAATCCATGAATGTGCATTAATTTAGGCTCATACCACGTACTCTGGTCCCTCTCTAATTCTTCTACATGTAGCAGTTGTTTTAAAGCATCATTTATCTTGCGCAATTCACCTAGCGCATCTTGATAATCCAAACGTAACTTCTGTTTCACTTTGTTTACGTTAGCATCGTCTTCCATTAGCTGTTTGAGGTCGTTAGCTTGGCTAGTTAAGTGACCTAGCTTAGCCTTCCTAGATTGAGTTAACCTGTGCACTTTTTCCTCAACAGCCTTCTCCGTCATTTTAGGTTCTCTTTTTCTTAGCTCCTCTTCCATACTGACAAGTTTCCAAGACTTAGCAATGCTAAATGTCACTGCTTACTGTACTGCTTGTTTATGTTCAGTCCCCAAATGCGCAGGTTACCTTCGACGAGATGCCTTGCTAACGTTGTCCTTTTAAGCAGTCCACAGTTCCATCAAGCCTTGTATCCTTTCCAATCTTGCTTATTCGAGTGGAGTAGAGGGTTTTCTGACTAAGAATGTAGAGTTTTCCTATATAACCAATCTAGATTCCAGGTGAGGAGTCTATGGCTGACGCGTGTTCTTTTATCCAAGAATGTGTAGTCTTCTAGTAGTTAGTTTTGTAGATTTATTTAAACAGATGACGAACAATGACACGAATTGAATCCATATTTCTACTGACTGTTATACATCCACAGCCCACGGTCAGAAAACCGTGCGACTCCTAACCTCTTGTGCCCAACAGCACCCTCCTCCATCTGGCTATGGTGCTGCAACTAGCCCAAAAACATCTTAAAGAGACAGGCACCTATTCCTGAACAATCAATACAATGTAATGACATTGTCCAACCAGAAATGTCTAAGTGTAATAAATCATGTACTGTAGTAAATAACCAGGTAGTAAAATTACTAATAATAGTACAAATAGTAAATAATAATTAAAACATAAAATTCCATAAGCTTAGGTCAATAAACCATGAACTTAATATCAAATACATGGGCACAGGCATATGGTGCCTACAAGGATTTTGATTTTACTGCAGACTCTTTTAAAAACCACCACTTTGAAGTTTTTCTACTGCAGCTAAAGTACTTCTACACACAGAGACACACTCGATTCAGACCTGCTGGGCCTGCCCGTCTAGCTGTTACGTTATACAACACACACACACACACGCACACACACAGAGTGCTCTGTTGTCCCGCCAGCAGGAAGCTCCTTATTTGGGAACCAGACATCCGCTGCAGCAGCAGGAAACACCATATTTGGGCTGAAGCTGTGTTGTTTTTTTCTGCAGAGCTACCCCGTCTGCCCGTGACAAAATCTCATCCTATTGGATGTTTGACACGCACACACACACACACAAGATTAACTGCTGACATAAATGCCAAAGAACAGAGGGCGTGTGTGTTAAATAACTATGTCATTCAACAATCTGCAGAATGCACCTTTCAACTCTGACACTGAATGATTTTAAATGTTTAACACTCAATAATGGAAATACTGTCTGTGGATCTGTTTAATTCTATAACTCGTGATTTTCATCAACAATCTGAATTTCATTTAAAGTTTTTGATTGTGTTCAAAATTTTACTTTTATGTATTTTAAGAAAATGTACAATTTTTGGGCATTGTATTAAATCAAGTCTTTAAAACAAACTCATGGTTTGTATTATCGGTTGTTCTGAGGTTTTCGGTTATATTACATGTACTTCTCCAGCAACATGAGTCATTGTTTGTTCTTAGTTTCTCTTGTTTCGGTCATGAAACTGTAGATGTTTAGACCTCTGTTTTTGTTTGTGTGTTTGTTTGTTTGTGCTTATGTTGGCTGGTTTCTCTTACTCCCTTGCTGGAGCTTCCAACTGTCTCACAGTCATCATCAGCAGATGAACTTTACTGAGATATCAGCAGATGAAACTCAAGTGTTATGGCTGAAAAGCTTCACATCTCAACATATAAATCCAACTTAATTGTTGGCAGCTGTAACAAAGTATCAGTCTGAAACAAAGTACCAATTTTGACATTTTATTCTTTTGTCGCTCTGTTATAAGAGGAAACATGTTCAGTATAAAATCAAACACTGACCTGCATGTAAACATACAAATGTCCCAGGGCCTACTCAGTAGGCAAAATAGCATATTCATGCATGTACATGATACTATATGTAAACATTACGTAAACAAATTCTACTCACAAAAATACTCATATTTACACTCATTCATACATAAAAAGTCTGAGTTTGAAGTGGATCAAAAGTCTTGTAAATTCGTAGTTTTCCCTTTGAAGTTTGATTCTTTGAGAATTTTTGAAACTCACTTTTCATCCACTGCTGAAGGTCAAAGTTCATGTTCAGCAAGTGCTTTTTAACTCAACATCAAACAGACAGTCAGTTGTGTTTGTGCGTCGACTACGGTGGCTGAAAAGGCTCAAAATGAACCAGCAGCTGAGCCTACAAAACTGTTTTCAGATATGCCTTCAGCTGCAGCAGAAACACGGGAAGGTGTTTCACTTTTTGACACGTTGCCAGAGAAACAGTCCTCACATCTGTTGACCTTTGACCTCTGACCTACATCTTGATGCGTCGGTCAGATGTGAGAGTTCACGTCTGATGTCCTGATGGGACAGGTGGACTTCCTGCCTGTCAGCAGATGTTGGAGCTGTGTGGGGAGGGAAGCTCCGACTGAGGACTACCCATTGGAGAGGAGCAGGAGGAGTAGAGGTGGGGTGATGGCGAGGAGGTGTAGACATGTGACAGGGATGAGGAGGAGGTGAAGCAGGGGGAGGCAGCCTGCATGCTGAGGGAGGAGAAGGAGGACAGCGAGGCAGCAGGTGAGGATGAGCTGTGAGCAGGGGAGGAGTAGGAGGAGAGGGGTGAGGAGGTTGCAGGGGAGGAGTAAGTAGGGGGCTTGTTGATTGGGGTGGGTGCAGAGGAAGAGGAGTTCCTGTCAGTCTTGCGGTCCCGCTGCCTCTGGTGGATCTTCGTGTGCCTCTTGCGTTCGTCGCTTCGGGCGAACTTGCGTCCACACTCCGTGCAGGCGAACGGCTTCTCGCCAGTGTGTGTGCGAATGTGGGTGGTCAGATGGTCGCTGCGGCTGAAGCTACGCATACAAATGCGGCACTGAAACGGCTTCTGGCCCGTGTGCACCCGCACATGGCGCGTCAGCTCATCAGAACGAGAGAAGCGGCGGTCGCAGCCTTCGGCGGGGCAAGCATACGGACGTTCATGTGGCGGTGTCTTGCACTGTCGGCCTGTGGGGGACTTTCTGACACGGCTGGATTTAGTGAACTGTCCCTGGTAAGCAGGGCCGGAGGCAGAGCCTTGCGTCTGGATCTGCGAGGAAAAGGCTTTGATGGTGGAGAGTGGCGTGAGCGGAAGCTGTGATGTAGGCGGGTTCAGACTCTGGGACAGAACAGGCTTCTGGTCCTGGCTTAGGCCGAGCTCACCGTCCTGCTGCTGCTGTGACAGGAGGTAGTCTGGAAGCATCGGCACCACCAGGGAGGACGGCTGGAGGCCGAGCCTGGAGGTGGGGTAGGCTGGAGGGGGGCCCTGTGGTTGGAAAGTCTGGGGGCCTGGCTGCGAGTCAGACAGGGGGAGAAGAAGATCTGAACCGGTGGCGGTGGTGTATGTGGGCGTCGCAGAGAAGACTGAGGTGACATCACTGCAGCCACAGCTGCTCTGGACGGAGCTGAAGCTCGACTGGGACAGCAATGATGATGATGATGTGACTGATGATGAGGAGGACGGGAGGCTGCTGGCTGCAGGGGGAGGAGCCGTCATACTGACCAACAGGCTGAGGAGAGGCTCCGCCCACAGGCTGCTGCTGCTGGAGTTTGACGGCTCAAAGGTGAAACGGCCACTGTAGGCCAGAGGGGCGAGGCGAGGGGTGAGAGGGGGGAGATTCTGCAGGTCCGGGAGCTCTGACAGAGAGTCTGAGAGAGGAAAAAAAAGAACTGCAGGTCAGGGACAAGTCACTCTAACAGGAAACAGCTAATTTTACCTGCTCAACAACACAAGAAGCACCTGAGAGTAAAGTTTGCTCTGATTGGCTGCAGCGAGTAAGCTGACTGTCAGTAACAATTCAAGAGTAGTAACGATTCTTTTTAACTCTTGAACTGTCATAAATATTCCACTTTCACATCAGATTCAGATTCAACTTTATTAATCCAACAAGATAATTTGGTTAAACAGCTTCTCTTGCACACATTTTGAAACATACAGAGACATGAAGGCACAAAATAAGGGAGTAATAAATAGAATGAGAATAAAATACAGTAGAAGAAAGATGATATGCCAAGGAATCTTTAATAAACATATGTTAATAAATAGGTTGATCATCATCATTTTACAAGCATCTTAATTATTCTAAACTTAAGATATTTGTATCTTCATTGTTTGTTCTCAGTTTCTCTTGTTTCAGGATTGTTCAGTGTCAGCATGTCTGAACAGGACAGAATCAGAAAAATAGAACTGAAAAAATGTAAACAGGCTGATCTGTGGAAAGACGTTCATATGATCTCGAAAATAAGTTATGTGCAACTCAGTAACAGTCTTGATTTTGTTTTTTGCAGTGTGAAAATTTTTGACTCCTGTATATGTTATGAACTGATATTAAAAAGGTGAAGGAATATTTAAGTAATCAGAATATATTTTATTCTATTCACCAATAGAAATTATTTTAAATTTTATTAGCTCAGTGTTTATTTGTATATCATTACCATTCAGTCAGATATCCCTTAAAACAGCTTTAAAGAGGGTAAACACTCCTTAACAGCACCCAGGATCCATTAAATTTTATTAAAACCCATCATGTGGTGCAGAATAAACTACAGTCAGAACTTTTTTGCTCATTAAAATGGCTTTTTCTGCATATTTAACCTTTTGTACAGGCTATGACAACATGAAAGGGGATTTAATGTATGTTGAAGGGATTTTGTTCCCTGCTAAAGACACTTCGCCCCAACCACCACAACCCCTGCCGGCACTGCCCGCTCCTCACCTCCGTACTCCCCGGGCTCCCCGCTCAGCAGCCCGGCTCCCTCCGCTGCCGATGCGGCCAGCAGTGAGCCTCCCGCGGCGGCGTTCTGCAGCAGCATCTGCAGCTCCTCCAGCTTGGAGTAACCGTCCAGCGGGGAGAGAGGCGGCGGGAAGCTAGCGAGAGGGTCGGAGATCTGCAGCGCGGGCAGGAGCAGCTCCGCTTTGGTTGCTGCCATTTCTTTGGAGGAAGAAGAGCGAGAAGAGGCGGCGGGAGTGGAGCTCAGCCGCTTCTGGAGCTCCTGAGCAGCGGGCTGTTCCTGCAGGGAGACCGAGCCGGTATCCGCTCCTGAACCCCGCGGGGAGGCGCTCTGATCGGGCCGAGGCTGCTGCTGGGGGTGGTGATGCTCGGAGGAAGCCAATGCTGGAGGGTCTTAGGTCCGGAGTCCCGGTAGATCAGATGCCGTAAAAGATTTTTTCGGGAACTGAAGTCATCAGGAAAAGTAAACAACTTCAAATGTTTGAAGTTGACAACTGCTGACAACTTGAACTTGAGCTCTATCAAGTTCCCTCAATGAGGATCCCCGCCTTTATATAGACTCCTGCGTGACGTACATTCCTAAATATGGTATGGGGGAAGCCCATATTTGGTCTTAGAGGTGAGCGTGCAGCCCGTGCTGCCCGCGGACCCTCCGGTGCCCTCTGCGCTCTTTGTGCTGTCGTTTCTGGAGCGTGAACGATCAGGTAGAGCGCGGAGCTCAGCCCGGCTCGGTGGGTGTTCTCTGTCGGACAAGCTACAGCAGTTAAAGAGCGCAGAGGGAGCGCAGCCAGGCGCCATGGCCGGAAACCTCGTCGACACGTCACAGCTCATGATCAGTTTTTAAGGCTCAACGTCACATGGAGATCGTCCAGGGCGTCATCACTTCCTCGGGCCTTATTTGGGTGTCTTCCTGTCAGACTGCTGATCGAGAGCAGGCCCGTCCCGTCCTGCAGTCCAACTCAGGCAAACAACAAAAATGAATGACATGCTGCTGCAGGTTTGACAAAAATCAATAAAGCTTTCGAAGTTAAATACTTTGAACGCAGCTTTTTTGAGTGTTACAGTTGTTTTATAGGCCTATGCGTCATTATTTTATAAACTGTTTCATTTGTAAAAACCTAATCCAAAAAGTGGGTCACGGTGCAGGTTGTGTTGTCAAATATTTATAAACAAAAAGTACATGTCATTCAGACACGCAGCCTAACGTTCGTTGATTTATAAAACGAGAAAGAAAGAACAAAATCATCTCTAATTTTGTTGCCTGCTTAAGAACAGTGAGTGAATGCAGGTCTTCTTTCAAACACTTTTTATAACATTGAGTCCAGTGAGAAATGAAAGCAAACGTGTTTGTACAGGCTACGCCAATAGTTGTTTAAAGTAGGCCTACCCCACTCAAAACCTTTACTTTAAGAAAAAAACAGCAATGGATGTAGGCTTTAGATAGATGATTTTAAATATACAATGTAAATGTACAAAATTCTTATTAATACAAAGTAACCTAATCTAAATGTATATCTAATATAGAATATCAGTCACGGGACATTTATTAGGTAGCCTACATTAACTTACTGATGCAGGCCTCACATTTTGAGTGCAAAAATGTGCCCTTGCAAAATGTGTTCAACAGCAATTTGAGAGGAAACGTCCATGAGCAAACGTAAGATAAATACTCCTGTGAAGCCTGTTGAGTAAAAAAGAAACTATTTGACTTTTTTTTTCTTTGAGAGAAGGCTACAAAGCAACAGTGGTAAAAAAAAAGAAAGAAAGAAAGAAAGAAGGAAAATCAAACAGAAAACTGAGGAACTTTTTTCAAATAAAGATTAATGTTCCCTTAAACAAACTATACATACAGGCAAAGTCGAAATAGAGACAGTAATATCACGGGAAAAAAAGGGAATCCTCGAAGATGCAGGGATCGATCCCACTACCTCCCGCACGCTAAACGAGCACTCTACCATTTGAGCTAAGTCCTCATTGCTGACGTCATACTCTATCTTGCATTACTTTACTTTAACTACTCACCCTCAACAGCATTATACAAGTTTGGCTGTCCGGTGGCGTCCTGCTGTCGTACCTCCTCCAGTCCAAAGCCAATTCTCGCCGTTGGCTGAAGCCAACTCACAGTCAACGTCAGTCACTTTACTTCCAGTTATCACAATGGATATTACACAAGGAAGTCAGGAGCCGGAAACACAGACAGCTCGCCTTTAAAGTAAAGGTTGCATGTTTTGAAACGTGTTTGCTGCACCGGTGAATAAAAGTTGTGGTCAATTGCTGAATAAAGTAGCCTAAATAATGACCGTAATTCATAGCAGTTTTAGGGTGAGGCCGTACAATCCTTCCACCCACAAATATCAAAAATAAAAGCGTAACGTGTGCGAACTTCAGCCTTGACAGAAGGACGCACTTTGCGAATTAAACGCCTGTAGCTGTCGCTGTAACCTCAGAATGGAGATTATAGTGACCCTGTGTGTGCTTCAATGACTTACACTTCATGTAAGGACTGATGATGTAGTCGATTATTTACACTCTTTAGCTGAATTTTGCTCAATTTTACTCAATTTTTGCTAAATTTTCCACTAGCTGAATTTTGCTTTATTTGATTTCATTTATCACCATGAAACACATCTTTAACCCAACTATGAAATATAATCTTACTTTAAGACAAAGTGGAAAAATCAAATCATTAGGCTAGACAATAATAGGACAACTGTACTGAGTGCTACGTGTAACATTCAAGAGCCTCCACTGTGAGTTTGGAGGTTAACACACTTTTATAATGTCCAATCAGGGCAGCTGTAGCTCAGTTGATAGTGCAAGTTGTCAACCAATCGGAAGGTCAGTGGTTTAATCCCCGGCTCCTCCCCGGACACGTTAGTGTCCTTGGGCAAGATACTGAACCCCAAACTGCTCCCGATGGTTGTCTCAATGGTGTGTGAAGGTGTGTGTATGAGTTCCTGATGGTTGGCTCTTTGTGGAGAGGCCACCTTGCTGTTAGTATGTGTGTGTGAATGCTGACTTGTGTTGTAAAAGCATTTTATAACTACCATTTACGACTTTTATTATGAGATCATAGTGTAATAAAGATATAAAACGCCATAGTTACCAGTGACCGTGGGTGTTCAACTGGTATGATGAGCAGCTGATCCCAGAGCTGTGACCTGATCTAATGATCAATGAATGTTCCGCCAGCACCTCCTTCTATCAGATGTGTGTTAGATAATAAAACTGATCAGATATTTGATAATAAGCTGCAGAACAGGACACAGTCCCACTTGCTGTATAAACAGGTAGTAAAAAGAGAAAGAAAAACAGAATATGGAGGGTAA
>JAQFJA010000006.1:26484376-26494677 GCA_029874485.1 Naso brachycentron
TGATTCAGGTCAAACATTCTGAATGTCAGCTGCTGTTTGTGGCGAATCAACCAACATAAAAACCTTCATGTGTCTTTCCGTGTCTCTCAGGTTTATCTCAAAGATCAGCACTGAAATCAGCAAGAAGGAGGAGAGACGAAGCCTGTTCGGTAAAAAGTATGCTCCTGTCTTTCTTCTTTTTAAAAGCTGATGTCCTTATTGCCTTTTTTCTTTCTGTCTTTGCTGATTTAAAATGAAAACACTGTTGTAGAAAACAAATTCAATACCCTGCATCTGTCCCTGTTTTGGTAATAATCTAGACTTTTGGATAAATTTAAAACAAAGAGAAAAGATTGAAAAAAAATTTGATCAAAAAAACAATATTCATTGAGAACATAAAGTTTACAACAGTAGCATTAACATCAAAATAAACTAACAATAAATTAGCTGCCGTGTTTTATCCATTTCTGTATTTTCAAACAATGTTGTTCAGGGAAGAGCAGCACAAATGAGCTGATTACTAAAATAATAATGAAATTTTCTCTTTCCATCACAGACCACCTCCCAAATATCATGAACCAGGTAGGAACTCTGAGTGAAATTTGTTCCTAGATTAGGAAATAAATAGCTAATGCTGATCAAATGAATAACAAGCTAAAGGCTCAGTGACACTTTCAAATATATCTGATATTTTGTGGTTTGTCTGATCTTGTTTATTTCTGGTTTCTCTTTGTTGTGTAAAATGCATGAACATGTTTTCCTCTGCAGACACGATGCCGGAGGTTCAAGGCTGGGGCGATGACGAGTTTGTACGTTCACAACAACTCTGCTGTTTGTTTTTACTCCCTTAATGAAGCTTTACTCTGGACAGAAAACACATAACACTGATAAACAGAGCAACATTCAGTTTCCAGTGGTAGAAAGAAACAAAGTACATTTACTCAAGTATTGTACTTAAGTACAAATGACAAGCTTTTTTCATCTTTAATCCTTCTTAACAACATCTCAGAGCAAAAATTGCTCTTTTTACTCAATTAGTTCAGTCTGACAGCCGTAGTTTTCTGAAATATGACGCACTGCTGTAGATGAAGCGAGCCAACAGTGTCTACAGAGGAAAAATTGCAACATACACATTAATGCAACACTAATATTGATCCAGAAACATCAGATATAAGAGAACAACACTGATACAGATCTGCACAATGAATATTCATACTTTAACTGATACTTACATACTGTACTGAAGGAAGGTTTTGTAGTGGAGTATTTGCACAGTGTGGTATTAATTCTTTCACTGAATTAAAGGATCAGATTACTTCATTCAGATCTAAAGGTCTCACTCTGCTGTAAAAGTTGAGTTTTCATCTCTGGCTGCAGCTACTTTCAGTGCATGTTGCTGCCTGGTCATTAGGATGTTGTTGTGCTTGTCAAGGCGGTTGATGAGTTTTATCAGTTTGTCCCTGTCTTCATCAGGATGATGAGGAGTTTGATGATGACTATGAGAGTCCATACAGCGGGGACGAGGAAGGCAGCGGGGGTGACTATGAGTCCCCAAATGATGAACAGGACGTGGCCAATGATTACGAACCTCCTCCTTCTGAACCCCCAGAGGACCATAAGTTGTGTCCCACCCTGCCCATGGGAGACAGCGATTACATAGGTAACCACAAGGGGGTGACATATGTGGACATTTGTTGGCTATGTCATGCTCCTTCCAGTGTATCCCATGGGACCTTTTGGAAAAAAATATAAAGGGTAATCAATGGAAAGAGACAAATTATTTTTTGATCACGTTTAAATTGTACCTCAAATATGATGTTTGTCAATGTAAAAGATAATTTTGCAAGTTACGAAAGTCGCGTTTTTCATACAACAGCTAAAGTATTGATTTTGAAAATACCTATAGAGAGACTACACACTAAGTGATATCTTAACAACGATCTCTTACAGAACCAACTAACTCTCTGTTTGCTCAGCCGTAGCTCTCAACATGCTCATGCTTGTAATGATTTTTACCTCTTTTAATACGTTTCCCTCTGTTCTTCAGGAATGGAAGAAATTGTGCTAAAGTTAGCCATGTTACCACTGGTGACATAAATTGTGTGAAATGAGAGACGTAGTTCACTGAGCAGTTTCACAAAACTAAGTGGCAGTAACTGTCTCCATGACAAACTGTGGCTTTCTTGATTTGTAAAAAAATATTTTAAAATGACAAACATCATATTACAGAATGAGGGTACGACTTAAACGGGACTGAAAAAAAATTTGTTCCTCTCCGTTGACTGCTGTACAAAATTTTTCTGAAAATCCCATGGACTGGAAGCAGAAGGGCAGGACTTAGGCACTCTATGACTGTTAGCTTATGGATAGTTGATCGCACAGCTGTTAGCTTACTGATAATAGTTAGCTCATTTGTAACTGTTAGCTTATGGATAGTAGATAGCATAGAGTACCTAAGTCCCATCCGTCCTCTTCTGGTCCATGGGACCTTAATTCAGAAAACAATGACTGCAATCCTTTGGCCCTGATTGGCTTGTGCCAATAATTACACTGATGGCTGGCAATTAAAGAGATCATTTGTCATGTCAAAAAAGTCGAATTTTGTTGTCAAACAGTACAGTAAAACAATATTTTTTGTGAGACTTCTCAATGAACTGCGTCTCTCGTCTTGTACAGTATATGTCATCAATGCTAACGTGACTGTACCCGCAGGACAGTTTCTTTCATTCCTTCAGAACAAGGAAAAATGTATTAAAAGAGGTAAAAACAACCACAAGCATTGACATGTTGAGAGCCACAGCTATGCAGAGAGAGAGTTAGTCAGTTCTGTAAGAGATAGTTGTTGAGATGTCATGTGTAATCTTTCTAAATACGAATTATACTTCAGCAGTTGTATAATAAACTGACTTCATTGACTTTCAAAATTAACTTTTAAATTGACAAACATCATGTTTGAGATTAGCTGTACAACTTAGATGGGATCAAAAAATAATTTTTCTCTTTCAGAATTTTTTTCGAAATAGGTCCCATGGCTGCCACTGGAAAGAGTGTGACTTAGCAACTCTCTAGCTCTTTGCTTATTGATGATAGTTAACTCATTAATAACTCTTACCTTAAGGACAATTGATACAGCATAGCTTTTTGCTTATTGATAATAGTTAGCTGATTTATAATTGTTAGCTAATGGAAAGTCGATACAGCATAGCGTTTTGCATATTTATAATTTTTAACTCATTTAAAACTGTTAGCTAATGGCTAATCAATAGCATAGCTGTTTGCTTATTGATATTGGTTAACTCATTTCTAATTAGCTTATGGGTAGTTGATAGCATAGCTGTTTGCTTAATGACAACAGTGAGCTCAACTGTTAACTGTTTACTGTTAGCTCGTAGTACTTAAACAACTCTAGCTAATCAC
Organism: Naso brachycentron; assembly: GCA_029874485.1. Taxonomy (NCBI): domain Eukaryota; kingdom Metazoa; phylum Chordata; class Actinopteri; order Acanthuriformes; family Acanthuridae; genus Naso; species Naso brachycentron. The sequence goes on from JAQFJA010000006.1 coordinate 26,487,773, forward strand.
TCTTATCAAATTGCAAAACGCAGAAGTTTTGTACAGCCCAAACAGCGCCCCCTTCTGAAGAAATTTGTGATTAATAAAGTTTGTTGTGATAGTACCCATTCTTCAAGGGTTTTTGTCCTCACACAAGCTTGCTTCAAGTGTTGTGATGACATCAGTACAAACCACGTTGGTCAGATCTGACCGAGACAGTTCCAGCAAACTATTTTTAACACACTACAACCTGTGTGTGTGTGTGTGTAGATAACAGGGATAACCACGTGTCAGCCAGAGGCCTGCCCCCTGCTGTGTCACCCCGCCCCCCAGTCTCCACCCCGTTAGCACCATCTCCGCGGATGGTGAGTCACATTTTAAATCTGATCAGCTGTTCTCACTGCGAGTCACCAGGTCAGTTAAATAAATCTCTGACTACCTCTTGCAGCCTGGAGACCCCAGACGAGACCATTCCCCACACACTGGTGGAAGACCGCCAGGATGTGAGTAGCCAGTTGCAGCTGCCGGTAACAGAAATAAAGGAGTGACTGTGATGATCAGAGTAGTTTGCAGCTCACTGGTTTCTCTCTTGTTGTGTTCAGTTCCTTCAGCGCCGCCACAGATCTTTCGTGACAACAAACCTGGCAGAGATTCAGGATGCAGCCGCTCACCCGTCAGAGGTAATACTAAAACTATAAGTTCTCTTTTAAAAAATATTGTTATCTGTTATTTGGAGCCCTTTAAATCACAATTACATGCCCTCTCTGCTGAGGATGTTCCAAATATGCCATCAATTAGCATTAATTAACCAATCTGAAAACTGATGTTTCAATCAAGTTGACATATAGATTTCTCCTCTTTACAGGACCTCACCGTGACACAGTGAACAAGGTGAGTAGACAGGGTAATTTTTTATTATTATTATTTTTTAAATAAACTATTAATGAGGAAAAAAGGGACCAAGAACACAACCTGGAAGAACTGAACTGTTACTTTTAAGTTTTCATCTCTAATATTTTCAAGTAAACTTAATTTTTGTGTTTCAGCCGGGCTCACAACCTTGGAGGTAGGTACACATACACTCACACTTATGTTGATTGTGTCACCATTACAACTTGACTAATAAATCAGCCAGAGTCTGTCTTCCATAGAGAAGTTGATTTTTGTTGCATCACTTGTGCCTCTGTGTTACATTCAGGTGGACTTGAACACATCTGAATCCTTTAACTTATCTTTCATCCCTTTATTTGTGTGTGTGTTTGTATGTTCAGGCCTCAGCCTGACATCCCTGATCATCCAACCTGGTCCAAACCTCCTGCTCTCCCTTCAGGCCCCACCTCTGTCGGCAGAAGCAACTCAGCCAGACCTTCTCCCAACAGGTGAACACACACACAAGTCATTTATCGCATCACCTCCAAGTAAATTATTCATTTTCATCCAATCAACTTTGACTGTATTTTTATCATATCCAGTGTGTTTTTTACTCTATCATGATGAAACAGTCGTCAGAAGATCAGACTGTTTATATAAGTCATTTGATGATAATCAAGTTTTTGTATGTGGTTTGGTTTTAAAGGTTTGAAGCGAGGAAAGAGGTGAGTTACTATTGTTACAGAATTTTATTATGAAGGTGAATATGTCCAGAATGAGCTCTGATCCTTTTCTTCTCTCCTCTGATAGCAAACACGTGATGAAGGTCAGATTTCTTTGTTTTCTCTTTTTCATCTTTCCCATTGAAATAGCTAATAAAGGATTTCCAAACACATCAGATTTTTTCTTTAAGTTCTCGTCTTCTTTTTCTTGAAGCTCTTCCAGCTCCAAAACACAACACCTTCCCCCTTCCCAGTAAAAGTCTGGCCCCCCGCCTTGGACTTCCTGGGCCCCCCTCACGCCATGGAGACAGGTAAATAACGAAAGAAACAATCACCCACAGCACAGATGATAGCATGTCATCCCTGTGCTCATAGGGACAGAACATGAGCAATAAACAACAAGAGCTCAATGAAACATTGCTAACAGTGCCACCAATCGTCACTATTTCTGGCATGTAAAATAACTAATCCTTGTTTTTTTGGTTGTTTTCGAGCAGTCTGCCTCCCAGTGTGCCCTCTGGAGGATCACTGCCTCACAAGCTGCAGTCTGGTAAGAACAACAACAACACAAAAAGTAGTCACAGAGTAGTCTGACATTTTTGGAGTTATGCTTATTGTCTTTCTTGCAGATAGGATGAACATCACAAGAGGAGGTGAAACCCTCACTGAGCTCATCTCAGTCATTAAACTTGTTTAAACTGCAGGATCTGATTTGTCAGAATTTCAATAGGACAGAGACCAAAGCCTCTTCAGGGGGCCAGCCGAGAGTTAAAGACAGTGGTGTAGTTCAGGATATACGCAGGTATACGGAGTATACCCACTTATTTTTCAGTCTGCATTGAGTATACCCACTTCTAAATCCTCTCTGATTCTATCTGTTGCACATCAGCTATTCCAAGAGACTTTAGAAACGTTTAGAAAAGAAACAACTGGCTTTTTTCTATGTGTGGATGAACTAAGGAATAAGAAATAGTTCACTCAAAATGTTGTCTCACCCTGTAGTCTGACCGTGGGCCAGTATTGGTTGCAAAATCTGTACCTCTTTCGTTGCTAATGTTAATTTCATAATGATCCTCCTCATTCCCTGGAGTCAAGCAGCAGAAACTAAGTGACAATGTGCAAACAGGCCGACTACTGTCCCATTTTTGGATGAACTAACTATGCAAGAGTAGTCTTATATATCACTGTTTATAAAACGTCTCTGTTTAAAAAAGGGCACTAATTTGCTGGATGGGCTGCTTTAAAAAAAATTGTGGGCTTAAATTTAAAGTACACTCACATCTCAAGGCACCACTACACCAGTGGTTAAAGAGAAACACAAAGATACCGCAGGAAGTGAATTAGAGAGAAAAAAAAACCCTTTCCTATTCAGTATCATAACTCAGTCACAAGAGGACACACACACACACACAGACAGACAAGTCATGTAAAACTAGTGGTATAAAGTTGTTCTCCTGAACGGTGACTTGAACAGCTGAGTTGTTTAGTGGGGGTTTCATTTCCTGCTGTCACGACCATACTGTCTAAATGACAATATTCACTGTTTCTCTGTCAACATACTGTTGGTGCAGGTCACAGACAATATGGAGTGTTGGTGTTTGATGTCTTGTATCGTTTGTCTTACATAACTGAGTGTTAAGAGATCGTGCCAACAGACAACTTACTTGCAATTGACCCAAAGGCTTGGGGGGTCAAAATTTACAGTTCTGTGCTGACCTTTAAAAATCACTAGAGGGCACTGTGTCATTTACAAAACTGCCTTACCCAGCAACAGGACTGTTGCTGCCAGTAAATACTGTACTGACTCTGTGTGTGTGGGTGTGTGTGTGTGTGTGTGTGTGTGTGTGTGTGTGTGTGCAGCGATGGCTGAACACAAAGGCTTCGTAGCATCAGACAGACAGTCGTTTCGTCCGCCCCCATCCACAACCACAAGAACACAGGTAACAACAAGCTCGTGCCTAAACACACATTTTGAGCTACATGACATCTGAGTGTAAATCATTACCTTATCTTCATATTTTTATTATAAGCCGTTTGTTTACAACCATACTATGTCTCCATGAGTACTGATGAGCATATGCAGGTTTTGTGTGTGAACAGCAGGTGGTGCTGTGGTCTTTGAGTTGATGTTTAGTAAAATGACTGTCTAATGTGTGTGTGTGTGTGTGTGTGTGTGTGTGTGTGTGCAGGAGCTGGACCCTTCCTGGTATGTGGGTAAAGTGACCAGAGGTCAGGCAGAGGGATGTCTGAGGAGCGTCCGCAAGGTAACAAAACAAAAATGAATTGAATCTAAAAATATATTAAATTTTACTATTTTGGGCAAGATAACTTGTAGTACTGTTAAAATAACATGCAGAAGAGTTTCAAGTAAAAGTCAAAATCCTGCAATGTAAGAATCATTTGGTACAAGTAAAAGTCCTGTATATTAACTTATGGGCTACCCCTTTTCCGCTGGTCAAAAAACCCGTTTAAGCAGCTACGATTGGGTTTTTGTGTGCAATGGGAATATGTACACTCGCCATTTACACCCCTCTGCAGTAGACACAGGCTTTAATCACCTCATCTCGGGCTCAGCTTGGCTTTTAATGTAAATGTAAGACCCGAGTGAACATGCTAAATGCTGACACAGTTCTTAGTGCCTTTCGTTTCCTTCTTCACCTGTTGCGTCATGTCGTCCAGGTGCAGCGCCAGGATTTCAATTTTTAACTTTACAATTATAGAAGTTCACACTAACGGACATAAAGCTGAAAATGATACCTGCCTGACTTGTGTCTCTATAAGCACAGAGCATTCTTGTTGAGACAAGCTCATAAATTGACATCGCACTGTGCCACTCTCTCTCCTGTTAAAAGTCATCCTAGCTCACCCAGCACGCCGCTCTCTCTCCCTGCAATCAAATTAAACAATAATAATCCAGCCAGTTCATCCAACACAGACACATATCGTTCTGTAGCTTTGGGCATAACACCAGTTCCAAACTAGCCGTGACGTGAGTGAGTGAGCAAACAGCTGATCACTTTCATGTTTTTTCACTGAAAATGTCCTAACCTGCACCGTGTGACAGCGAACAGCTGCAGTGACGTGTTGCTTGCTGAAAATATCACTCACCTTGGCTCTATTTGAGCGGAGTTTCGCGCACTTGGTGCACCTCTGGCCTATTTTGATTGGTCGAAATCGACGCTGACATTTTTCTGTTTCCGCCCCCAGCCCGTCAACAACCGCTCCCTCTGCTGCAACGTCCCTCATAGTCAGGCTGGACATTGTATTGTGCTTCATTCGTACGAGGTTTCTCACATCGCCTCTGGTTAGGAATCGGTGTAAGAGTGCAACGCACAGATTATTTTGTGACACAACAGTTTATAGCGCTTATGACTCATATTCCACTCTGCAATTGTTTACAACATTGTCTTGTCAGTCTTACATATTTTGTCATATCGCTTCTTCTCGTAAGTACAATTTGAGAACCTCCACTTTTATACAAGCAGTGAGAGAAACTAATGTACTGTGGAGCTTTTCCACCCAGATCCCACTTCTGCAAAGTGTGACATCCCGATTTATTTCTGATACATCTGTATTTGTCATTAATATTAACGTTGACAGGCATTTGTCTCACTCATCACAACGATGTTTCCACCCAATGCAGCGCACAGTCTTTCATCCAAATATGTTTCTTCACATAAAATTCACAGTTAAGCTGCCTCGCCTGAATTGAAGTCTGAATTGGGTCGATAGATGATTTTTAGCAGAATGACATACATTTAAAAACCCTGTGTAGACCAACTAATTTTGTCAGAAAAGTGGCGACTCAAGTACATTAATATTATAAGCAAAATCACTCATAGAAGGCTATCCAGAGTAAAAGTAATTGTTATGCTGGATCTGGCTTTATGTGTCTTCTTGTTTCTGTCTTATTTGACTGTTTTGATCTCTTGTTTATCTGTTGTAATTTTATTGATATTGATTATCTGTTGAAATTTTATTGCTATGTTGTGCACTCGACCTCATGGTAAATGAGGGTGCCCCTCAATGGGCCCCAAGTTTTAAATAAAGGTTTCAAATAAAAATGAAAAAATACATTTCTATTACTAAACTGTATGTTTAAAATTTATGTGTTATTGTATTCTCACATTAAGGTGTTAACACATTTTAATATTGTAGCTGACTTATGTGAAGTAAATTTCAACAGAAAACTGATGTGTTGTGTATTTAGAGAAGCAGAAGTGCAGTACCTGAGTACATGTACTTAGTTACTTTGTGTGTGTTGAGGACGGTGCGTACCTGGTGAGGGACAGCACCCGGCAGCAGGCCAACCAGCCCTTCACCCTGATGGTCTTCTACCAGGACAAAGTCTACAACATCCAGATCAAGCAGCAGCACCAGCAGTTCCTGCTGGGAACCGGACTCAAAGTCCAAGAGGTAAACACGACACACATGTTAGCGACCACAGGACTTTTTCACTGACAGCACACTGCTCTCTAAACTCCTCCCCTGAGGTGGTGACTGTCTAATCATAGCTTAGCAAAAAATAACTACAGCAATAACAGGTGTGTCAGTGTTTGTACTGCTACAGTTTATGTGATGAACTGAAAAGTGTGGTTAAATTAGCTAATGTTAGCATGTCCAGCTAACTAGCCTATTGCATACAGTTGCAACTTGCTCATATGTCAAATGCCTTGAGTTAGCATGTTAGTTTACCATATCAGTTTGTGGGTTACATGTAAAGCTAAAAAGCATAGCATTAGCATTAGTAAGACTGACGAGCACCATAGAAAAACACCTTAAAACATGTGTGTGTGTGCGTGTGTGTGTGTGTTCACAGACTTTCCGGTCAGTGAGTGGCATCATTGGCCATTACTCCCAGTCTCCTCTACTCCTCATTGATGCCAAAAACCGCACTTCCAGCCAGCAGAACCAGTGTCTGCTGTCCGACCCGGCCGGATGCTACATGACCGTAGAGAACTGGCACTGACTGGATGACATCAGACCATATGAGTCAAACCAAACAGGCAGAGTTATGATACATGCAGAGCAGGTGTTTTAGTTTTCTGTGATAGTGAAAAATTTCAGATTTTGCACATGTTGCTTCATTTGCTTTTTTTTGACTTTGCATTCACAAACCACTTTCCAGCTATGTGTCAGTTTTGAGATAATACACTGTTCAGATCTTTAAAAGCTCCAAAACTTTTCTGAAACTTTTCAGTGAAGTCCATGTCTCAAGACTGTATTTCCAAGCCTCCAATGTTCCTCCTTTACTCTGTGCATTTATACCAGGTATATTTGTAATTCACTATGAATGTGTCATTAAAAGTGTCCTGCTTTAATACAGGTCATCAAAAAACTTCT
>JAQFJA010000006.1:26749058-26768039 GCA_029874485.1 Naso brachycentron
AGTAATCCTTTAAGAACTCTCACCAGACTTTGTGCAAATGTTTTTTCAATGTTCATTGCAAAACCACTGGGGTCGAGTTATGGACAGTTGTTACAAAGATTGCAGAAATATACTGTTATGTTTCATAGAAGACTGATTCACCACAACCTGCAGTGAAATGACTGAGGTTTGGAGAAAGTCTGGAGGAGGTGTGAGTACACATTTTGAAAAAGAAACCTTTGTACAAGTTAAATATTTTCTACATTTTTTTTGTTCTCAGGTTGACTCTGTTGTTACCAACCCTCACATCCCAGGACACCTGTTTGTACTTTTATTATCATCATCATCATCATCATCATCGTCATCATTATTATTAATATTAATATTATTATTATTATGCGAACACTTGTCTTGGTGGAGAAGCTAAAAACATGCACAATTAGTTGAAGAAAACATTTTTTTAAGATTAAATTTTCAACCAAGACCATTAAAGTGACAAAGAACTGAAGAAATTTGACTGAGGAGATGGGCTTCGCTGAGCTGCTGGAGGAGGTGAGTATGTTGCTAATGTAATCTGATTACTTTAAAGTTAGTGCAGATGAACACACCTGCCCAGATAGACCAGGTGTGAGGTAGGTGTGTAATGTGTTTCCTGTCCCACATGGTTGCCGTGGTGAGATTGGCGGGTTTGGAAGGTACAAGTGGCTCCACGTGACTCTGATCAGTTTACCTGGTTTGATGATAGCGAGTCAGAACCTGCTGAACAACTTCATATCGGGAATCCCCACCCACCACTGCATCCTGCCAGCCAATCACAGCATCTACAACCTGTCGCACCCTCAGGTAATCTGTCTGACACTACCAACCTGTCTCACTACCAGCACCATGTCAAAGGTTACTCACCTGATATGGTGAGTCACCTCCGTCATGTGATGGATGAACATGTTGGTTGTTTCAGATGGACGAAAAGCAGCTGCTGAGAGCTTTCATCCCTTTGGACTCCTCAGGAAATAGACTAGACCGCTGCAGGAGGTAAAGGCTTGGGCTTTGTTGCTGCATTGTATTGATGACATTTCCTCTGACATCACTTCCTTGTTGTTGATGTTGTTCAGGTATGTGGAGCCTCAGTGGCAGCTGTTAGCCCCTAACAGTTCTGTCAATGTTAGCCAGCTGCCGACAGAAGGATGCTTGGACGGCTGGGCATTTGACCGCTCAGAGTTCCTCGCCACCACCGTCTCTGAGGTATGGAGAAAAAACCTCATCAGCCCTGAGGTTCATCACAATCACAAATACTTTATTGATTGGCGGAATGAAAAAGGGTAATAATGTGATCATTGTCAACAGAAAATTGTAGTGAATTTTAAAAAGGCTGCCTTGATCCTGAGGACGCTGCAGTGATGCTTTATGTATGTTTGAAGACCACACAGGAAAATCCTCGAGCCTGTCAAAAGACTTGAGATGAATGAATTTGTGCCATGATGACAACGTGTGTGACTGCCTCTATGTCTTCACGTGCATAGTTTTGTCTTCGTGTCCTCACCTTTGTTCACGCAGTGAATCATTCATTGGCGAGGTAAACGACTCTAGACGATCACTAACTCCAACATTTCTCAAGAATGGGTAACTGTGCAAAATAGACGACTTCAGGTTATGGTAGGGAAAACAACAGCTTTTCTTCTACTTTTGTTTCGTGATTCACACAGATTTGCTTGTGTGGATCATAATGACCTCCAGCTCTTTAGAGAAGGTCACAACAAACAAGTTTTTGACAAAACAAACCTTGGTGGTAGCTGCGGTTGTACTAACAGTGGCTGGTGTAATGAACTCCGGAAACAAACTGACGCATCCGAAGACTGAATGAGTTGTGAGACAGTGTCATTAAGAGGTTGTGATCATCTGACTTGACATCTCTCTGCCTGTCTGTCTCTTTAAATCTGTCTCTCTCTCAGTGGGAGCTGGTGTGTTCTCTGCGTCCTCTGAAACAGATGATTCAGACCATTTATATGGGTGGAGTTTTGACAGGAGCTATCGTGTTTGGTGGACTGTCGGACAGGTGATGCTCACCTGTTCAAAATCTAAATATACAAATATCAAACTGTAGCTGTAAACCTGAAAGCAGCAGCGCCTCTGTGGAGTGATGTTTTTATTCATATGTCCACATCATAGTTACGGCTTCTCTTTACGTCATACCTGTGCATCTCTCTCTGTCTTTTTCTCTCAGGTTTGGGAGGCGGTCCATCCTTATTTGGTCGTACCTGCAGCTGGGTGTGCTGGGTTGTAGCGCCGCACTCTCTCCCTCATACTCTGCCTACTGCATTTTTAGGTTTCTGAGCGGGATGGCGGTGTCCGGAGTCATCCTTAATGGAGTCTCACTGAGTATCTGTCTGTCTGTCTGCCTGTCTGTCTGTCTGTCCGTGTGCATGTCTGTCAGTCTGTCTGAGTGTCTGTCTGCCTGAATGTCTGTCTTTCTGTCTTCCTGTCTGTCTACCTGTCTACCTGTCTTTCTGTCTGCCTGTGTGTCTGTGTGTGTGCCTGTCTGTGTGTCTGTGTGTCTGTCTGTCTGCCTGTCTGTCTGCCTGTGTGTCTGTCTTTCTGTCTACCTGTGTGTCTGCGTGTCTGTCTGTCTTTCTGCCCTCCTGCCTGTCTGTCTGTCTGCCTGCCTATCTGTCTTTCTGTCTGCCTGTGTCTGTCTTTTTGCCTGCCTGCCTGCCTGCCTGTCTGTCTCTCTGTGTGCCTGTGTGTGTGTGTGTCTCTCTGTCTGTCTGTCTGTGTGCCTGTCTATCTGCTTGTCTGTTTGTCAGTCTGTCTTTCTGTCTGTCTGTCTGTCTGTCTGTCTGTCTGCCTTTCTATTGGTCTGTCTGTCTCTGTCTGTCTGTCTGCCTGTGTGTCTGTCTTTCTGCCTGCCTGTCTATCTGTCTGTCTGTCTGCCTGCCTGTATGTCTGTCTGTCTGTTTGTGTGCCTGTCTGCGTGTCTGTCTGCCTGTCCGTCTGTCTGCCTGTCTGTTTGCCTTTTTGTCTGCCCATCTGTCTGTCTGTCTGTCTGTCTGTCTGTCTGTCTGTCTGCCTGCCTGTATGTCTGTCTGTCTGTTTGTGTGCCTGTCTGAGTGTCTGTCTGCCTGTCCGTCTGTCTGCCTGTCTGACTGTCTGTTTGCCTTTTTGTCTGCCCATCTGTCTGTCTGTGTGTCTGTCTGCCTGCCTGTATGTATGTCTGTGTGTTTATGTGTCTGTCTGCGTGTCTGTGTGTCTGTCTGAGTGTCTGTCTGCCTGTCTGTCTGTGTGTGTGTCTGCTTGTCTGTCTGTCTGTCTGCCTGTCTGTCTGTTAACCTGTCTGTCTGTCTGTCACCAGAGGTGGAGTGGATCCCCACCAAAGAGAGGGCGTTAGTTGGCACGCTTACCTCCTTCTTCTTCACCTTCGGTCAGGTGATCCTGGCAGGACTTGCCTATTGGCTGAGAGACTGGAGGAAGCTGCAGTTTGCCGTCTGTGCTCCTCAGTTTCTGTTCTTCGCCTACAGTTGGTCAGTGTAGACCTTCATAATAAATATCTGCAAACAGTCAACTGTCTAACTGGTGAGGTGGTTTTAATCTTTCCTTTCACTAGGTAGTTAATCTTTCTTTTTTCTGTTTGGTCAGGTGGTACTCGGAGTCGGCTCGTTGGCTGGTTCTGAACCGTCGTCCTGAGGAGGCGTTAAAGACTCTTCACAGAGTTGCTCGAATTAATGGAAAATCAGACATAATTGACAAGTTAACACTGGAGGTAACCTGTCTATCTGAGTACAAGGCTGTCTATCACTTGAAATAAAGACGTGTGATATCCAGTCAGAAGCTGAGATCATTTAAATGTGACCTGCAGGTTCTGCACTCTCACATGGATAAGGAAATTGAGTCGAGTCGCTCGTCATACACAGCATACGACCTGCTGAGGACCAGAGAGATGAGACGAATCTCCATCTGTCTGATCGCCGTCTGGTTAGATACATCTTCTCTGCCTTTGCTGTTCTGTTTTAAGTCACATTTATTTATTTACATTCACATATTAACTTGGGTTTTTGTTTTTGTTTTTTTCATTTATACACAAGTGAGGTTCAGTGCAAACTGCTTTGGATCATAGAGGGGGTTTCCATTAGAAAAGTTCTTGCTGCTCCACGTGGAAGATTTTTATGTCTGAGACAGAAGTCAGATATTATCAATGTTTTTTTGAGCTTAACATGCTGCCTCATGTGTGAGCGGGGAGGCCGCTTCACACCGAGAGCCTCACAAATAAAAGACACGAAAATGTGAAACAACTCGCCAATAATTATTTTGCACTGAAACTCTTCAGTCCAGCAGCGATGCGAATTTGCGACAGAAACACAGAAACAGGAATTTGTGAAAGAGTTTTGACAGCTCACTGCGGCCACACAAAGCATCAGTAAGGTTACAGACAGACGAGTGCCAGCCTGAGATGTTAAATAATCACATAGCCGTTGTCATATTGTGTTATTGTGATTTTAGGTATTTATGTCAGTTTTAGTGCTTTTGTCTGGTGTTTTTTTTTTAACGTGTTGAACTGAGGCTGTGAGACTCAGCTTGCTCTGCATAGCTGAGTCTCATGTCAACAACACACACAGCGGGACAAAGACTCCGACTAACGCCACCTATTCTTCTCTACATGTAGCAGTCACTTTAAAAAAAACAGTATTTGCTGGGTTGCCAAGCCTTTTACAAATGGGAGGAGAGCTCAGGGCTTATTTTTTAGGCTTTTGAGATGAAAAGGAGAATTTCCATGGATGTTTGCTCTACAGAATGTTATCCAGGCAAGGTTGATCTCTATCCTTTGCTGACCTCTTTATAGTCGAGATGAAATAAAAATGCATTTGTACCCTTTTGGATCATTTCCCTGGTCATAGTGTGCACCTATTTAGCAATGTAAGGCAAAACAATTACAAAAAATTAATTTCTTTTTATTCATAAATCAAAACTATCATTTTTTATCCATGTGCGACACAATCTGCCAAACAATTACGTACTCAGAACTCAGTTTCATCAGAGAGAGCAGGACAGAGACAGATAGGGACAGACAGAGACAGGTTTTTATAGATATAGACAGACAGACAGATTCGGGGTAGGAACATTAGCAGTACAGTAGCTAGCCAGTTAGCTTTGCGAGCAACAGCATGGTCAAGCAGTGTGTGTGTTTGGGTGTTCGCCAATCAGACCTCCTCCCAAAGTTATGTCTCGCCTCTACATCATGTTTAAAGACGTGTCACTCAGAAATACTGTTGAAATAAGTCAATGAACATTCGTTCTTTGGGGGCAGAATTTAATTAGCAAAATCATCCCAATAAAACAACTAGGGATGGATTCAGACAAACCTTCAGGATATGTGGGAATTCAATTTTAGCATTTTTCAGTGACATAATTTCTGCCTGGTGAAAAAACTACAGGTACCAGATAATTGAACTTGTTCCATGTCTTCGTCCACCTGTCTTCTGTCCGTCTTTTCCTGTCTTCCTCTGCAGGTTCTCCACCAGTTTTGCATACTACGGTTTGGCAATGGACTTGCAAAAGTTTGGGGTGAGTCTTCTGATCAGAATCAATGCTACATGTGTGCTAAAAGCTGCTGACAGCTTCCTGTACTTGTTACTCACATGATACCTGAGGTTCAGATCATGTGAGATGAAAGGTAGCGGAGAGGGAGGTTACAATGGTCATGGAATGTTGCCTGTTCCAGGTGAGTATCTACCTGATGCAGATCATCTTTGGAGCCGTCGATGTTCCAGCCAAAGCTGTCGCTCTGGCCATGCTCACTTACCTGGGCAGGAGAATCTCTCAGGCGGGCTCTCTCTTCATGTCAGCCCTCATTATCTTTGCCAACATCTTCGTCCCAGCAGGTAAAAACATCAGCACGCTAAGACACACACTCATGCACAGAGTAATACACAGGACCTGAGAGCCTGCTGTAACACCTGTAATTCCCAGAATACACCTGGAATTCAAGCTCAATGACCTGCTGTTTTTGTTAATAAGAAGCATTGTACACCTTGACCTGATTCAACCCATGAGCCCACAATCATTAGACCCCCCCCCCCCTTTTTCCAGACATGCAGACCCTCAGGACTGTGTTGGCGTGTCTCGGGAAGGGTTTCACCTCGGCTTCCTTCACTGTCGTCTACCTGTACACTGGAGAATTATACCCCACAGTCATCAGGTGAGATTGCTGCTTCAAATCCACAGGAACAGGAACTGGAGGCCCGTCCATAATTTCCTTTAACGTGTACGTTGGCAGCTGCGGTCTCATCTCAACTTGTCTCGTGTGGACTTGAAAGCAGTTTCATTCATACTGTAAACAACGGTCTGTGCTGGGCTAGTGATAGATGATACCAAGTGCACAGATTGAACAGAAGAAATTTAGTGACTGCGCCTGTTTTCATTCATCCTTTTTTTTTTTTTTTTGTGGCCAGACTAACGTTACACTAGTGCTGTTGTTACTAAACTGTGTCAACCAGGCAGAGACAACAGGAGAAAAAATAAAGTTCTGCAGACATGAAGAAGAGCTCATTCTTGGAAGGAAATTAGTGAGTCAGTGTTTTCTACCACTACAACAAGTCAAAACTTTGATCTGTTCACACACGTGAAAGAACGAGCCTGACCTTAAGAGGATTGTTGACAACAGAGACGGGCAGGCATCACACGAAGTAAATCTGGGTAGGAAAAGACTTGAAAAAGTCAGTGTTGCTGTTGTAACATCTGAACTTGAGTGTGGACAACAGACACCGGAGCACGCACGGTCAGCGCTCTTTTAACTCAGACAGTCCGCACAGTCTCTAATTTTTTTGGCTGCATGCGGATGTTCACGGTGGGGTCTGTGCAGACCCTCTCGGACATGAGCGGATCACGCATACCAAAGCAGACATCCGCCGACAAACGGACGCAAAAAGTATGATGTATATGATGTAGGTCAGGATGACTCTGCAGCAGCACAATAGTTGAATTAAATGATATTTTTACAAATAAACAAATATTGTGCCCCCTACAATTTAAAAATTACAGTAGTCCATATTGTGATTTTAATCCTGCCCCAGTGGAAAGTATAAATTGGCCTTTACTGACACATTACCCTCTCTGTCAGATTCTTAGATAAGACCAAGTCCCCAGGAAATGGCTTTGAAGCCATTTGACATAGCAGTCATATTGTATAATTCATAAGATGTTATATAGTAAGGCCCATAGGGACTTCTTCCCATAATTTTTAGTACACATGCTTTATGAGCCCCACAATACAGACGTTATACAGAAGATCCAGGTACTTTTTTGGGGGGCTTCATGTGCCACTGAGCAACTTTCACTAATACGTGTGAGAAGTTACTTACATCCTCAGGAGCCAACGTGGGGTGGTCCTCAAATTACACCTGAGCAACAAGAATGTGTACTTTTATGCCCAACAATTAACCAGTTGCAGTGTTTTCCCAAGCACTAGTGGTCACTCCGTTGATCCAACATGCTGAGGATTTTGGAACAGCCTTTTCAATTTTAGCCATGAGAAACAACTGACAATAACATTATGCAATTGGGATTAATTTACCTTATATCAGCTTTGGGGCAACACCCAGCACATCATGATATTAAATTAAGTACTTTATCAGTTTGAGTGTATTGATCTCATGATATGTGTGTGATGTGTTTGCAGACAAACGGGAATGGGCTTTGTCTCCACCATGGCGAGAGTCGGCAGCATGGCGGCCCCCGCCGTCCTCATCCTGGATGAGGTGACTTCACTGATATCTTGTTCTATGCAAAAATATGCAGGATTTCTCTCTCTCTCTCTCTCACACACACACACACACACTAGAACAGTGTAATGGGTGTCTGTCTTTGAAACTCTGCGCTGCCCTCTGCCTGTCTTTTCTTATCTTCATCTCATTTTGTTGTTTCGGACATTTCTGGACATTTCTGGGCATCAGCCTTTGGGCAGTGGTGTGTATCCCCCAGTCAATGACAGTGCAAGGTCAGGACTCTTTGACAACATATTGAGAATGTGCTGCACTTGAGCCAAATTCATTCAAATCATTGCAACATTACAGCAACTCCCTTCAGGGTTGTATGGAGATGTTGGTGTTAATTAATTAAACTAATATACACTGCTACAAAGCAAATAGTGAAAATAGTGGTTTTCTTCTCTGACTGAAACGCTGCTCTGTCTCTACAGTCACTCTCTAGCTTGCTCAACCACTGCTGCTCTCTCCGTATAGTTGAGAAGGAGGGGCCAAGTTTGAATGTTGCACTGCAAACCGTAATGGGCAATAATTTCTTTTTGACCCTTTAACAAACAACAACCTAAGCATTAGATAAGACTCAATGGTTAGTTTTATTAGTTTTTACAAATAAAGAATTTCTTTTTTAATAATTCAGGCTATCAATCTGAAGGCTATGAAAGATACAGATAAATCAAAGGGTTGGGGTTAGCAGTAAATTATTTTCTTATATTTGGGTGCAGAGGATGAGTGAAGACTTCTCTCAGGGAGACGGAGCGTTGATCTCCTCCCTACATGAGCTCTTGCTGTTGTTGGAAACCACGCCAGTGATAGTGGTATCGTATGCTTGCCTCACAATTTAGTTCACTCCATGTCTGTTTTGGGGCACTGTAACAGTGAGGGGACACACACATGGCTGAATGTGTAGAAGAGGGCCCACTCCCTCTGTAGATATGAAGAGCTCTTTGTAAAGTCATATAAAGCCCAGCAATTGTTATTTTCAGGGGATTATACACTGAAGAAAACATAATTATGAATTTTATATTACATTTCTGCCAATAAATCCCCCAATTCCACACACTGGACCGGAAACTTACCAGCCAGAATAACCACTGAGAAAAATGTTACCATTCAACATATCTATATTGGAATCAGTCGACTTACCTCGTCCTCTGTCTGTCTGTCTGTCTGTCTGTGTGTCTGTCTGTCTGTGCACATGTCTGTCTGTGCACATGTCTGTCTGTCTGTCTCACATCATCAACATTAACAACATAAATCCTGCTATCTAATGCTGAAAGTACTGATGAACTGCATTTCCTAGGTACTCCCTGCTCTTCCCAGTGTGGTGTATGGGGGCGCAGCAGTGTTGGCTGGCTGCTTCGCCTGCTTCCTGCCAGAGACACTCGATGTGCCGCTGCCTGACACTATTGAAGATGTGGAGGAGAAATGGTGAGCTAATGGCCGTCAGTTAACTTCATTAGCTGTATTGTTATCATTTGCTGCACTTTCAGCGGTGGCTTCATTGTTGGCTTTAGTTTCACCAGCAATGTTAGTTTCATTATTAAGGCTTAAGCTTCATTAGCTCATGTGATAGCCCTCTTAGCTGTGTTAGCATTACGAGCAGTATTTTCTTCTTTTGCAGTATTACCTTTATTGTCAGATTTTGTTTTTATGAGCAGTGTTGCCCTCATTATCATTTTCATTCGAATGTCAGAGTGATGTAAATGTTCACAAGCTGCTTTGCTAGTTTCACTGCTGGTCTTGGTTATCACAAACCTCATCAATAATAATAAAAAGTCAATAAGTATCAATAACTGTAAACAATCTTTTTGAAGGTCTGGAAGAAATGCCGCTATCCAGCGAGAAGAGGGCATGTCATTGCATGAGGGTGGGGCCTCTGAGTGTGGGGGTGTGGTCTTAACTGAAGGCGTGTCTTTAAAAGAGCTGAAGGATGCAGAGGGTGGTGGACTCAATGCTCTCTGACCAACACCAGACACCCGACAACAACCAATCATATTGCTAGATTGAAACTTGACAAATCAGATGACTTAATTCTTAAAGAAAAGAGTCTCGCATTTCTACATAAAAGTTTTTCTTTCTGCCAGAAAATTAATTTAACTGAGAAAAATAACATCATTTAGAACATTTAAATATATTTTGCATAATTTAAATCAGTAAGTTTGTCATATTTTTGATCACAAATGTATAAATTAGATGTAAATGAAGCTGCAGCAGTGATGCATTATAAAGTCTGAAACATATTTTTAACAGTTTCTGTCATGACAAAGCACTAATCTATAACTTTGATACACAAATAAAACTGTGAATATCAGATTTTTGCTGTTGTCGTTATTTCACTCGATACGAACCTATTTTCATTCACAGAGATAAAATGCATCAGATCAGAACGTGGGTCTGTCATAGAACCAGGTAGATCTGAAACTAAATAAATTTTAATGTCTGGATCACCTGGAGACACCTTGTGTAAGTTTGGATCCAAATGCCACACTGATGGCAAACTGGAGAGAGCAGAGCTTGATCTGACGGAGCTAACGCTAAGCCTTCTGTTACTCACCACGGCCAAAACTTTTTCCTGTTTGACCTGAGCGAACACTTGACAGCATGGCTGGATGGACAGACGCAACATCCAAGAAGGTGTGTAGAGAGTTTACAGGAGCCAAGAGAGCTGGACATGGGTAGCAAAAAGTGACCTGACTCTGTTTTCATCACTGACAAATACATGTAAAAATATTTTAATATGGGAGTGGGAGACTTTCCTTTTTTCAAAGGACATTTTCACATTTGAGAACCACTTGAAATTATTGAAACAAAAATTTTAATTGAACCTCTAAATCACTGCTTTTCTCTGGTGAGGAGTCTGATGTCCATTGGTAGTGATGATCATCATGATGTTTTTCTGTTTTTGTTTTTTCAGATTGTCAGTTCGAGGGCTGGAGGTTTTCAGCTGGTTTCACATCAAATGGTGAATAAAAGCAAAGCATATCCTGTAGTTCTGTGATGTTTGTATATTTGAAATGTTGAGAGGAATGAAGCAGAGCTCAAGACAAGTTTTTATCATACAACTTTACTGAACCAGTCATCCAAAATAACAGCAGTTGTCTGTAATACAAAGGTTTAAACAGCAGGGGGCACTAAAGCGTTTTCTGCTCATTCATTTCATCTCAGCTTCACTGAATTTAATTCCTCACAGAAACTAAAATGATTAAAGATTTTGGACGTTTGCACACAGAGCTTCTCACTGAGTTATTTTTTATTATTTCATTTATTTAAACAGTTTTTTCAGAGGACGGAGCTCAACGGTGTGCAGCTATGTTTGTGTCTGTTTGATTATATAATACTCACATCAACAGCCAAAAAAATGCTTGACTGATCCTTTTCCAAAGTACCCATTTTCTTCTACTGATCCAAATTCAAATTGAAATTTATTTATAAAACACAATTAAAAAACAACAAAATAGTTCAGTCAATCAAATCAAATTTATTTTTGTTTAGCCCGAAACCACAAATTACAATTTGTCTCAGGGGGCTTCACAAACTGCGCAGACGTGACATCCTCTGTCCTTAGACCCTCTCACCAGGTGAGGAAAAACTTAAAACCCTGAATCGATGGAAAGAATCAGGGAAAATAAGAAACGAGAGAACCACAGAGGAGGGATCCCTCTCCCCGAGATGGACAGAAGAGCAATAAATGTCACATGTACAGAACACAACAACAAAACCATCACTATCTACACTATATAATCACTATACACAACAATGTTGCTACAAAAGTTGACCAAAGTGCTATACAACGAGAAATTAAAACAATAAAAACACGATGAAACCAAGGCCAATAAAAACTCCTGGACATAAAGAGTTAAAATATAAAAGACAATAGAAAAGGAAGTGAAAAACATCACCCCAGTCAGAGCCAAAAGCCAAGGAATAAAAGTGTGTTTTAAGGTTTGATTTAAAAAACAGTTAGTGTGGGGGCAATTGAACAATTGAACTTGATGAAGATGAAATGTGACACACTGCTGAAAATGAACAAGTCAAGGACGATCAGGTAAAGGTTTAACAAGTATAACTGTGTACTCTTGATTCTCTATATTTTCAGCAAAAGAAACAAAATGTTTTCTATGATGTGCATTTGCTGCAGAATGTCCTTTAAATTTCAGAAGTAAACAGTATGTTGCAGCAAATGAATTTTTTTTTATTGATAAACAAGTTGGTGTCTCATTTTAAGATAAAAACGTGTTTAAAAGACCATTGTTGTTCTGTAACTAGTAAAAACTACTTCATTTCAGTAGTTGTGTACAAGTACAATGTTACATGGAACTGAAATACTGAATTATTTCCGAGCATTGGAGCATCAGGTTGGTATGGAAGTGTATTGTTGCCACTATTTATGTTGTTAAAACATGAAACCTATCGCTTTTTAACATGATAATTTCTTGTGATAACGCAATGAGTTTGTTATAACAAGATATTGTCAAGTTATAACGTGACAAATTTCATGTTTTAATCTTCATGTTATAATGTGACATAATGTGACGTTATAACATCGTAAGTATATTGTTATAATAAGAAATTAGCATGTTACAACATGTAAAGGCTTGATTTACTTGAGCCAAAAAACAAACCTATAAGCCAGTGAGGGGCTGATAACTTGCTACAAACCTAAGTGACGTGTCTTGCTTCTTGTCAGAAGAATGATTCAAGTCCACACGGTCTGTTGCAATAATAAACAATTAGTGTATTAATTTGCACCACAAAAATCACCCGCTGGCAAGCGGGCTCCAACATGCACTTATTTATCAATAAACAACTTGCATGAAAATAACAACGGTCCCTGTCTCACAAACAAAGCTTACTGTGTAGAGACGGTCAAAAACTTGTATGCTCTCACACACCAGTAAGCAGCACACCTGGGGCTGCTATGAAGCTGGATTTACACTTAGGGTTTAACTTCAGGTTTAACGCTGAGTTTTCAGTCCTACAAAGGTGGATCACTTCTTACTGGGCTGCACCACCGCAGTAACTGATGCTGAACGGCTAACCTGCTCCGGAGCTGGTTACGTTTGAGATCAGAGATCAGTGGGTATACAGGCACTGCCCACTGACCAATCAGATCAATCAGAACACAGATCATGACAGAGTCTCTGAGGAGGAAGAGCGAGTTCACAGAGCAACAAACCTCTTAAAATGTATCTGAACATTTTTATCAGAAGGATTTCTCTGTGTGAGCTTCTTCAACCGTCTGCTGCAGAGAATCAATGAAACACTGAAGAGTTTTCCTCTCTGGACTTTAAGATGTCAGAGTTAATTAAAGCTACTTACTGCTTTGAAATATATTTATTTAGTTTTAATCACTCCAAAGTCCGTTTGGACCTCGAGTCTAAAATAACAGTTTGAATGAATGAAGCTAAGTTAGCTTTAGCAGTCTAATGTGAAACACACATTTAATAGCTGATCAGACATATTTGTGCCTTGATGATTTTGCAGTGATGTACAGGAGTCGTCTGAGGAAGAGCTTTGAGTCACACAACAGTTAAACACTTTTTAATGTGTGGATCTCTTTATTCAACTCTGCTGCAGGTTTTTTTGTGATCCAGCACTCATCACGTGTGTATGTTTCTTTTACTATCTTTGCATTGACATTTGGCCAAAATGTTTCACACATTCACACAGTCAGCGATTTTTTTTTCTGATCTTCATGTGTCTGACGGCTGAAGTTGCCTTTCATCTGAATTATTAGTTTGTTCCTTGTATTTAAAACATGTCACTCTGCTGCCACTAAGTGCTCAGTCCATGTTTGCGATTGGTCACATGCTGCAAACCCCGCCTCTTGTATGTGGACGTGCTCATGTGTAAATGAGGAAAACCTGAGTCGATTTACCGAGCTGATAACCTGCTTCGTGTGAGCGCTTAGCTGGATCACTTTGGTTTGGTTTAGTGAACGCAAAGAGATGCAGGACATGTTGAACTTGCTTCATAGTACAGGGCCCTGAATGCCATTAGGGGCCTTCATTCATGAATAGATTCCCTACGTCCTCTTAGCTCCACACACACTGCCACATACTGGGCAATAAAGGAACTACAATTAGGAAACCCCATACATACAGACATAAGGAAGTTCATAAAAATATCAAGAGGTGCATACAAATAGAATAAAGAATATGGCACAAATCCACAATGGCTCTAACATAACGCGATAGGTTTCATGATTTTACAATATAAATGCTATATTGTTATAACAAGAAAAGTTTCATGTTATTACTTAGTGAGTTAATTGTTATGACAATGAATTGTTACCTCATAACGTGATAAGTTTGATGTTTTC
The DNA here is from genome assembly GCA_029874485.1 of Naso brachycentron. NCBI lineage: Eukaryota > Metazoa > Chordata > Actinopteri > Acanthuriformes > Acanthuridae > Naso > Naso brachycentron. The sequence continues at coordinate 26,763,111 of JAQFJA010000006.1, forward strand.
ACAATATAAATAGGCTAGTATATTGTTATAACACTAAAAGTTTCCCATTATAACTTGATAAGCTTGTATGACATAACATGAAAATATCACGTTTTAACATGAAACTTTTATCGTTACAATAAACTTATGTTAAAACCTGATACTGATCTGTTTTTATGTCTATGGCGTGACAGCAATTGATCAATGTAAAATATAGCCTTACACACACACATGCACACACACACGTACACACACACAAAGATACATGGCATGAAAACATAACGAAAACTAGTAAATGATTTTTGTTTTATTTGCTGATGGTCAATTTTTTGTTTAAAAACTTAAAACCCCCCCCCCCCCCTTTTGAACCATTGCTGTGAACCAAATTTCTCCTGAGGGACAATAAAGGTCTGAACTGAACTTCAATTCAAATTTCACAGTCTGGTCAATAAACACAAGCTTACAAGTTATTGATCTGCATTGAGTTAGTGGTATATGTCAATTATATCAAATATTTGTATTAATTTAAGTTTTACTTTATCGTTACATTATCAGCTTAGACGTGTTTTAACTTTATTTGTGTTGTTTGTTTTAATTTGTCCTATTTTTTGTTTTTGTGTCTCTTTCAATTTCTCTCTTTTTGCTCTAAGTTTCTGTGTGAAGCACTTTACGATCTCTGTTTTTAAAGATGAATAATAAATCAACTTGCATGTTATCAGCTGTTCACTGATCAGACAGATTGATCTTTTGCCCCTGTGTTTTGTAAAAAATAAATAAATAAACGACACCTGACGGCGGCCCTACGCCTTACAGATTCTGACAGAATCATCCAATCAGAGACAACGCTCCGTCGCGTTTCATTTGAGTGACAGGAATTTAAGCCAACAGCAGAGCGCCTTCGCAGCCGGCTGCGTTGTGGAAAGGCGGGGCAAAGCGCTGCTCGACAGCACAGCGGAAGAAAATGGCGGCCGTGGCTGCAGAGCCAGGAGCTGCAGCGGTTCCGACAACAACAATAACCGCGGCCACAGACGACGAGGGCCTATCAGAACCGGGTCCGGCCGGCCCGGAACTCCCAAGAGCCCTGCCGGATACCGGTGACCCGCAGAATTATGGCCCGGCTGTGGAAGTGGTCGTCCCCCTGATGGAGGATGGTGAGGACGGGGAGGAGCGCGGCCATGTCAGGCCGGAGCTGGAGCCCACGGCGGGAAAAGCGCTCCCTGATAACACCATAAACGATGAACTGATGAATAACTTTCCGGTGGATCGCGTCGGCACTGACCGATTTTCTCCCGGTGTGCTAGGAGATCCAGAGGGCGGCGGGAATGTGTCGGTACAGGCGGGTTACCGCAGCATCCTTTCGGACTCGCAGCCCTCGGCTGTCTTTCTGCACTCCTTCCCGGCTCCCCCGCCCGTCACCGAAGCCGGTCTTTCACTAGCGGAACCGGCGGAACCGACCACAAACGTGACGACGGACCGTGCCGAGACCGTTGAGAGAGACCGAGGCTACACGGTTCTGGTCCAGCCGGAGCTGAAAGCCGGCCCAGCGGAGAACGACATGTTGGACGGTACCGGAGAACGGCTGTTGGTCCCAGACAACCTGGATCCGGACACGGAGTACAGTAAAAACTTAGCGGGGACTGAGGAGCTGCCGGGGCGCGGCCTGCGGGACCCCTCCCCGCCCTGCCGGTCCCCCATAAGGCGGCTAATAACGGACGCCGTGAAGCAGGAAAAATCTGCTGGGGAAGACTCTAGCCGGACTGACACCGGACCTGATCCCGGTCTCAGCTCTCCGTCGTTCGTCTCTGAACAGGAACTGAGTCCCGGGTCCGAGGTTCGGGTCTCCCTGGACCACGTCATAGATGACGCTCTGGTGGTGTCCTTCCGGCTGGGAGAGAAAGTGTTTTCCGGGGTGCTGATGGATGTTTCCAAAAGGTAAAAATTTACTGACATGAGATTCTAAAAATGATTTAAACTCTGCTCAATCACGCGATCATTTACACCTGTGGCCAGGTGAAACTATGCTTCATCAATCAGTTGGTCTTATTTTGGTAATTATTGAAAAACCTTTTCAGAGGGGACATTTGGTTGTTCTCAGTTTAACTAAATATAACTGAAACGCACTCACCTGTTATATTGATGGTTTTCTTCTTTCTGTCAATGATGCTCTTTTAACAAATAACACAAGAAAAATCAAATTGTTTTTTTATTTCAACAGATGAATTCAGTGATTAACACTTTATTTGACGTCTTAGCTGAGATCATTGTTGAACCTGTTTTTGTTTTGATATGTTTTGTTCCCTTATTCCTTTTATATTTTTTTTCTTTTGTTATGTTTGCTCCTTTACATGAAAGAGGCAGGGTTTGCAGCATATGAGCAATCACCAACATGGACTGAGCTGTGAGTGGCAGCAGAGCGACGTGTTGAGCAAACTAATAATTCAGATGAAAAGCAACTGCAGCCGTCAGATGCAAGAAGATCAGAAAAAACTCAGACTGTGTGAATGTGTAAAACATTTAATATCAGTGTGAAGATAAAAAAAAATAAACATGAGAAACACGTTAGATGAGCACTGAATCACAAAATACTTGCAGCAGAGTTTACTCACCGGCCACTTTATTAGGTACACCTGTTCATCTGCTTGTTAGCGCAAACATCCAACCAGCCAATCACATGGCAGCGACTCAATGCGTTTAGGCACGTAGACATGGTCAAGATGACCTGCTGAAGTTCAAACTGAGCATCAGAATGGGGAAGAAAGGTGATTTAAGTGACTTTGAATGTGACATGGTTGTTGGTGCCAGATGGGCTGGTCTGAGTATTTCAGAAACTGCTGATCTACGGGGATTTTCACGCCCAACCATCTCTAGAGTTTGCAGAGAATGGTCTGAAAAAAAGAAAATATCCAGCAAGCGGCAGTTCTCTTGTCGATGCCAGAGGTCAGAGGAGAATGGCCAGGCCGGTCCAAGATGATAGAAAGGCAACAGTAACTCAAATATCCACTTGTTACAACCAAGGTATGCAGAAGACCATCTCTGAACACACAACACGTCGAACCTTGAAGTTCGGCTTCAGCAGCAGAAGACCACACCGGGTGCCACTCCTGTCAGCCAAGAACAGGAAACTGAGGCTACAATTCACACGGGCTCACTAAAACTGAACAACAGAAGATTTGAAAAACGTTTTCTGGTCTGATGAGTCTTGATTTCTGCTGCGACATTCAGATGGTCGGGTCAGAATTTGGCATAAACAACATGAAAGCATGGCTCCATCTTGCCTCGTATCAGCGGTTCAGGCTGCTGGTGGTGGTGTAACGGTGTGGGGGATATTTTCTTGGCACACTTTGGGCCCCTTAGTACCAACTGAGCATCGTTTAAACACCACAGCCTACCTGAGTATTGTTGCTGACCATGTCCATCCCTTTATGACCACAGTGTGCCCATCTTCTGATGGCTACTTTCAGCAGGAGAACGCACCGTGTCACAAAGCTCAGATCATCTCAAACTGGTTTCTTGAACATGACAATGAGCTCACTGTACTCCAGTGGCCTCCAGTCACCAGATCTCAGTCCAATAGAGCACCTTCGGGATGTGCATGACCAGAATCTCTGAGGAATGTTTCCAGCACTTTGTTGATCTATGCCACCAAGAATTAAGGCAGTTCTGAAGGTGAAAGGGGGTCCAACCCGGTACTAGCAAGGTGTACCTGATAAAGTGTCCGGTGAGTGTATTTTCAAATTAATCTAATATAGGATTATTCTTAACATTATTTTATGGTCAGTCTCAGTTATTATTTTGTGTTACACACCAGAAATCATTAAAAAAAAATTTTGTTGCACATCAAAATAAAAAGGTTTGCAAACAGCGATCTTGATTCGTTTACTGTCAGTTTGGATGTTGGGTGGTCCGGCTTGTTCTGTGGATACAAGTGTAGGTGTGTCAGAGAGGACTGTACCACCAATGAACTGACATTACACCAATCTAAAGGAGATCGCTTAAATGTGCTCTGTCCTCCGCCTGTTGCAGCAGTGATGATGCAGTTTTTGGCCTTTTGTTTGATGTTAAACTGCTTCTTTTTTATTTCTGATAAGGATTTCTTTTCTGATACAGCATTTACTGTTACCTTCTCTAATGCTGCATTTTTTCTTTTGTTCGTTACACCCACACTCAGTGACCCAAACAACAGTTTGGTTGGCTTCCAGCTCATCAACAAGTACTTTGATTTCTGTAGCAGAAAAGTTTGCCTTTTTTTTCACATTGCCATTTTTCTGGTGAGTGAAACAGCACAATCACATGTTTTAGAAAGGGATGTTTTGTTACCATATATGGTAAATTGAGGACGTTTCTGAATGCAAATGACCCTGAATGTGCACGAGCATGGTGTTTTACAACACGTGGAATTTATCAATGCTGACTACAGGCTGTTGTGTGTTGGACTGGCTTACGCATGTTTGATAAATACAGACTTTTTTGTACTTAGGCACTGACTGATTAACCGACTGACTCAGCGCCTGACTGATTGCTTGACCCAGCGACCTACAGACCGACTAATTAACCGACCCAGTGACTGACCGACCCACCGACCACATTCATCCATCCAGTCATTTATTCATAACCGCTTATCCTTTGCAGGGTTGCAGGGGGGCAAGAGCCAATCCCAGCTGACACTGGGAGAGGGCGGGGTCGGTTCATCACAGGGCTGACATGATCACCCCTTTTATGCCTGGCATTAAAATGCGATCTGTATCCACATCAGTTATCCAGATAATAAAAGATTGGATCTCGCCTTTGCATTTACACCTGGTATTTTCAATGTGTTCTCGTTATCCACATTGAGGTTGGCACTCTCTCAAAACCTGCACATGAGAAGTTTCCTACATGAAATACACACTCACTTTATGCAAAGCACAGTATCAAGTTACTGCTGATGCAAACAAAAGATTTCCTGTAGCT
>JAQFJA010000006.1:26799697-26810849 GCA_029874485.1 Naso brachycentron
ACTCTATTTCATTTATTTATCTTTTTTATTTAACTTATTTTTGTATTTGTTTCTCTATTCTTGTTAACTTTTGTACTCAATAACATACGTAATAAAATAACATAAATAATATAATATATTCTTGTATTTGTATGTTGGGGTTGTTTTGCTGTAGTGAGGTATGGGTCGAGGTTGGGGGGCGCCGATGGATGTCTCGCCCAGGGCGCAAAACTAGCCAGAACCGCCTCTGGCAATATGTGTACATTTTATATGCATATGCTGACAAAAGCAGGAATGGGCGGAGTCTGTGGTTTTCTAGCTTTTATTAGAAAGGAGTGGAGGAGGAGCCGAACTGACCAGGGCAGAGAAAAGCCGACAGCTCGCCTGCGGAGCGCCGCTTTGTGTGCAAGCTGCCTGAACACCTTGTTGAGCAGTCCTGCTCTGGCGCTGAACAGATGAGAGTAAACTGAATCTTTACGGGAGTCCAAATGCGACGCGTAGCATTTCATATCCGTATTTTTCAGGCAAAAATTCACTTCATCCCTGTGTGCTGAGGAGCGCGGGAATGAGGCGCTTGTCTCAGGAAAAAAAAACAGCTGTTCAAGATTAAACACTCAGTGAATCTCTCAGTGCAGAAACAGCGGTGACTACCCACTGCACGTGCTGGCACACACCTGTATGAATACATCAGCAGTTCTCAGTTGATCGGCTGACGGGGGTCGGTTGGAAAATTTAAGCGTATCACCCAACACTGTAATTAGTCCACATTTCACCGCCCTCGCTGAAGGACTGGATTTCATATTAAAACGACACAGAGCGTGAGTGAAGAACAATGCATGTTTTATTTTCTTTTTATTGTGAAGGGATTTAGATTGTGTAGTGTCTCATTCAGAGCAGAGGGTGGCGGTAATGCACCGTTAAGCTGGAGGCTAACCGCTGTAAAAAAAACAAAAAAAAAACAAAACAGAAGAAGAAGACGGAGAAGAAGAAGGAGGAGAAGAAGAAGAAGGTTTTTCTAATTTGGTCTCTTCTGGACTTGCAGGTCGAGATGCCGGGAATTGAATCTAGAGGGTCGGAGGTAAATTACTAGGTTTTTTTTTTGTTTTTTTTTTTTAGCAACCTTAACCTTAAGCTATTTCAAACACTGTTTGTGAGAAATAACGCCTGTTTTAAATCAGTTGTCAGATCAGTTTTATGCAGGTTTTAGCTTCAGTCTGATCCGCATTATCGAGTATTTGCAAACAAACGGAACCTCATCAATACGAAGTGAGTTGATTTCTCTTCATTACGTGTTTCTTCTCTGGTATCCGTTAGCTTGTACGTTATGCTAACCAGCTAGAAGCATCGCGACAGCAGCTTTACGGCAAACAGCTGCCTGGCGTTGAGGCGGAAGTGGAAGAGCGTGTGAGCAAACTACGCATCAGAAAACCAGACAGAAATTGATCGATCAGTATCGATTTACAATAGCGTCAAGTATCTGCTGTATCTGATCGGACAGAGGAGACATGAGCCGCGCAGGCGCAGAATTGAGGATTATCTTCAGCCCGGGCTGCGTGCAGCTGGTTCAGGTAAACAATGCTCACCTGTGAACAAGTGCTAACGGCTAACAGAGGAAGATGCACCACGAAACAGGTCCTGGATCGTACAGGAAGCTTTTTTAAAAAAAACATTATTTTGTATATTTTAACCTTTTAATTTAAACTTGTAGACTTTAGTTCCCAACTGAAGGACTTAAAGAAATCAGTCGGAGAGCTATTCTTTTTTGTAATTAAAGCTTCATTACAGAAGACATAGATTTTTCTTTGAGATCTTATTCAAAAAGTTAAATATTCTATTTCTAAGGATTTTATTGACCATTTAAAAAAAACAATAGTTATGCACTAGTACTCCTGCTGTAATGTTTTCTGTTTTTAATCAGATGGATGCAGATGGAGTGGGATACAGATCTGACTGTTATTAGTGTTTTACTGTCTTAAAATTATAACTAATCACATCTCAGATGATGCTAACAGGAAACACATGTAGAACTCATTACTGTACCATGTTTTCTCTTTAGGAGGAGGCTATGGCTCCAGCTCCAAGGGTCCTGGTTACCGGTGCATCAGGTCTTCTGGGTCGAGCTGTCTGCAGAGAGTTTCACAACAATGGATGGTTGGTTATCGGGACTGGATACAGGAGAGCCAGGCCCCGCCTCCTACGCTGTGACCTCACTGATGAGGATGCTGTGAAAGGACTACTGCATGAGTACAGGGTATTGCAGTCTTTACCAAGGGTTGTGTTTACCAAATATAAACTGTTATTGGTGGAGACTTGAAAAATGATGAAAAAAGTTGACAGCTGTCCGTCATTTTGACAGATAAAAATGCTGGAGACAATCTACCACAGCGTCAAATAATGCACATACAACACTTACAATACCCACATGTAGACCATCTGTCCAGCGACACACACACACACACAAAACCAAAAACCAAAACACTGGCAGCATCTTCCACTTGGTCCTTTCTGTTTTCCAACCGGCACACCTGACATTCTGTGCTCAGCATCCTTGTTGTCTAACTCGCAAATTTACTTTTACTCATCTGGGTGCTGATGGGAATATTGGTCTTTAAAGGAGGTATGATCATTCGCATTTTTGTTGCATTGCTATCTTGTGGCACTAGAAAGCATTTTGTACTATTGAGCAACTAAGACCACATCTGAAGTGTGGTGCATGTTGTCCTGTTATTCATGGGGCTAGCTGTTTAAATTCGTGAATGCAGGCGTGGTCAGAGTGTATGCTACTATTTTTGTAGACCGACATGAACCCGGCTGTGCCGAGCTGGGTGGAGCAGCACAACTGATCGTGTATACTTCCTTAAGTAGTTTTGTGTACTGTATGCATTAAAATATATTTGAAATGAGTTTCTCTGTTTCAGCCTGATGTGATTGTCCACTGTGCAGCAGAGAGACGTCCAGATATTGTGGAGAGACACACTGAAGCAGCTGTTAACCTCAATGTGCATGCTACCAGCACACTGGCCAGAGAGGCAGGTAGATATTCCACTGCTGATGTTCTCTTCCTCTCATCAGTTCAAGCTGCTTCAGTAACTTTTGAAATGTTAATCTGCTGGTGAGTTTCTGAAGGTATGGTAACGTTTGTGCCTTTAACATCCAACCCAGAGTACAGATGAAAAATAGTCATTTTACTTAGTCTGATGTATTAACAAAAAGTTCATTAATACCCACAGCCACTTAAAAAAATCAAATGTGCTAGTCTGTGTTACTCTCATTATTGTTCTTTTGTTTTTATCTTAATGACTAAACATGACCAAGTTCATTTTGTGCACCAGTACACCTACAAGTAACTGATGCACACAAGCAAACCGTGATAGGAGGAGAAAAAAACAAAGGCAAATCTAAATGGAATGCATTATTGTAGCACTTACCTGTTTCACATTTCAGGTGTCAAGGCAATGAGTGTAGAAGTCATGTATGTATGAGTGTCTCTGGTTTGATCTTACTATGATGTCATCAACATTCACCCGTCTGTCCTACTGTGTGTGTGTGTGTTAATGCAGCTGTCTGCGGTGCGTTCTTCCTCTACATTAGTACCGACTACGTATTTGATGGGAGAAATCCTCCGTACGGAGAAGACGACAGTCCCAACCCTCTCAACGTTTATGGACGCAGCAAACTGGAGGGAGAGAGAGAGACATTCAGACACTGTCCAGGCACGTGTGTGTCTCTCAGCTGTGTGTGTGTCTTACCCATATGTGTCAACTGTCTTTCTATTTTTTAAAATTGTGTGAGTCTATCTGCCATCTGTCTGTAGGTGCGGTGGTACTGCGGGTACCAGTCCTGTTTGGGGAGGTGGAGTTTGTGTCTGAGAGTGCAGTGACATCACTGTGGCTAAAAGTTGAGGCGACGGAGAGCTGCACACTCGATCACTGCCTGCAGAGGTTCCCTACGGACACACGAGATGTTGCTGCCGTCTGCAGGAAACTGTCCGAGCGAGCGAGACAGGTACATATGGATGAAGTTTGGGGTTAATCTGGTTCCTGTTTTTTGTTATTAATAGTTTTTATTCATCAAGCAGGTACAGAGAAATGCAATGAACTTAACATTAATTCCTTTTATATTTTTTAAAACATTTTGACAGTCACTTCTACAATCCCACATGGTGATTCTGCACACGAATTGAATAATTTAAAGTAATGAAGTAAAATAAGTAAAATCAAAACTGTGTGTACAAAATATGTACAAATACACACACATTTCCATAAATAAAACAGAAAAATATGTATGTACAAAACCAAAAATGAAACAACTCTCTCCTTCCTATTATAGAGAAAAAAGTCAAAGGAGCATAAGATAGCTGTAGAATGAGTAATTTGAATTATATGGACATATGACCCATCAAATGATTTTTCAGTGCAAATGAAATTACTGCGAGGTTACGTGTTTCTTATTTATGTAGTTATTTTTTAAATACAAAATAGTGTGTACTCACTTGTTGTGTGACTTTTAAAGGTTTATTAAGTTTAAGTCTGTCGTTTCCTCAATGCCATATGTCGGATCAGAAGACTGTCACCTCGTTCTTTGTGTAACGTATTGCCTGGCACATGCCTCGTCCTCTCCATGTTTTTCATCAGCAGCGTGGCTTCATTGTTTCCATGCTAATGACACTGAAGTTCTGCGTCATGTGTGCGCATCCACCAGCAGGATTTCAAATATCCTTTTTTGTTTTCTGCTGTTAATTAGTCCTAAGGGTCAGACTGTTGATGCTGAGAACCTCTGGTGCTCCTAACCCTCTTTAGTCACCAGATTTTGCTTTCTTCCGATTTTTTTATTTTCTAAATGAAGTTCGCTGTGGATCTTAGGTGTAACTCCACTTTGAGGTCCTACATGAGCACATAGCATTGGTAACAAAAACACATGTAACTCAGGTGTTGATGATTGTCAAGTGACTTGAAATACTTTGTCATAAAGTCATTGCTATCCTGATACCTGCACTCAACTCTGTTATCAAACATTCTGGAAAGTTTGTCATCACAACTTATTTGCCTAAAACTGTTTAAAGTGTTTAGCTAGAAGCTATTCTTAGCTGGCTGATTGCTAAGGTTTGCTTTTACTATTTCATTTGTAATGATGCAGGTAGGATATTAAAGGGAAAATCCGCAACTGTTCATGTGGATGTCCAGTAAATGTTGATGGTATTTGTAGTCAGTTGAGCAATAAATTACTCAGTTTGTGCTGCACTGACAGAGAAAGCTGAGTTTTCTGAGTTTGTCCTGCTTGCTCTTGCAGTGCCTACGCGGACCAGGATGCATTGCGCGTGAGCTCCAGGTTGCAATTGTGGCTCAGTGTACAAAGTGTTACTGGCACGAGCAATAGTGGCACAGCTAACATTACTTTCCACACACTGTAAACTAATCATATAGATGCTGTTATATTCTCACCCACCATGCCTTGTGAAAAGAGACAGTTGGATGTTTTTCGCTTGAGATAATATCACTTATCATTGACTGACATTAGATGCGGTAACGTTAGAACCGGAGGCAACAGCGGGGCTCTGGCCTGTGACAGCCGGAGACAGTAACTCAAGTCACGGCCGTATCTTGCTCGATGCTTTGCTTGTCTACAGATAGATGTGTGTAAGTAAGTAAAGTAAGTAAATTTTATTTACATAGCTCTTCTCACAAAGGACTCATGAAGTCCGTTACACAGGATAAAATACACAAAAAATGCAAAATACAATAAAATTCAAAATACTATTAATAATTACTATTAAACACAAGAAACAGGGCTGCAGTCAATTACAGTCATAGATATAAAGTCAAATAAATTCAACAATGTAAACAGAAGTGTTTTTAGCAGCTTCATAAAAATGTCCACGGTGTTCCTCAGAATGTGATGCAACAGGCCTGAGTTTTGTGATGTTCATAAGGTGGAAAAAACTTGTACATGTCAAGGACTTAATGTGTCTGTCGAGGTGCCTGTAGTGCTGATAACCTTTATTTTTCCACAGGCTGAAAAGTAATCACATAGATATTACTATATTATTTTTTATAGTAGTGATTTTCATCAGTTTTAGTGTTTTTGTTATGTGTTTGAACGTGTTGTGTTGTTTGTGAGGCCGCTGAGTCCCAGGTTATTACCGAACAGATTGGTAGAAAGACTCCTACTAAAGACTCTTATTTTTCCCTATGTGTAATAATCACAAAAAAACAGTACTGGCTGGGTCTCCAAGGTTGCTGCTGTTGTGCCATTCCTTTAATATTGTGTACTTTTCAATAACAAGGGGTTTTTGGTCCATCAGAGCTTGAAATCAATCTCAGAACAAACATGGGGCCTTCTCACTTGGAGTCCAAAGGAGAGGCAAGGGGTAAACAGTTTGTAGCTCTTACTGGAACCAGTGATGTCACTGGTTCTTGGGAGAACAAGAGATTTTGAAGCTGAGATCCAGAGACACAAAGATCTTTGAAAAAAAGAATTCTTGATTTTCAAAATGTATACCAAATTCAGTGAACTAGAGAAAAAGTTGGTAATTGATGGAATTTCCCTTTAAATGACCCATTTTCACAATTAAAGCACCCAGTGTTAGAAAAATGTAGAGCCTGTCACCAAAAATTTAGAATAAGTTAAATGCAGAAGTTATTTTTCTCAAGGAGATTGGATTTGTCTTAATCAGTTCTGGTAGTAATAAGAAATAAGGAAAAGTAACTTTTGCGCTATCTTAAACAGTCTACTTAAATTGTTTTTATACACACATATCTGTAATGACCACTAGAATGACCAGCACATAGTAGGATTTGGGAAATAAAGACCCTCATTATGCTGGGTAAGCATGTTAACAGAGCTCTGCTGCAGTATTTGATAAAAAGAATTGGATGATTTAATGTTCATCACCGGTCTTTGTGCCTGTCTCTGTCATTGTCCCTCTTCCTGTCTCACTACCTCTCTCTCTGTCTTCCAGGACCCATCTATCAGAGGAATATTTCACTTCTCGGCTAAAGAGCAGATGACCAAATATGAGATGGCCGTCGCCATCGCTCAGGCCTTCAACCTGCCATCCAACCACCTTATACCTGTACATATCCTGTATATTAATCTCTGTATATTCATCAATATGTTGAGTAATATTTAACGTTAACATATTTGTCTCAGCACATATACACATAACTGCAACAAATCTAATCATTCTAATGTGATAACTTCTTTTTCCATATCTAAATATACACTCAGTGTTTATAGTTGTATTGGTAAGTATTTGTGACATTGTTAGTATTTAGTACAGTATTTGATGCATATTTGCTACACCAATCTATGTTCCTTCTGCAGACACATAGCAAATGTGCTTTATTGGTCACATATACAGTGTACTGTTCCTTTGCATTTAACCCGTCCCCGAGGAGCAGTGGGCAGCCACAGTGCGGCACCCAGGGACCAACTCCAGATTCTAAGAGCTAAAGGCCCTGTCCCAGCTGGGAATCAAACCCAGGACCTTCTTGCTATGAGGCAACAGTGCTAACCACTGCTTCTTTTTTAGTCTGTAAAAAAAGTTTGTGAGACGAAGTTTTAGTTTTAATGTAACAATGACCAATCTGTTTTTCTGTCTGTGCGTTTGTTTGCAGTTAACAGAGCAGCTGGCAGCATCAACTCCTCGTCCAATCAACAGTCAGTTAAACTGTTCTCGTCTGGAGCTGCTGAACCTAAATGTTGAACCTCGACCTTTCACCTTGGCCATCACTGACTGTCTGTGGCCATTCACACCTGACAAACGCTGGAGACAGACTGTCTTCCACTAGCACACGGACAGGTAGACAGAAATACGGATTCAGACGCATTTTCTCCGACAGTCTGAAGCTGTGTCACATTTTAAGGTCCCCTCCTGCAGATTCATAACTTCATAGAAAATAGACCGTCTGTGTTTCTGTCCCTTGTATGCCACAGTACTTTGAGCTTTTGGTCATGTGTTCAGGTGCTCTCGGTAAATGAAGCAACTAACATGACAACACAGTCATGTAACACTGATTGACAGCTGTACTAGGAGAGTGGGTGAAAGCTGAGGTGAGAGACTCATTGGACTGACAGAAGCTGTATTTCCATCAAGATATTTTACTGCATATTTTAAGGTATTGCATTAGAAGAAGCTGATGAAAAAACAAATCTCTACTTTGGAACATTTAGATCACATGAATGATGAGCTGTTACTGCCCTGAGAGAAGAACAAAAACCTGTTTTTGCTGTCTGTCTATTTCTCTATATTCCCTTAACTTGTCAAAAAATGTCAAAACATCTTTCTAAGTGTGGCCTGATGAGGAAAGTCAAATTTTTTGTACCTTATGCATAGCTCAGATATTTGCCTTAAACCAGTCCTGACTGGCATTTAAAAAAATGTCTTTCTTTCTCGATTCAAAAGTTTGCTTCACATTTCCACAACTGTTAAATGATAAAGAGAGAGACAGATAGAGAATGGTACAGCTGAGAGACACACAGGTGGACTGAGAAAACAAACACTGCTGTACAGATATATTTACAGTATATGCATGGAGTGATCTATCACTAAATTCTCCTGGTTCCAGTGGTTATAAGTGGGAGTTACTCCAGTTTGCAAGTGTAAACCAAGAAAGACCAACCACATATATAACACAGTTCCCTGGGTCAGTGATAATTTTATTTTAAGTTGTGGTGTTAGGAATATCTTAAGAGTAAAAGCATATATGTTTGAATACCCCTTTATTCTTCAAAAGAAGTCTTTCACTTGAGGATAAACACATTTCTTAAATTCTGACAGTTGCATTTGAAAAAGTTCCATTGTAAATGAAACACAGTCATTTTTGAAGAGTTCACGTGACATCAGATGTCCAACAGAGGGCAATCTCAGCTGCTTGTGTTAGGATGATAAATAATGTCAAGACTGAAAGTTAGTCACTGTTATTCTGTTGTAGTTGATATAAATTACTGACAACTGTTCAAATTAAACATCTGCAATGCTAAATCACAGTTTGTAATTTATTTATTTGAAACCAAGGTTTTATGAAAAAGGCTCATAAAAGTTGTTTGTTTTGTGAAAAGCCAGACCAAAGTGAATCAGGATCAGTCTGTGTAAGTTAAATATCAGAAGGCACCAGTCCAATGTAAATGGCCGTGTTTCATACAGATGTCTCTTGAAGTTTTAATTTATACTGTCTCTCATTCTCCAGTTGACACTCTGAAAACTAAAACATAAAAATATAAAATTACTAAAACATAAGACTCCCTTGTTAGTCTCTCAAGTTTGTGTCCATTATTAAGCAGTCCAAACATATGATCATGACAGAAATGTGCTGAATAAAATAAAATATTCAAGTATGTATCTCCAATGTACATGAAATTAAAGCATATTAACAATATACACAAGTATAAAACAAATAGAGCACAATTAATGTAGGGTTAGGTTAGGGGAATGAATGTTTTTTTGAAAAAACAATTATTATCGTCACGGTCGGACAAATGGCACTGGCACACAAAACTCCAAAAAAAATCCCCTTTCTGTCACTCCCTGCAAGAGCAGACTAACAATACAATATGATGGTCTGGAATATGATAAACGTACGAAATCTGGTGGTACGGAATATCGTAGATGGAAGCCTGTTTGCCGAAAATATTGTTGATGGAAGAGCGGACCGAAGCAGCATGGCTTTTTCACAGTCCAAGGTCTCCGGTCATGGACTAGTATTCGATGTCACATAAAACCAGTAGAGAATCAAGGTAAGTATTAATTTTGGTTTTAATTTTTTCGGGGTTTCTTTTCCCCAAAATGGGTTCCAGTTGAAATTTTTGGGCGAGCTACACTAATTAAACAATGTTGACACACAAATCAAATTTTCAAACTATGTCAAGAAATGTGTACACATAACTCAAACTTAGGTGTCGTGTGCATTCACATTCTGGAGTTGAAGCAACATAATCTAATTACCGTTATCTCTGATACCTTTTTCCTGACATTGCAGATTCCTACAGTTCATTGAGCTTCATTTAGACCATTAGGCACATAAGTTTTTAATTTTGCAATCCACTGCCTTTCTGCTGCCAGTCTCTGAGATGTTGACCAACCCGTTGTAGGGTTAGGGGGTTTTGGTGGTAGTGTGTAGGGCTACCCATCCTACCCATCCTTATAACTTTTGATAGGAAGCAGTTAGAGAGATGAAACCAAGTCCTACCCCCACAAATATGGCCAGGCCCCCTCCAATGTTATGTTGTTACTCAAGTTGTGATGTGAGGATGATGAAGAAACTGCCGCTGACACCGACTTGATTGTATATAAAAAGGTTTATTACAAAAAAATTACAGTATCAAATAAAACACTCCGTGTGTTTGAAGACCCTAACCCAATATGAGTCTTCCCTCTAAAGATGAAACATTCCTGTTTATATAGGGGAGTTGCTTTTGTAAATCTGAGGCTGGAACATCTGGTTTAAATAAAAGAGAGGGTCCTTTGTGCAAGGAGATAAGAGACCCCAACTCCCCACGTATATCATCCTCTCACATTCTAAGGCCTTAATTCCCATCCATGAATCGTGAGACACCACAACTACCACCCAACGCCCCTCTGTGAGGTAGGGTTGCGGAGTAACAGCCAATTGAAACATCTCAATTTTGGATTGGTTGCATGTCATGAACCATATGTCACAGAGAGAAGTGAGTGGTACCGTTGGAAAGGGCGTGGCTGAATAATGTGTGACAGAGAGTAGTTCCAAATTTATCTATCATGGTTGAGGAGTTACTAGGGT
This sequence comes from Naso brachycentron, assembly GCA_029874485.1. Classification (NCBI taxonomy): domain Eukaryota; kingdom Metazoa; phylum Chordata; class Actinopteri; order Acanthuriformes; family Acanthuridae; genus Naso; species Naso brachycentron. Next base: position 26,810,434 of record JAQFJA010000006.1, read on the forward strand.
TAGGTAATTGGATTATACCCTGCATGGTTAGGGTTAGGGGGTTAGGGTTAGGGGTTAGGTGATTTGATTATATCCCGCACACTCTCCCAGCCTCATCCGCCGACTGGACTGTTAAGGAGAGAGGCAGTCAAGGCACGCACCGTACTCCGTATGCAATCCCCATGGTTCCAGCAGTATCATGGGCTGTATGGCCCTGTGGAGTCGGAGTGCCGAAACAACTCGCCCGCTGGTCTTCCTTTCTTCCTTCTTCTGTCTGGTTTTAGGGTTGGTTTTAGTGCTAAGGCTAAGCTAATTTGGGTTTAGAGTTGTTAGAGTAGCTAGCTAGTTATTGCTAAAAACCTAAATTTCAGGACACATCATCAGTTGTGCACCTCAGGATCACCGGGTGTTTCATCCTTTTGAGCACAAGACACCCT
>JAQFJA010000007.1:0-15618 GCA_029874485.1 Naso brachycentron
GGTCCTGTGTGCTTGTTGTGACTTGTTTATTTACCACATTATGTTATTTTTAGACTCAGATTAGCACTTTGTCATTTTAGAATCAAATACGTACCAAAAGTAAACCGAAGGGCACGTGCACGCCAGTAAGCAGCGGCAGAAGAAGAAATACAGAAAGTGCATATCTGGGTCTAAAAAAAAATGAAGTGTGGTAAATAAGTCACAACAAGCACACAGGAGCGTTTAGCTAGCACTTCCCAGTGTTTTAGTTTAATTCCACTTTAAGTCTGAGTGAGTGTTAATGTCATAATAAAAATGAAACAAAGATAAAAAGCAACTTAGTTTTCTCTCAAATTCAAGACTGTATTCCTTTTAATTTTGTACATATTTTGTTGATTAATGGAAAAATAAAAACACAAGCAGCAAACATTGACATCATGAGGGAGTGAAGTGAGTTTTCTTTTTGCTTTTGTTTTAAAAACAGTTTAAATGTAAAAACATTTAATGGTGTGAACAGTGAAGGCAGCACATCATGAAGATGAACCAGCAGCTTCAATGCTGCCGTCACAAAACAAGTGAAATCAGCTGAAGAGAAATGTTACAGGGTGTTTTTACATCTTCGATAGAAACTCAGAAGGAAGCAAGGAGAAGTTTCGCGATGATGATGACACTCCGCTAGTTTGTCACAATGTGGAGGAAGAATTGTTTGATCTGTGATTAACTCTGATCGTTGAACGTTTCACGTCACGCGTGCTGATCATGATGGTAGAGCTGCACAACATTAATTTTTTTCTTTTTTTTATACGATATGCAGATATTTTATAACTCATTGGGCCGATAATCGATACTGATACCGAGATATATGTATACTGTTTCCCCACACCTAATTGCAGAGATCATCAAGTCTCTCCTGTAGTGAATTTACATACAGTATTATTATTGCAAAAGAAGAAAAATACTTGAGCTTATATTGTGTAAAACACATCATGTTTATTTATAGCAGTTGCTTTGAAACAAAAGTAAGATTGATCCCAATTCAAACTGGATGATGTTCTCCCTGAGACAATCAGAACAAAACCCACAACCAGGACAAATGTGACCTGTTTCACAAGAGACAAAGTCAGCGAACATGACGTCTGTCCACAGGGAACATGGGAAACATGATGTCGACTCAGCCGTGTAATCACGGAAACAGCAGCCTGTTATTTTATCAGTTATTGTATCAGCGTGCTGGCGTAGTTAATTTAAAAGCCAAAATCGGCCAATACTGACAACTTGCAAATAATATTGTGCATCCCTACACGATGGATGTTTTGAACCTGTACACAGATGGAGCTCAGCTCAGTGTGACGTCACAGTGTGACACGAGTTATGTGGTCTTATCATTGCATTAAAAAAAATTAAAAATGTTTAGATGAAAAAGAGCTGAAAGAACCAAACTAATACAGACAAGACTAGGGCTGTGACAGTAACAGCAGTGCTGATACTTATGTCACATTACCGCAGGGCTGACGTCATTACTGTGATAACCGCATTTAGGTTTGTTTTTATTTGTTCAATTTACTTTAAATTTTGCTAATAACTGTTCACCGTCACAGCCCTAAACACAACTCAACATGTCGGACTTTGAAGTTTGAATGTTGGACATGAAATATTTTTTGTTTCCTCCTCAGAGCAAAATATCACAAGTTAAAATACGGAACTGAGTTAAATCAAGGAGAGATGAAGATGCCAAGCTTTGAATCAGGTAGGTGGATACTGTCTGTCTGTCTGTCCTTCCGTCCATCTGTCTGTTCGTCTGACTGTCTGTCTGTCCCTCTGTCCGACTGTCAGTCGGAAGTCAGACGGCGAACGCAGCCGATGGGTTCCGAGATTGCTCTTACCGTAAGTCGATGAGGTTTCCAGCAGTGTGCCGCTCCGGCACTGCGTCAGTCTGCAGCGCAGCACCCGGTGTTTTCCAGTTGCTAAAATAACGGCAGGTGACGTCACATATGAGTCAGTTGTTAGCGCTGTCCATGAATCCGCGGGCACGACTGCGCTGCACGCATGCATTAACGTCACACGGTTCCTCCGGCTGCTCACGTGGCTCAGCCTGGCACAGTTTGCGCTGCACCTCGTTTTCGTGTATTGTCTCGACGGAGTTCCACACAGAACTTGTCGGTGGCTGTAGAAATCTCTGCAGGTGTCTGCTGTGATGGTCTGCAGCCCTGTCACAGCACAAAGTGTTCCCACTAAACTGACCTCGTGTGACAAACACCGCGCTCCTCCTCACACGTACCGCGCCTCATATAGTGCGAGACTACTGATAAATGACATACTGCCTGTGTGACGCTATCGCGGTATTTCCAGATGTCCTTAAAACGAGAAAATGACTTGTTTCCTTCTTTTTTAACAAAATTATAGTTACATGATTTTTCTTTCTTTTTCCAATTTTTTCTTTTTCTTTTTCTCTTTCTTTTTTTTTTTTTTTAAGTTAATTACCCATTGAATATTTGAATCGCCCATCCTGAGCTGACACTGAAAATTATCATGTTTTTCTGAATCCTTCGTCTCTGAAGTCAAACATCAGACCTGAACTAAGTTCAAAGTTCAGATGTCGGCTCTTCTCTAACAGCAAACACTGACTGTGAGAAACATTTTCAAACTTTCTGTGAATGTTCTCATTCGTGCAGGTCACACTTATCTGGGCAATTAAATCGAAGGCAACTGGACTTAGTAATATGTCTGTGAAGGCATTTTGCCTCTCATCCAAGGGGCTTCATCAGTTCTGTGGAGGTGTTAACAAAGGCCACTAGTGTCTAACGTTGGTTAGGGCTCCAAGGTGTGGCTCAGGTAGTGCTCCATACTGTAACAACAGTTGTTGGAGCTGTTGGAGTCGTTGGAGTCACATGAGGCCATTTGTGAACGACCGTTGTTTTTAGAGGTTAAGTTGTTGAATCTCCTGGGTAGAGATGAAAGGGCGGCATTGTAAATCGGAGATAGGTGATGTCACAGACCTGCTCCTTTGTTGAGGGATGGTTTTTCCACCTTTACATAGATGGCTTCCTTGACTCCTCTTTCAATCCATCTGTCCTCCCTGTCCAAAATATGTACATTGCTGTCCTCAAAGGAGTGTGCCATTTCCTGTAGGTGTAAATAGACAGCTGAATCCTGGCCTAAGGAGTCCCTTCTGTGTTGGGCCATACATTTGTTCAACGGTTGTTTGGTTTCACCAATATATAGGTCTTTTCATTCCTCACTGCATTGTACCACATACACGAGGTTGCTTTTCTGGGTGTGTGGTGTACAGTCTTTGGGGTGTAGCAGTTTCTGTCTGAGTGCGTTGCTGGGTTTGAAAAATACATTAATGTGGTGTTTATTGAAAATCCTCCTGAGTTTCTCAGATACCCCAGACACATACGGAATGACTATGGTATTGAGCTTGTTTTTGATTCCACTAACAACCACAGAGTCAGTGTTCTTACTGGGGCATGTCGCTGTTTTCACAAAGGTCCAGCTGGGACAGTCACAGCTTCTAAGGACCTCCCTGAGGTGTTTGTGCTCTTTCTCTTGGGCCTGAGTGCTGGCTGGTACATTATCAGCTCTGTGTTGCAGGGTTCTGATAACACCTAGCTTATGTTCCAGTGGTTGGTGTGAGTCAAAGAGTAAGTATTGGTCTGTGTGTGTGTGGCTTTCCTATTCCTACTCCAACAACTCTAACAACTCCAACAACTGTCGTTCACGTTTGGCCTCATGTGACTCCAACGACTCTGATGACTCTAACCACTGTCGTTACAGTCGTTGGCCTTTCGTTGGAGATTCAACAACTTAACCTCTAAGAACAACGGTCGTTCACAAATGGCCTCATGTGACTCCAACAACTCTAACGGCTCCAACAACTGTGTTCATGATTGGCCTCGTGACTCCGACAACTCTGATGACTCTAACCACTGTCGTTATGGTCGTTAACCTTTGTAAACACCTCCAGAGAGGTTAAATCCCTGGGTTCCTCACCAGCTAGTCAGACTAGCCTAGTCTAGTCAGACACACATGAACTGATGAAGCCCCTTGGATGAGAGGAGAAACTTGATATTGTTGCTGCTGGCCCAGGAAAGCATCGCTGCTTTTTGTGTAAATCCTGTATGATGGAGGAAATCTTCAGGTGTTGATTCTTCTGTGTGATCACACAGGCTGCACCCTGTCAGTGTAAATCTACAGGTGTTTCCAACAAATAGCAGTCTATAATTCCAAACCTCGATATTGTGCAGATGTGTGTGTGTGTGTGTAGTGGTGGTGGGGGGACCCTCCAACAATTTGTGTCCAGGGGCCTCTGCATTCTTAATCTGGCCCTGGTGCTATGTTAAAATGCTTTGTGAATATGGGCCCTGCTCTTCATTCCTGACACTCTTTCTCGGATGTGATTGTGATTGTTACTGGCTGTCGTCCTGGCAGATTGTGTGTCTCTTCAGTCAGGTAGCCAGAGCCTTTGCTTGGCAGTCTCCAGTGCCTCACAGGTATGGACAGTTTGTTTCACTTTCTCAGCACCTCTTTCTGGAGCTCTGAGAGTTGACTAACTTCTCTCCATGTTGCCTTGATCCCAGTCTCCAGCCTCCTTCTCCACAGGTTAGTGCTCTTTGTGACTTATGCCGTTCATCATGTAGCCAAAAATCTTTTGGATCACTGTTGTCGTGGTGTAGATCAACTGATTGGTCTCAGTGATGGTCCTAGTAGGGGTAGTGTGTAGTTCTGCATTCACATCTTGTAGCACACTTCCAGAGGGTTCTTCATCACTTAGCCTCGGTAGTCGGCTGCGGGGAACCCAGTATCCAGCTGATTCATGATCTTCAATCCTAGGTCAGTCGCCCTTGTGCTAATGGAATCTCCATTAAAAGGGCTTGTTGGGGCTTCGTACCCAACCTCAGAGTGTGGGGGAGATGATGACATCGCCGCTCTGACCTGTTGTCCTGGTTCCCCCTTACTGATCTCTAGTTGTGATAGTAGTTCCTGCTTGCAGATGTTGGAACACTGGATTTGAAGTTGTTTCTTTGTTAGCATAGATGTTGGGTTTCAAAGTATCCTTATATCCCACTCTGCATGTTCTAGGAACTCATTTCTCATCAGGTTGCCCCAGTTCCCCAACACCTGACATGGACCTTGTTACCCCAGGTGGCATCTGAGCAGGTATTGCTCTAGCATTTGTAGTTTCACTCATCCTGAGGTAGGCTAATGGCACCAAGGACCTTGCCTAACGGTGTGTGTGTGTGTGTATGTAGCCTCATAGGCCACCATCTGATAAGAACAAAGACCACATGCTGCAGCTTCGTATGTTTCAATGAGTGTGTGTGTGTGTCAGGTGCACACACACACACTCATTGAAACATACACACACACACACAGACTGCTGTAGTCAAGGAAACAACACACTGAAACTGTCAAATGTCATCCTGCATTGCATCTCTGATGAAAGTTTGCTGCAAAAAGTCTGAATTCAGTTGTCAGGAGGAATCAGGTGCACAGATTCGCATCAACTGAATCTCTGGCTTTGGACTGTTGGTCGGACAAAGCAAGAAACTGGAAGACATGCACGTTTAGTTAGTGGTCAGCTGAGGCTGTGACTGTGCCGATGTTAACACATCTGGCAGAGTTAAGGAGACACTGACAGTAGCCTATTAATGTGATAGCAGCACCAAATATGGAAACAGAGTGGCCCTTCTTGGAATCTGTTATGTCAGCTGTTTCTCATCAGTTTCACATTTTTCAGCCTTTCACAAAAATGCAGTTCAGAAGTTCTAACATAATAATAATAATAATCATAATCTGTTTTGACAAAGTGACTGATGAATGATATTCAATCAGGGACAACATCTGTACGCTGCTGCCTCACCAGGAACCAGAGCCAGTCTAAAAACATTTCTGATGTCCTGTTGATGCTTCAGTTGCAGACAAACCTGATGAAAATGAGGAAACATCATTTCCGTCAGTCCATGTTCCACAGTTTGACAGTGCCAGTCCAACATGAAGAATCATTTCAATAAAGTTTTAACAATAACAAAAATTAAAAATAATTATCCTGTGATCCGATCATCAGATTCACGTAGAGCAGAATTGAAGAAGTGAGATGAGGTGGCACATTCTGAAAAAATCAGATCTGCTGCTTTTGTCTAAGGGACTTTTTACTCAGCGGTTGTGTTTCAGACAAGCTCGAACATGTTAGGAATCAAATATCAATAAATGACTTAGACCAACACAGTCCTGTTAGTGTGCCACAAGCGGACACAGAGAGGCTCATTCACTGACTCTCTGCTCTGTTTACTGTTCACATCAAGCTTGTTTTATGACATCAAAAACTGCCTGAACATCCCAAACCGTCAAAGACAGCAGAGTGAGTCAGGGGTCGCTTCTGTCATTGGAAAAGGACAACTTGAGATGATGTCTGTGATGACTGGACTCATCATGAAGCAATGTCTGTGTCTGTTCTTCACTTTTACATTCAGAGCATCTGTATGGCTCGATGACTTCACCACCACAATGTCAAATATCACCATATTGATAATGAAATACAATCATATCTCAGTATGCAACATCAACAAAACATCAGCAGGTTTTGAGGCGTTTGGATGGTTGAGGCTCGCAGTTCCTGTGTTCAGGCTGTCAGCTCCAGTTTAACAAATCTATCCATCTGTGACGGTGAAATTAGCTGGCTACTTTTTCAGGATCGTTTTACAGCCTCACAGGACTTTGAGAAGATTTTCCCTTGAAGATTCTAACTCAGAAAAGATACAAAACCATCAGTAAATGCTGACGAGATCAATGGATTCATTCATTTACAAACAGATGTTAATTTCCTGTGACAAGATTTATAAGGAGATATTTTGTCACAAGAATAGAACAGTTGTTCCTTAAACATCATTTTAGTTTTTCAATGAGGAAGAAAATTCAAAACAGTCAATCGAGTTAAGGCACCCAGTCATCACCTGATCAATCAATAAAAATCTTCTTCATGTTTTCTTCAGGATTCCATCAAATTCATCTGATTAAATAAAACACATTTTTTGTGTTTTCTTTATATTTTTTATTTTCACACTTTAACAAACGTTCAAACTGTGCAAATGAATCAAACGGTCAGATGAATTCTGCCCACACTGAAAATCTCAGTGGCCACAGAGGAAGTCAAACACACTGGGACTCTGCTGGTTTCCACTGTTCTCGAATCACACTGATGAATCATTCTGTCCTCTGTCACACATTTGAGTTCAATCAGATTTTCCTCAGATCAGCTTCACATCAGACTGCTTTGGATGTGCGTGCACGACTGATTCAGATCAGCCACCTGATATCTGTCAGATTTTATCAGTCTTCAACTGAAGTTCACTGTCAGCAAGACTGAGCTTTGCAACAGCTGGAACACACCTGGTTGGCCACCTGGTGATGTTTCTCCAGGAAATTTATCAGTGACAGAAAATCATTTCAATCAATCAGAACAAGTTAACTATAAGACAGCTGTCTCACCTGTCTCACTGACACATGTCTCAATAACACGTCTTACTGTCACCTGTCTCAATCACACCTGTCTCACTGACACATGTCTCACTGACACCTGTCTCTGGCACCTGTCTCATTGACACGTCTTATCTGTCTCACCGACAGCTGTCTCACCTGTCTCACTGCGTGATCAGTAGTGTAAAGCTGCTTCAGCGTTTAGGGCCGGTCACAACAGGTGTGACTGACACACCTGGCTGTAGTATGATGGACTCTGACCTCTTTTGAATGAGCAGTTAGGAATGAAATGAAATGCAGTCGAATATTAAAATGCTGTGTATGGACACAGAGAACATTTCAAATTAATAATTAATAAGAAACCTGTGATAATAAAACTCTGATCCAGTCACATTAAACCAGACCACATGCTGTTGCTTGGATACGTGTAATCGGATACTTAAGTTCTGGTACTGGGACTGAACTGGTCTGTACTGGGTCCCTTTATCAGAAATAGTTGAGTTTACCGGTTTTTAAAGGGCTAAAAAGGTTTTCACTGGTCTGCACTGAGTCTCCTCTATTTCTTAGGTCCTTTCTGTGCTGTTCTTTACTGGTTTTCTGAGATCCTTTGTGGCCGAGAGGATTTTCCCAGCATGCCTTGGTAAACAGAAAAAAAACAGGAAGTAAAGCTCGATGCACAGCATCAGTAATGAGCAGCAACAATGTTCTCACCGCGGCGGCCATGTTGGCCCTGAGTGATATCACCATGGAGATGTCATGGTAACAATGATCCATTCGCACGCACGCACGCACGCACGCACGCACGCACGCGCACACACACACACACACACACAGACGCACACAAAAGTTCTGTAGTCCATTAGCCAATCAGAAGAAGACCCGCCTTCCAGTCTCAAAAAAGTTCACTCTGATTGGCTGCTTCCTGTCCAATTGTTCTTCTGTTACATCGGCATCGCTCTCATTGATGAATGTCCTCCAATGTCTCTGATCCTTCCCATCATCCTTTACTTTGCTGGGCATGGACAGGTGTGCTGATCTCAGACCAGCGAGGTCAGATTGGTCACAACGTCATGGGTCAGGAAGGTCAGAGGTATCCACGGTAACCTGCACATGGAACCAATCAACATTGATTCTGATCACTTTGCAAGCCCACAGACCTCTAAAACCAGTCATCAAGTGTCAGCAGCAGGTGTTGTGTCTCGTCACCTTGATGAAGATGGTGTCGTCTTTGATGTAGCTGCCGGTCTCCAGGACGCTCTGCGACACAAAGAGAGGACAGCCAGAGGCGATGTTCATCTCTGCCGCAGGACGTCTGAAGCTGCTGCTGTTTGGATCCGGCTTAAAGGCATCGCCCAAGTGTTTCCTCGAAGGACCCTGGTCCATCAGCATGAGAGTCACCTGACAGACAGACAGGCAGACAGGTAGACCCACAGACAGACAGACAGACAGAAAGACAATCAGACAGACAGACAGACAATCAGACAGACAAACAGGCAGACAGACAGACACGCAGACAGACAGTCAGACACACAGACAGGCAGGCAGGCAGACAGACAGACAGACAATCAGTTAGAGAGACAGACAGGCAGGCACAGAGACAGTCAGACACACAGTCAGGCAGGCAGACAGACAGACACGCAGACAGACAGTCAGACACACAGACAGGCAGGCAGACAGACAGACAGACAGTCAGTTAGAGAGACAGACAGACAGGAAGACAGACAGTCAGACAGACAGACAGGCTGGTCAGCATAATTTTAGTCCAGATAACCAAACACTCAACTTGTCTGAATGGAAAAGACTCAGAAATACAGAATGCTTCGCTTTAAAACACCTGGTTAATGTGCCAGTAAACAAGTCAGGAGATCACAGGTAACCGGTCCGGTGAAGGACCTGGGGTCCTCATCAGAGGTTAACAAGTTGGTAAACCAGACAGTAACAAGTCAGTACCTTCTGTTTGAATGGCCAGGGAAGCAGGGCGTCGTACTCGCCCCTCATCACCACAAAGAACAGTGACAGGTGTGTCCCCTTGCCCATGCCGTCTCCGTTCAGGTAGACACGGGCACACATCTTGTACCCGAAGTAGCCGGTGTAAAATGGCTGCGAGTACAGCGACAGTGTCTTGGCTGCCACTGCTTCCTGTTTCCGTCTCTTGTAGTCCCGTATCTTCCAGATCAGAGTCCCATTGTAGCTTGCTGTCTCCAGCACCTGGAAACGCAGGTCCATGTCAGCTAAGCGGATGTCATGGACACTCAGCATGTCGTCATGGCGATTCAGTTGCGTCTCCAGGGTTGCTGTGGAGAGGTGGAGATTCATTATTGAGTTACTGAGTGAGTACTAGTGTGAGTTCCCATTTTGCAGTGTGCCTGTTCTGACCCAGAGTGTGTGTTGTGGATCCGGTTGCGCTGCGTCCCCCTTGTTCCAGCACATTTAGTCTTGTTCGGACGTTCTCCAGCGTTCCTCTCAGGTTCTCCACCTCGTCTCTGAGTACACGGAGAGAACGAAGCTCCAGCTCAACCTCCAGGAGCTTCTCTGAGTGAGAGCTCATGAGTTTCTACAGAATGAGAGAGATAATTGGCTGTGCAGGCTTTACAGCAGGGGCCAGTCACTTTGACTGACTGATGGAAATGTATATGATGGTGAAGAGACTCAGCCTTAACAACTACATAAACCTTTATTTACAGCTGCTCCTGGCAGACAGGGTTCAGGGTCATACTGTCTGGATATGTATGTAGTGCAGTACTGTACCACAGACAGTCCGGTTCCAAAGCAGGTGGCCGTCACACTCGACAATCGGCTGTCAAACAGCTGCAACGTTTTGGTAACGCAGCTGCCAGCAACTATTCATTAACTTCATGTCAAAGTTGTAATCCTGTGCTCTTCGTTTCTGTTTTTTTTTTTTTTGAAGTTGAACACTTGGTTCAACATACACCCAGCTGACTGCCTCGCTTTAGGGAAAGCAGTGCAGTAGTGTTACCTGCATGGTGGCCAGTTTCTGCTCCATCTGTCGGTTCTTCTCCCTCAGCTCATCGTTCTGGTTCTCCAGTTCAGAGAGGCGACTGCTGAGGGCAGGAAGCACCTTGTACCTTTCCAACAGCTCACCTTTAACATCCTCCACCTGTACAAATATGACTAGAATCACTCATGCGAACGCGATCACACTGAACCTTCTGCTGTGGTTCCCTTAGCCTGTTACTATAGTTACCTTGCTCTCTAATGTGGAGTTTCTGGTTGCCATCATTCTCAGGTGTTCAGCTGCGAAGGTAGACTCATGTTGCCTCATGTCTTGATTCAAACCCTGAAACACAGGGAGCACTTCATACAGTACACACAGTACACACAGTACACAGTGGTACGTTTGCACTGACAAGAAGACAAAGAGGAAGAGGACGAGGTGCTACCTTGAAGTTGCAGCCATAGCGGTGGAACTGGCAGCTCACCTGAGCTTTAGGACAGTCGTGTTGATGAGTGGACAGCTGAAATATAAAACCAACCAATCAATCAGTTCCATCAATACTAACCGCTGCTGTGAAATGCAGTGTTTTGATTGAATGCCTGGAGGGAAAGACGGATTGGTACCTCACTTCGAGGCAGAGAGGAGAAGGAGCATTGGTTGGGACAGGACACTGGGAAGGCTGGACACACTGTGTCTTTGTGTTTCTGAAAACAGAAACTACATGTTCATCTTCATTATCAGAATGCAGCTTAAGCTGCTGGACACAAGCTAACCAGCAGCAAAGTCTAACATGAACCATGAACAAACAACATTTAACACTCACACAACCACTGACCTTCCATTACATGTCAGCATTCATGCTTTGGCACTCATGCGCCGGTGACAGAGACAACCAAGGTGCTACCTGCTCATAAGGAGCAATGATCAGGTACACACATGCTCACACACACATGGACGAGCCATCAGGAGCCTGTGAGGTTAAGTATCTTGTTCAAAGACGCTTGGCCACTGATACTGGAGGAGTCTTGAATGAAACCAGTGACTTTCCGAAAAGTGGACAACCCACTCTGCCTCCTGGGCAACAGTCACTCCTAAACTACCAGTTTGTTGTGATTCAGTTTCTTATCAGTCTGAACTGTCTCACACTTGTGAAGCTAGGACAGCAAAGACGTCCAGTCTGAAGACACAGGAAGCAGGATGACATAGCACCTTCAGTTTAGCCTTGACAACAAGGACCACTGGGCTCCTTAAAGGGAAAGATGGAAAAATCTGTCCACCAATGCTGAGGTCACTCTCAGCAAACATGACCTCTGCAGAACTCCAGAGCTAGTCTACCTGCAGGTCAGACAGCAGTGATGTCAGCAGTGATGTCATGACGTACCTGCAGGTCGGTCAGAGGCATCTTGATCATGCAGAACTCGCAGCTGGTCTCTCTGTGTTTACATTTCCAGCTTAGATGGTCAGGGATCTCTTTCCTCATCATTCTCTCTTTACATTTACCCAAAGGACAGGGAACCTCGAAGAACGGACACACATTCAGGTGGTCCTGCAGGCAGACGGACAGGTGGGAGACACACAGCCAATTAGTTGTCTGATATCATTGTGGGAGTCCTTTATTGTTTCTAGAATGGGAGTTAAACTGGGAACTGTGTTAAAAGTGTCAGCATATAGGATTTCTAAAGGACACTTCACAGCCAATCAGAGAGGAGGATTCTGTTGTCAGAAACTACCAATGAATGAAAATGTTGTATTTCTCACTGGTATCTGCTGCAGACTCATCTGCTCCTGACAGCCATTGGCTTCACTGCGACAGTAAACTTTCAGCGCCATGATCTCCCGATGGCAGCAAACGTCTCTGAAGATCTAAAACAAAATACAGGAGCACAGTAAGTGATCAATAACCAGTCAATAATCAATGAAAATTTGATTTCTGTTGTGATGTTGCTTTCTGCCAACCTTGTCTTTGAACAGAGGCTCCATGTCAGCTGGACATATGGGGGTTGGATGACTGCAGGGGGACAGACGCACACAAACAGTGGGACAGACTGCTAGTCAGAGCATGAACTGCAACTCCACCTCTCACATTACACTGCTTCCTTTGGCAGATAGTTTTGTTCAAAGCAGCTTACAAAAATGAGCTTGACATCTTCACAACACTGGAGTGTATCTCTCTTAAACAGGTGACTACGTGAAGTGCTTAGAGAAGAAAAATAATCCAATTTTTTTCTATAAATTATGACAAGAGAAAGTGCAGGCCAAGCTTTTTGACATGTGTGAAAAGGTGGATTTTATCCTGCAGTAGAGTCGACGTGCAGGGACTTCGTTCTAACACACAGGAGGCTCGTCACAGTTTAGAGGCCTGCCATTTAACCAGAATGGTGGGCTCTATGATGTTGGTCTTTGAGAGGATGGCAGCTGACAGTGTGCACCTGTACAGGTGACCTCACCGCTTACACAGGTGACTGCCCGGCAAAAACATCAGCTCATCAAAACTTTGAGGTCATGAAGATTTTCAGAAATCTGGTTGTTTAAGCTGTAAGGTGACAAGACACCTACCTGGAAACCACTTCCTGTCTACCTGTCTCTCTCAGATTCACTCATAATTATCTCACCTGAGGATGTCATTGATGCAGCTCTGACAGAAGCGGTGTCCACACTCAGTTTGCCGAGGTTGACACAGGACCAGCCTGCACGCCTCGCAGCAGTATTTTGCTTCAGGGGTTTCTACAAAGTGATCTCGGAATCCTCCGTGAAGAGGCAGGAAACCTGCAGGGACACCTGAACACAGAGACACACCTGAGGTCACTGTACCTGAGCACATGGACGCACCTGAGGTCACTGTACTTGTTTTCACCCTATGCATTTGTTTTGAGGTCTTTAAGATTTGAAATTTAATCGAATAAAGTCAAAGCTTGATCACAGCACCATCTCGTGTACGTTTTAGAAACTGTAATGAGACAGACCCAGCTGAGGCGGCCACTGATTGGACCAGGATGTGTCTGATTAATTATTACAACTCTTAGCCAATCGCAGCGGTAGGACAAGCTGAGGGTTTGAAGTGTGGAAGGGGGCTCTAGTGTTTCCTAAACTTTTTTCTTCTGTTCAGTCATTCATTGGATGACGAGCCTGTTTTGTTTTTTTTTATTTCTAGGCTTGTCTGTCCAGTTTGGATGAGTGTGTGTGTATGACATACTGAGAAATATAACAACAGCTATGACATTTGCATCATGAGATTAACATTTCATACATATTTTTAATTGTTTTGTTGTGTTCTTTAATGGTACTTTGTGTACACATGTGGCTGTCAGGACTGTTTGTAGCAGACAGACCTCGTCAACAACATGATATCACACGATTTTTAATTTTCCAGTTAATTAATTAAATGAGCTGGATCATTCATGTGACTCTTAGGTTGGACTATACAGGCCTCCACTGCTGAAACTTCTTGGAGTCAACTTTTCTGCACAAACAAATGTGTTAATCATCCTATTGACACCTTTACAACAGGAGAAGATTCCTTCACTCTGAGCTGGACCCTCTTGATTGGCGATATGCCGACCTCTCATTGGCAGAGAACCTTCAGGGGTGGTCTCAGCTAGGACGCTTTGAATACCATCGCTCCATAGTTGAGGCACGTTTTTCACTTTTTTCCTCTCCTCTTCTCTCTCACTCTCTTATCTGAAAGACACCCTAAAGTTCTCCTCCATGTGCAGGCCACACTGTTCATCCTTGATTTTACTAAACGCATTTAGTAAAATTAGAGTTTAGAATAAGTTTAAAATAAGTTTAGTTTAAGTTTAGAGAAAGTTTAATTTAGTCTGTCTTCTTTGTCCTTTGTGTAATTTCTTTTTATTGAACAATCGCTAATTTTTGCGACAGGTTTTTGAAAAGTTGAATGAACATCAAGAAGTTCTGTCATTGCAGCCAAGCCAATTTAAAGCAGAATTACCACATTTTACTATTTTTCCTTAACGAACTTTGAAACATTTTTGTAAGTTTGCCACGCGACTTAAACTTAACTTTTTCAAGACTACTAAAGTTCTTTGATTTTGGAGCATCACCCAAGAGAAAGCTGCAACTGCATTTTTAAGCATCCTGAGGAGAACCACCTCTCCTGAACAGAGTCGACAGACGTCTGCTGTAAGCACCGGAGAGAGCAAGAACCCATCAGGACCGACTGCAGTTCCACCATCCAGAAACACACACTGGCTTTTCCACTGCTTGGAAGACATTCAACCTGTGGTAGAGCTGCGCACTGAACTTCACCTCCTCTCATCCACTTGCGACGGCCTAAAGCCTTCACATGAGCTCAGCTCAGTTGAATAACATGGTGATGTCTGAAATCATTGATTTAGCTTGATCTAAATTTAATACAATAGTTTGCCGATCTAACCATCTAATCAAATATTAACTTTTAAACATCTTATTCGTAGCATTGAGTTTTGCCCTTTTTCACCATCAGCCATTAGTCTAATCCCTACTTAAACTTTCATTTATTTCATTTTCGTTTCATTTCTTCACCGGTTCATATAGGCCTATTCACTATTCACTATCTATTCCCTCCCACAGCGAGTCTCCCACGATGCTGACTGACTGACCACATGGAGCCCCATGTTGTGTTTGCCATTACAGACACTCCATACAAACGTAAGATTCATGTGACTGTCAGGACAAACATAAACTGCTCAAACTACGATGGATATTTCATATCAAACACAGACACCTCTAGCCTAAAAAAAGTTTTGTTTTACATTAAGTGGGACTGAACCAAGAGACTTAAACATCACACTGAAAAACGAGAGCATTTTCATAAATAAGAACTGTCGCTTTGGAAAGATGCTGATAGGAAACCATGGTAACAGACAGCTCCGACACTTCAGAGAGGGAAGTGAACGCAGCATGCTGATGGAGTGAGAGACGGTTCAGTTTTACCTTGTGAGGTGGCAGCGTCACTGAGAGGCCAGGGGTTGGCTGGCCGATGAGAGGGCGGTGTGACTAGTGGGACAACTGAGAGGGGTGTGGCCAGGGAGGGTGCCACCTGCTGGAGGGGAATCTGCACCTCCCTCCCGTCAGCACTCCTCCCTGCTGACATGACCTGAGGGGGGAGGACAGGGGAGTAAATGTCAGAGAGTGAATGAGACAAACTGTTAAATGTAACTGCGCAGAATCTTTGTAGAGTCAGTTACATGTGAACCGCAACACGCAGG
>JAQFJA010000007.1:61970-74242 GCA_029874485.1 Naso brachycentron
CAAGTACCCGACAGGACTCTGCTGTGAAGGTGGAGAGATGCGGCGGTGGTGTATTTGCGTCAACAATTTAAAAAAAAGAAAAGAAAAAGAAATTCGAAGGAGCGGCAGCTCGGATTTTAAATGTAGAGGAAACACTGGCCTGTTAGTAGCCAGCAACAGGACAAACCGGCCAGTAGCCAGTGGCGACAAAGAACAAGCAACAAGAAAATTTGAAAATGACAAAATTTAACCTTGTATTCTGTCTATATTGCCTGTAATTGGGATTAAGCAAACATCTGGGTATTTTTACATAAATTGTTATGTCTACATTGATTTAAAACCACAATAATGAAGTGGGTCCACAAGACCCACGAACATTGGCTGAGTAACAAAAATATGAACACTACACAAGGGTTAAGCAATTTAATTGCACAGACCAAAAACATACAGCTAGATGAAAAGAAGTTAATGGAATAAAATAAAAATAGTTCAACTTGAGTATAATTGATGCTTGTTCTACTTTTCTTTTTTAACACCACTACTTTGATTTATCAGCTCAAGTGACTGGTTACTTTTCAGATGTTTGGCTCATTTATATTTCTCTTCAGTCCCTGATGCTGTTTTTTATGCACAGTTTCTCTGTGTTATCTGTTGGGAATAAAAGAACATTAATACCAACATGATGAGGAACCACAGAAAAGTCATAAAGCAATTTTTAATATTAATTGAACAGCTTTGTAAACAAATAGTAAGTCCTGTCATAAGCTACAATGCTGTCGGAATGCATGATGTTCAGTGGTTTCTTCTCTTTATACGGAGCCCAGCATGCCTGAAAGCTTCCTGATGAAAGACAACAAACAGTAACAAATACAAATAAAAACAAAACTACTTTGCAGACCTGCAGAGTGTTAAATAAGGAAAAGATCCATACTGCTCACATCTGTACACTGATGATAAAAGTGGAGCCAGCAGCTGCTTAGCTTAGCTTAGCATAAAGACTGTACGCTTGGCCTGTCTTGGGACTTGTCAGTCTTGACTTGGGACCTGATTGCAAAGTTTCTTGTGACTTGAAAAACAGTAACTTGATCCCACCACTGATGAGATCTTACTGAGCTTCGGAGGTGCAAGTAGTCTGTTTCGATCACCCTTTGATGGAGCAGAGACTCTGTTTCTCCCCGTGTTCAGTCTCGATGCTAAGCTAACGTAACCAGATGCTTTATCTTCATATAGAGACATGAGTCAAATTAATGGTCTCATTCTCAGCAGGAAATGGTCAAACTGTTCCTTCAAAGTCTGTTCAGTGACTTTGTCAGCTCAGACGAAGCTGTCCCTGCTGAAGGTCCGGCCGGTCCTGGTGGTGGCTCTGGTTGTTCGGCTCTTCCTGCCCTCATAAAACAGCGGCGGCCCCAGAGTCACTCTGGACGAGGAGGCCGGCAGCATGTAGGTCCGTCTGGTCCGGGCGGTGGCGTAAGTGGCTGGTCTGCGTGGCCTTTTTGGAGAACTGCTGACATGGATGGTGAAGTTAATTTTTGAACTCATGCAGTTACCGTTTTATGGCTTTGATGTGGTCCAAAATAAAAGTGAGAACTACAGATAATTAATGCAGTACAGCAGTTAAAGTGAAGTATAAGAGGCTTCATATTTACGTTGATGGAAGGCCTTCTTTTCCAGAGAAGTAAGTCATCACCGTTCCTCCAGAGATGAGAAGGATGGAGCCTCCCCAGCCAATGAAAACTGCAGCTCCAAGTTCAAATCTGACCAGGAACACGTGTTCAGATATATCACAACTTCTGATTGTTTTCCTGCACTTCTTATCCACAGTTTTAAATCTAATTTACATACAATCATACTGCTTCAAACGTACTCACTTCTGTGCTCTGAAATTTGGATCCACAAATTCTGATATGATTTTGTTGGCCCACCATGAGTAGGTGATCATACCACAGAATCCTGCCCGAGGACACAGCTGGCATTAAACTGAGTGCATAACATCCACTCAAGGTTCATACACTTAAAAAAATAGTTTTTTTTTTACCTGAGACCAGGTAGGTTATACCGCCTGCGAAGGTCACCCTGGCGTTGGCGATCTCTGATCCACCTATTTTAGTGCATTTCATCCCGATGAGAGTGAGGACGCCTCCGAAGAAGCCAGTGATGACAGCACAGACGGCTAGCGCTCGACAGGCGTGTAGGAACACTGAGAGGAAACAGGTGAACGCAGCAGAAGACATCAGCTTTTTTAAATTCAACAAACACAATGAATGAGCAGGAAATTATCTGTATGGAAATAAATGTTTTGTGTTTATTCTTTTTGTTGAAAGGAAAATGGTCTGAGTTTTTTTGGGTTTTTTTTCATCCCAAATTCATTTTTTGACGATTACTGAATCAAATCAAAATATAGAAATCAGGCGGCAAAGATAACTTTTATTTTGATGAGATATATTTATAAGCTTTTAACAGCTAAAACAAGTGTGATATCAGGTTAAATAATATATATTTTTAAATTAAGCTACAAAGCTGCTTCCTGTTCCCTTTCTCAACCGCTTAGCTTAGATATGTTTACAAAGCAGCTTTTAACAGTGACTAAAGTCTCTGTTTCTTTAGTTCAGGTCCAAAGAAAATACTGATTACACTCGGGCTGGGTTTTTTTTGTAATGAAAGACATTTTCAGCCCTTTTCCCACCCCAGTATATTTTGTACAGGCTCTAAACCTTCTGGTCTCCTGAGGATTCAGCTCATTCTGAGGCTTTCAAAGCATCCTACCAGGCAGGGCCAGCAGGGAGGGGTAGTCCTTGCAGTCAGACACCCCTGTGGAGTCTAAGACACAGTCCTTCCACAGGTTGGAGTAGTAGGCAGAGGCGGTCAGCACGACGCTCTCCCCCTCGGAGAACGTCCAGTACTCGGTGGGAAGAGTGGAACACACCAGGATCCAGCCGCACAGACAGCACACGAAGCAGCCGATCTCCATGTACATTACCACCGTCCTGTACTTCATGCTGAGTAAAATCAATCAGATCTGTTTGATATCAAGAGAAATGTCCAAGTGTGAAGAAGCTGTGGGAAACCACACGGAGCTCTCACTGTGAGTCTCTGCTGATATTTGGCTTCTGTCTCATCTTATCATGAAGATGGTTTTGCTCAGTAAGCATCTTCATATCACCAGGGGACGACAGTCCAATACAAACATTAAGAAAGTGTGTTGATCAAATCAGTGACTGGATGTGCCAGAACTTTCTTCAGTTAAAAAAAGACAAACTGAGGTGATTGTTTTTGGTGCCAAAGAGGAGCGATTAAGAGTCAGCACTCAGCTCAGTAATGTTAAAAACCACAGACCAAGCCAGAAATCTGGGTGTAGTCATGGACTCAGACCTGAATTTGAACAGACACATTAAGACAAATACAAAGTCAGCCCACTATCACCTTAAAAATATATCAAGGATAAAAAGACTCATGTCTCAGCAGGATTTAGAAAAACTTGTCCAGGCATTTATCTTCAATAGACTCGACTATTGTAATGGTGTCTTCACGGGCCTCCCTAAAAAGTCCATCAGACAGCTGCAGCTGATTCAAAACGCTGCTGCTTGAGTCCTTGCTGACACCAAGAGAGTGGATCACATCACTCCAGTTCTTACGCTGGGGACACACTGGAGGTGGACGCGCCACGAAGCACCTTTTCCCGTCCGAGCAGCCACCTCGATGTCCACACTAGAAGCGCATTTCTCTGTGCCGGTCAACAAGCTCCTCTGCTCATGTGCCCCTTTCTCATTAAATATCGAACTCTGTGTGTGTGCGGGTGTGTGTGCGTATGTGTGTCGATCTCTGTTAACTGACAGATATATATGTAGACAGGACAACCACATGATCATTAAACAGGGTGTTTTGTTTTGACAGTTGTTTTATTTTGAAAATTGGCCAGATTCTCTGTGCCTTTTCTCTATGTGACTTCCTGTATGGTACGATCTGCTCTCATCTGCTCTCTTCAGCTTGACAAAGTCGCTCGCAGGCTCTCAGAAAAAACAGGACAGACGCCAAAACAATCGCTGCAGAGTGCTCCATGATGCAGTGCTCTGCACCGCCGCAGCAGGCAGTGTGAAGAGTCAGACTGGATTACTCCAGAGTCTCTACACTGGTTTCCTGTCTCTCAGAGAATAGATTCCAAAATATTACTGTTGGTTTATAAAGCACTAAATGGTTTAGGGCCAACACACATTACTGATTTTCTACAAAATTACGAACCGTCCAGACCCCTCAGATCATCTGGCACAGGTTTACTGTGTGTTCCCAGACCCAGAACCAAACACGGTGAAGCAGCGTTTAGTTTCTATGCACCAAATATCTGGAACAAACTCCCTGAAAACTGCAGGTTTACTGAAACCCTCAATGCTTTTAAAGCAAGACTGAAGACTTTTCTGTTTGCTGCTGCCTTTTATTATGAATTCTTTACTGCGCTGTAGCTTTTATTCTGGAATTTTCTGACTCTTTTTCATTATGTTTTGGCTGTTTTTTTCCTTTTCTCTTGTTTCTGAATGACTTGTTTTAATATTGTCTGTTTAAATGTCATTTTATTGTGATTCTTTTGCACTTTTATGCTTGATGCAAAGAACTTTGAGCTGCCTTGTTGCTGAAATGTGCTATAGAAATAAACTTGCCTTGTCTTGTGCATGTTCACTTTTTTGTGTTTCCTGTAGAATTTTTTTTAGGCCCAGTGGTCAACACTGTCAACACTGTCGACACATGCATACGTCTTACCTCGCCATACTTCATTTAGTAAAGCAGATAAATCTGTACAAGGTGTTTTATTTTGAACATTGACCGGATTCACTGCCGTTGTGTCTGTGGTTTCCTGTGTGCAGCTTGAAGCAGCCAGCCTACTCCTCGCTTGTGGCAGCTTCAGTTTGTGACTGTTGCACTAAAACAGTGGATAAATTGTTTTGAGTGTCACATAACCACCACAAAATGACTCGATTCCGATCAGGCACTGTGGAAAGTCAAGAGAAGTCCCAAGATTATTTTTTTAAACCTTCAGTTAAGTTAGCAAAGTGCTAACTGGGAGGTGATCACAGGATGGTAAAGGCATTATGTGCACTCCTCTGTATCAGATTGGCTGACCTGATATTCTTACCCTAGCCAATCAGAGGCAGAGTAGGGTGGGTCATGACTTCTCCCACGTCTCTGCGGACTGGGTAACACCTGTGGCACGCCCACCAAACTGGAGAAAACGCATCTGAAAGTCTGTTGCACACCATCCCAAACCATTGAGAGGAAACCTGTCGTTCAATCTGGAAACCGTAGCAAAACGGTGCACAACGTTTTCGATTGAACGTGCCCACTGATGCTCTCAGGTTTCTTTACAGCAGCATGTTGTTACACACCTGTCTGCAGGTAGAGGTCTCCGTTGGTCCTGATGATCCAGGCAGAGTCGTCACTTAAAGCCACGAACGCAGTTTGCTCCACAGCTTTGTACCAGTGACGTTTTCCTTTAGCTGACACTTTAGCACAAGCAAACGCTGTCATGGTCTTCTGCTCCACTTTCCACAGCAGATTACCTGATGGAGTTTGCAAGAGTTAGAATTCAGCCAATCCTAATGCTAATGCTAACGCACCAATGCCAGGATCTGTCAGGTGTGGATCAGTAGCTCACCTGAAGGCGACAACGCCACTTGGTGGACATTGTCTTCAAAGCGCTGCCAGGTGAGTCCTGTTTCAGGCAGAGTGCTGCAGAACAGTCCTCCTTTAAAGTCCAGACACCAGACATACCTAAAACACACATCACCTTTCAGATACCTGCAAGTCACCTGACCACAGTCCTCCTTTAATATCCGCACACCTCACACACCTGGAACCCGCAGGTCGTACTTTTATCTCCCCCCCCCTTTATTGGTGAAATAACATGACAAAAACAGAGTGACATAAAAAGACACATAATAAACAGACATACAGTGTATGAGTGTGTCAGAGTGTGTGTGCATGCATATGTATGAGAGATATTAGTGTGCAGCATAAATAAAACAACATAATAAAGTTGATGTATCTGATGAAATCTATAAAATAAGAAGAAGAATAACAATAATAAGCAGGTTGTACTTTAGTCACCTGAGAGTCAGCTGACTACCCACCTGTCGGTCACCTGCAGGCTCAGTATCCCACATCCTGGCCCCAAGTATCCCATCCAACTTTCTGACAACTAGACAAAAGAAGAAAATATACCTTTGTACAGCACCTGTTAACTGATTTGTACATGTGTATCACCTGGTCAGGTGTATATGTCTCACCTGGTCGGGTTTGAGTATATCTCTGTCCTGACCGTCCTGGTCCGCCTGTCTGTCAATTGTCTTCACTGACTGACTGGACGGACAGTGGAAGACATCCCCCCCACAGCTGGCTGGGGCAGCAGCGTGACAGTAGATGTCTCCCTCCTCATCACTCGACATACTGGGTTTTCTGTCAAGACTGGACACAGTGGAGTAAAACATTGGGCCCAACAGACCAGCAGGGGGCGCCAAGTCATCATCCTGTAGACAATTACAAAGGAAATGTCAGATTTCATTGCATTCATTTGGCCATTTAGCTTAAATGCTAAAACCAGTCGAACAGGTTAGGGTGGGTTAGGGTTACAAATAATACAAATAAAGACAAAGTTTGTCAGGGACCTAAAATACAACTGCATAAAAATTTTTCATTCTCACAGAAACTAAACCAAAGATTAGTGATTACTTGGCTCTGAGCAAATGCTTCCATGTTTGGGGAGAATTAAGTTCCCAGGCATCAGCATGATGTTGTCATGGTGATCGACAGCTCTTGCTATAGGCATCTTGCCTCTGAAGAAAGAACAAACTCAGTTTGGTCCCACCTGAACCTCCTTGCAGGAGCAATAATACAGATAGGATGCAGACTCAAAGACACCAAATTGTTTACGGGTTAAAGAGAGTATCACACCTAAAAAATTCACACTGTACTCAGAGATTTTAGGTCCCTGTAATTACACATATAATATCTGTATTTTTGTAATAGAAGCTCCAGCGTTGACCCACCTCCTCCTCCTCCTCCGGTCCAATCAGAGGGCTCAGAAACTCATCGTCCTGCTCCTCCATTAGCTGCTGCTCCTGTCCTTCATCCTCCTCCTTAGTGTTCTGCATGTAGGAGAAGGTGCATTCCAGCAGCAGATCAACATCTGGAGTTGGGGGGACAAACTCTGCCTCAGCACCAGAGCCAGAGTCCTGCGCTGTGTTCTGCTGGTTCTCCAGACTTTGAAAGAGCAGGGAGCCTGGAGGCAGAGGAGAGCTGGAATGAGAAAACAGCACAAGACGGACGGTGAGTGTGAGAAAGAAACAACGATTAGACACAACGATGCTCTTTCTGTTTGCTGATCTTCAGCTGCTGACCTGGACTCCACCTCTTCTCCATCCTTTACACCTCCATTCAATCCTCCACCCCGTACTTCCTGTGAGTCCTGGTCCTTATTTTGTTCAGGTGAGTCCTGGTTCTGGAGGTCAAGACCAATGAGGGAGGCTCTGTCACTCAGAGGAGTTCCACTTCCTCCATCGCTACAGCTGCCATCTTGGAATAAAAACATGGAGTCTGAACAACTGCTCTCAGAGAGACGGTTTCCGCTGCTGCCATCTGAGGACGGACACAGAGAGACAAAACATTCAGTCAGTCTTCATTTCACTTCCTGTCTCTGTCTGTCCATCTGTCTGTCTGTCTCTGCTTGCCTTGTCCCCTCCTCTTTTTCTTCTTCACTCTGATGGCTTTCACCACCAGCTCTTGCTGCATCTCCCCCTCACCAAGAGGGGCGCTGTAGCGCCTGGAGCTCAGATCGCAAGATGTGGTCACAGGGGCGTTCCCATGGAGACTGTCCCAGGAAGTGACAGAGCTGCTGCGACTACGTGAGCTGCTGGTGAACAAACCAGACGGCTGCTCCATCACCTGGACAAACATGGAGTAGAAAATGTCACATTACAATGACGCAACAGGTGGGTTCATCATTCAGTGAGAAAATGTGCAGTGAGGGGGACACGATGGAGAGCAGACAAGCTGTCAGTCACCTCCAGCTGCTCCTCCGCCTCCTCCACTTCCTCCACTCCTTCCTCCTCTTCTTCTTTCTCTCCTTCCTCCCTGTGAATCTCCCATCCTTCTCTTCCTCTCTCTTCCCTCCCTCCACCCTCCACGATGATAGCCATGGTTCTGATTGGCTGAGCTGTTTCCACTGATCCAGTTGGTGGGAGGATGGTGGGTGTGGCCAAAGGTGAGGACAGACGGACAGCGAGCTCCGACACTGACGACGAGAGACGGACACATTGAAAATGAGCTGTCACACTCGGTCAAACTGCATATTTGTTTGAATTTGTGGCACAGTATAAATAGTACCAGGAGTAGCAGTTGTAGTGATAGCAATAATAACAATAGTAATGTGTTCAGTATGGGAACTTGGAGTTTGGTTAATCATTTAGAGTTGTTGAATTTGTGAAAATATTTGCTCAAAAGTCAGAAAGAGGGTTGTGCTCACAGCAACAGAAGTAAAATCAGCTGCAGTTTACAACCAGTCCTTCTGAGACATCAGAGAGTTTTAATAGTGATTTATTAGCAGCAGGCAGTTTTAGTGGGAGGCTCAGGGTTGGGATAGTGGTACTATGGAGTAGTAGAAATGTTTTCCTCACAGTCGGAGAGCTGTCCCTCGGGGCTGTTGGACAGACGGATGATGTCTCTGTCTCCTTTCAGGATGAAGACCTCGTTGTCACAGCACGACACTGACACAATGTCTCCACTGCTCTCCAACGCTCCGATTATCACCTACAAACACACAACACAAAACTGAGTGAACATACACAACATGAGTTCACACATCAGCCACGTAGTGGCACCTGCTCACAGTGTGTTACAGCTACAGAATGAAGGAGGAACACAGCAAACTGCCCACCTCGTTCAGACAGTCCAGGATGTAGACACTGTACTCATTCCAGCTGAGGATCCAGCCCTCTCTGAGGAAACAGCTGAGCAGGCCGAGCTGTCTGTCTGCTGGACGGTAAGCTCCCAGCGGCCCGGGATGAGGAAACAACTCGAACTGAGGAATCTGAGAGGGACAGAGAGGCACACAAACATACAGAGAGACATGCAAACAAGAAATGATGTAGTCAGTAACAGTGAAAGATGCTGCAGCAGCCTGACATAACATTACAGGTTGAAACTCACAAAGGTACGGCCTGACCCCTAACAATCTAATATTCGACAATTCAACTCAAAGAACCTGATTCAATTGTCAGTCTCCGTCCAATATTAGCAAAATGCAGATTTGTTATTGTTATGAGGTCATCGTCATGCAGACTTTTCAAATGATGAGCGAGAAATCAGACGGAACCAGACGCTGCATCTGACTTCTTCAGTGTCCATCACTGTGATGGACACAGTCCGTCATATTTTCACACTCATTTAAATATTTTTTGAGTCTGCAGCGATGCAGCACTCAGAGAGGCGGAGTCTTGCCGCGCGCTTCTCTGCGGAAACAGACAGAGGAATAATCTGTTGACAGTCATACTGATCATAACAGCACCTCTCACTGTAGTGTCAACACACACGAAAAACAGCTTGAAAATAAACCGGTCTGTAGACATACTTTGACATTTTGGTGTCTAAATGGTGAAAAGGTTCAACATTTTGTAGTTTGCCTCAGCTGGCTTTGAATCTTTGCAGCTGGTCAGAGTGCTTTGTTCTGCCTCAGACAGGCTCGATCTGGTTTCTGCGTGGTCACATGACGTAAAGGATCCCTTCACAAAGAGCCACAAGAGTCTAGTGACAAAAACATTTAACTTTGCAGTTCATCGAAAAACACACTTCATTCAAAGTTGACTGAACAAAATTCACCTTATCAACCCCACCCCCCCGCATCCCTCCGGCACTGTGATTGGCCAGACACAGACCAGTCCAGTGCAGCAGTGACAAGATGCAGCACAGCAAATAAAACCAGAGCTGGAAATATTTGTCTGGATCCAAGGCTGCTGTGGTGCTATGACTAAGCACTATGTTCCAGTGTTCCCAGTGTACCTGTGCGTTAAACAGTGGTTTGAGCAGGTGGGTGTCCTCCACTTGTCCTCTGATGTCAGACCGCCACAGTCTGAGTCCAGGTCGAGCAGCAAACACCTGAAGATCACTTTGCTTACAAAGAGCCGGCAGGAAACAGGCTCCAAACCTGCCGCTGCTAAGAACAACAGAGGAAATCCTGTTACTGCCACACCTACTACTTCACACTGTGATCAGTAGGTTCAGTCAGCCAAAAGCAGCTGGCCACATGTGAACCTCTGGCATCATGTCAAAGGTTGTGGAGATCCAGCTTCTGCTCAGGCCTCCTGCTTGTATGAGAGGAGCAGAGTGAGGCTGAGTGCCTCGCTGTGGTACCAGCACTGTGTCTACAGCAGTGCAGTGTGTGTACAGCTGCGTGTGTGTGTTTACCTCTTGCGGGGCTTGGTGCCCAGCTGCTGAATTTCATGTTTCTGTGTGCAGTAAAGCAGAGATCTCTGCTGCGTGGAGACCAGCAGCACCTGGTGACTGTACTCGAGCTGGACCACACCTGAGGACTCCTCCAGCAGCAACACAGGCTTACACACACCCTGCACGTACACACACACACACGCGCACTCACTTGATTAATTGATTAGTTGATCAACAGAAACTGGAAAATTTTGAATCATGGAGTTACTGTTTTCATGAATGTTTTTTGTCTTCAGGACAATAAACTAAAGATAAATTCAGCATATTAAAGCGATCTATTTGTAGAGTTTTCTCTGGTTGGAGAGAGATTACGACATGCGTTTTTACTTTTACCTGCTATTTTATAGAAAAAATGATCAAAATAATGTACATAGTAGTAATAATTAGTTCTGTCGAGTCACTGTGATATCACCTGGTCCAGGTCAAGAGAAGAAAACACAACTCGTCCTTTATCATCTCCAGAGAAAAGTTTCATTCCGTTGGTACTCCACGCCAGCGATGTTACAGAGCCTTTATGGAGCCCGATGACATCGAAACGCCTCAACTACACAGAGAGAGAGAGACAGAGAGAGAGACAGAGCTGTGTCCCAGACTCCAGAGGACAATCAACATATTCTGGCTTCACTGTTGAGGATCTGTCACGTCGTCCATCTTACTTAAGACTTTGGCTCTAATTTCGTCAAAATAAAACAGTTTTTTGGTTTTTACAATTTTCAGATAATGATGAGCTCTCACGCAGACTGCCACATTCACACGCTTCCTGACTCTTTACAGAGACAACAGCTAAACAACACTTATGTAAAGATGATCATTTCACTTAAAGGATCTGACTACTTCTTCTACTGCTGCTGCACCTGTCTGAAACACACCTGGTGAACCCACCTGTTTATTTCGACCGGGAAGGTTAGACACGAGCTGAAAGACCGCCACTCGACCAGATGCTGTTCCCACGGACACCAAATCATCAAAACAGCTGAGCAGCTTCACAGCCGTGATCGCATCACTCTTTCCCTTTAAGACAGACAAACAGACACACACACACAGAAAGTCAAGCTGACAAGTCTACCTGGGTTACGGTGTATTTAAACCAACTGAAATATCTTCTCAAAAGTAAACAGCAATAAACATCACAGGTTTTCTGAGGATCACAAGATGATTAACTGACTACAGCACAATTCATTCTGGGAAACAGATTTTTTAAAATGTGGCTCCTGACGACAAAGCTGATGTTGCTCCTTTGGTTTCTGGTTGCTCACTTGTTGTTGCTCCTCTGGTTTCTGGTTGCTCAGTTGATGTTGCTTCTTTGGTTTCTGGTTGCTCACTCGTTGTTGCTCCTCTGGTTTTTGGTTGCTCACTTGTTGTTGCTCCTCTGGTTTTTGGTTGCTCACTTGTTGTTGCCTCTCTGGTTTCTGGTTGCTCACTTGTTGTTGCTCCTGTGGTTGCTCACTTGTTGTTGCTCCTTTGGTTTCTGGTTGCTCAGTTGATGTTGCTTGTCTGATTGATTGTCTTGGCCTCACTTGTGCAGCATCTGATTCCTCCGATGTGTTTTGGAGTCAGACGGCTTTTCTTTTTTTTTTTTTTTTCATTTAGTACATAAAATACTTCCACATTCCCGACTATCTGATAAGGTCATCTTTGCTTCCCAGCATCCTCCATTTTTATTGATTAGCTGCTTTTACTGACCCGGCACCCTCTGCAGGACCACAAGGCAAACTACCTCAGACACTATGTTAGGCACCATCCCAGTCTGTCTCTGACTCGTCTCCATCAGCAGAGATCGTCTCTGTCTTCTCCAAATGTCCAAATGTGTC
>JAQFJA010000007.1:137063-147922 GCA_029874485.1 Naso brachycentron
AGATGAAAAGAACCTTTCGGCCTCATGGGTTTTTTTGTTTGTTTGTTATTGTTGTTGTTGTTGTTTCATTTTGACAATTTTTAGAAACATGAAATTATCCAGAAATTAAAAACAGGAAGAAAAGTTTTTGAAATAATCTTAAGAGGAGCACATGAATGTCGGCATATTTTAAAGGTTTCTCTTAAATCATCACAACACGACTGGCTGTTCTCATAAATCATTTGTACCGATGAAAAATTTTTTATTTGTCTGAATTAAAGTTTTTTTTAAACTTAAATTAATTAGCTAATATTCAGTAATTCACCCTCATACATGCAGTAAAGCGATAAAATCTGCACAGATACAGGCGACAGCAAACAGAGAGGCAGGATAATCTGTGTGTGAGTAATTTGTGTGCACCGACCCTTTAAATAAAAAGCCTTTTGATCACAGTGGGGGTTTCTCACTCTGAGGGTCGCGACCCCTCTGGAGGTCAGCAGAGCAGCAGACGAGGTCGTGGGAGAAAGAAACCTTCCTCATATTTCTGATCCAAATACAGGAATTGCAATAATAAATCTGTCAGTGTCACCATGACAGCCATGTCAGCATCATCACCAGCTGACCTTTATTCTTTAAATCCTCACAGCAACAAACTGAACCTCACACGGAAAACAGTCAGAAACTTGTTCCAACTCTACTTGAGCGGTTCCCATCCTGGGTATGTGAGTGGACTTCATCTAAAGAGTCAAATTTTATATTGAGAATTCTTCTCTCAGGAATAGGCTATTTTTAAATCCTTAAAGTAGCTCGTTTGACTTTGAAAAAGCTCAGTTGTCGGCCTTACTCTGAGTGAACAGAAATGAAGAAGGTCAGAAAGTGTATGACAGTTAAATGTGCAACGCATGATGGTAGTCGGAGTTTGTTTGATGGACTGTTGGAAATTGACTCAGATGATAAAAACTGAGACATTCTTGTCAAGCTAAAAAGGACAGGAATTCTTCCATTTTCGGTAAAGTGTTTTCTTTAGAACGTTTTCTGTTGACGTGCGCCACCTCGTCACGGAGCAGGTCAGACACCTGCAGGCCGGGAACCTCTGTGTTAGAGGACCTGAAACGGTGGGAGTGTTACCGACAAACCAGGACATCAGCGGTTTTATGCTTGTCACCTCTGTTGAAAGTTTTCTGTGTTTCTGTGCAGTTCATTGCTTATAAGCCTGGAGGAAGTCATTCCTGTATGTCACACAGCAAACACTGAGACCAAATCTTTGTTTGCTCATCATCATGATTCTAACTACCGTGGGGTGAAAACCTGAACGGTACTGGATGTGAGTTATGACCACAGGAGGATGTAACTCCTGGACTTCACAAACTGGACTGAAAGTTTTGTGAACTTTAAAAATGTGAACTTTGGTTGTGTGTGACTCTGCGTGTAAAAGGAGAACACAGACCTGGAATCAGTTTATACAGCCAAACGTTAGCGTGTCTCTTT
This sequence comes from Naso brachycentron, assembly GCA_029874485.1. Classification (NCBI taxonomy): domain Eukaryota; kingdom Metazoa; phylum Chordata; class Actinopteri; order Acanthuriformes; family Acanthuridae; genus Naso; species Naso brachycentron. Next base: position 138,531 of record JAQFJA010000007.1, read on the forward strand.
GTGTCCTGGTTTGGTCACAGTGCAGGAGTTCAGTCCAGCTGCTGCAGAAACCAGCAGAGCAGCAGCAGCACAGTCGATCCAGGTCAACATCATCATAGTCAGACAGGAAGTCCAGGACAGCTGCATGCAGAGAGTAACAGTCCAAACAGGAGGTGCAATGGGTACTATGAAGTGTTGAGGAGTGGTCTGGGGTACACTCCCTGGTAGTAGGAGGTCTCCAGGGGCTCCATGGTCCTCCCCCCGAGGCCAGATGCTCCCCCAGCACTGTAGGAGGAATACTGCAGTGCCTCGTAGGCCTTCAGGTCAAGTTTGTGTTGCTGCTCTGATGAAGACATTAAATTATTGATGGAGAACGGGTGGTTGAAGGAGTAGTGGGGATCTCCTTTGAGGTGCAGCTGGGACTCATGCGCCATGGAGTGGGGGGGTAATGACAGGGAGGACAGGAGCTGGGAGCCGGACACCTTCAGGTCCGTTGCCCCACCGACGCCTCCTCGCAGGTCCAGACCTGGGGGTGAAGCCGCCTGGCTGGAGGAGGGCAGAGAAGAGGAGTCCAGGAGTCCTGGAGGTTTGATGGAGTCTCCAGAAGGAGATGCTCCTCCACCCCCTCCCCCCTGCTCCTTCCTGCTGTCAGCTTTTGGTGACATCTTCTTCTCACATTTGAACCTCTTCTGACGGCGCAGGTAGCAGCCATTCTCAAACATGTTTCCGGAGTCCGGGTGCAGGGTCCAGTATGAGCCCTTACCGGGTTTGTCTGGTGAACGTGACACCTTGACGAAGCAGTCGTTGAAGGACAGTGAATGCCGGATGGAGTTCTGCCAGCGCTGTTGGTTCTGCCGGTAGTATGGGAACAGGTCCATGATCCACTGATAGATCTCGCTCAGTGTCAGCATCTTGCTTGGTGCTTGTTGAATCGCCATGGTGATGAGTGAGATGTAGGAGTATGGGGGTTTGGCGTGTGGGTAACTCCGTCTGAATGCCTTGTTTTCACGGCTGCGGTTCAGCCCGCCACCGCCGTAGGTCATGCCAGGGCTCATGGTCGGGCTCATGCCTCCATATGGGTTTAAACCCATTGAGGCCTGCTGGGCTGACACAGAGGTCATACTGGATGGGCTCAGAGCCCCACCCATTGAGGCTACGGCCCCACCGAGGCCTGACATGGCCGCTTGAGCCGATCCACTCATCCCTCCCACTGGAGCAGGACTTAGACCAGTTCCACTGTACGACATGTTGAAGGAGCCCGACGTGGTCCCACTGCTGGACATGTAGCCGGACATGGAGCCCATCCCGAGACCAGAACCCATCCCACTGCCTGCCATTGGAGAGTACATCTGCAGAGAGATCAGAGACTGTTAGATCAGCTTGTTCCAGAACCAGTAAGATCAGAACACATCCCACTGCCTGCCATCACAGAGTAGACCTGAGGAGTGCCAAGAACCAGTTAAACCAATGTAGAACCTTTTAGACAAGGACCAGAATCTGTTAGGCCAGATCAGAACCAGTTTTTGCCAGGTTCAACAGAGCTGAGCAAGACCAAAGCAAGTTAGACCAGAACAATTAGATCAGATTGAACGAGTCAAAGCCAGTTTAGACTGTGATGGATCAGGACAGAGACACTAAGACTAGATAAGTTCAGGTAGAGACAAACTACATGGACTCATTGGACCTACGCCAGTTATACCTGGTGTTAGGTTGTGGCACAGTTGAACGAGACAAAATTACAGTTCATATTAAAAACAAAGCAGACCCAATCGAACCAAAACCAGCTAATGTACTACCAATTAGACTGGAACCACTAAGACCAGATCAGAGACGTGAACCAGTCAGAGCAGATCAGAAACAGATAGACTGCATGTGCCGATTAAAACCAGATTGAGTCCAGTCACACCAGTTTGATCTCTGACCTCAGCCTCAAACTGCTCTCTGATCTGGAGACTGATCTCAGACTAATAGCACCAACGCAGCCAACAAGTGATCACTCTGATCAATGTATAGTTTATTTGTCAATAAATTTCTGACAGATCGATTAGATCACTCTCTGATTTTCCATCAAAACAAACTATCAGATCAATACTTATGATCATGGATCAATAAGACAGCTTTGTGCTTGAGTCCAGCTGACATTCATCACGTTACATTTATCCTGAGATCCTTTAATGTGTCCATTAACTTGGAAAGACAAACCTTTTAATTTGAAAAGCAACGTCGTTGACAAATTAGGCAGATTTGAAGGCGACACGACATCGACTCTATCTATAGATGTGGTGAAGGGATTAACTCCTTAATTAATCCTTAATTTATTCTCAGTTTATCCTTAATTACGGCTGAAAAAAAAGTTCAGAATGATTTTTTAAAATATGAATGAGCGTTTGATAGTTTAAAGCTGTTTGTTCGTATTTTAGTCACCTAATACAAACAGAGATCCACTTAAACTCCACATGTAACGACTATAGCACGATGTCCGTGTGACAGAAACTCTGTAAAAATAAAACGTGTAGGAACAAACATCAGCGTGGCGTCGCTCTGCTGTTTATTGTCTGTTGTTCATAAATGCAACACGCGCCGAGCTGCGCGGCCATGAAGGAATCTGATCTGACCAAATCTGTTTTTTAAAAAATCTAAAATTTTATGTTGGAAAATGTATAAATGAAGCATGTGTGACTGAATATACGATTATTTATTTTGGACGTTTTTCCTGAAAGAAGAAAAGTGACCAGAGAGAAAATGAACAAACGTGACGGCGTTCTTTGTTTATTTGTTTGTTTCGTTGTTGTTGTTAAAAAAAATCTTTCGGCCTATTTGTGCTGAGACACTCAGTTCATTAATCCCAATTATTGATCATTTTACTGTCACATTTTCACGGTCCCATCCTCCGGCTTCGAGCAGTTTCCACTGATCACTGATCAGTAATCAATGTTCCGATCGCTCTCCGCAGAGTTCGGCATCGTAGGATTTGTTTGTTTGTTTGTTTGTTTTTAACCCGAATTGACTGAATTTGTTGTGCGGGCTCAGACTCACTAACACCGACACGTGGACTGTCGGTGTGTGATCAATCATTCTGACTTTTTAAATGTTCCGAAACTTCTTAAAAGAATATTATTAATGTTGAGGATAAACACATTTTTTATTTTCTATCATTCACTTTTCTTCACAAAACTAAATTAATTTGAACAACAAATCAAAATTCTAACGTCGGTTTTTGTGTGATCCGCGCGACCTGCGGGCTGTTTTTTCTCCGCCGACTTTAATTAATAATTCTACATTAAAACATTTACATCTTCCTCAGTGATATGTTAACAGCAGATCAGTTAAACAATCTATTTAATAAAGCCTCCTTTTAATACCAACAGCCTGCGGGTCAAATGAGCCATATCAACAGGAAAAGTCGATATTCTGTCTTTGGAAGGAACTGGAGGAGCTGATAACGAACCTGTGAGGAAATAAAGACCATCTTCATCATTCAAACGAAGACAGCTCCTCATCGGGCTCACGGTTAAAGCCGAACTCGGACTTCACGCTGATTATCAGCTGATTTTTGTCAATAATGTTATGACACAAACATCGCCGCTAATGTAAAACACCTAATCAATAATCAATCTATCAAACTATAAAATGATGGAACCCTTCAAACAAGACTCCCGTTCAAAAAAGAGACAGTTTTACGCTCCTGAAACATTCATCATGAGTTTCATTTGATTTCAAACCTGAACCGAATTTTCATTGAGTTTTTTCTCCGTCGCTGTTGGTTCGAAGATTTTGGGATAAAAAGCTGCGAATGTTTCAACGAGCTTCCTGCTCACAGGTAAACTCCACGTGAAAAACGGATTCAGTCCGACAGAACAAAACTGTTGCATGAACTGTTATTTTTGAAACAAATTAAAGATGTTTTCTACATTTACAGATTCCTCCATCTTGTGCCGAACTTCGGCGATTAAAATGATTCAATAATGAAATTTCTTTTTTTTTTTCTTTTCTTTTTTTCGGTTTATTCAAAACAAACCGACAGTTTCTCTTCAGACTTCAGAAAGTCCTTTTCCTCCGGTTTTATCTCATTCTTTAGCATTTCTCTGTGACCTTCAGCTTGTTGTTTTGAGAAGGTGTCCGGTTCTGAACGGGACTTTCATTCGTTAATAAACTCTCGCACTTTTTGAAAGAATTGCGCCCTGAAATCAAAATGAAGTGCGGCTCTCTGCCGCTTCCCCTCGGAAACACACCCTCACTTTTTCTGATTTGACTTGAATTTTCCGTTTAAATTTGGACTCATCAGGACCTGACCCGGACTGGTCTGCCCGGGTCCAGGCCCTCACAGTGACGGTAAGGCGGGCAGAGTGTGACCGACCTCCTCGCTGTAGTATCCGCTCCAGTCCGGAGCCTCGTGCCCTTCCATCTTCACCGTGCCCAGCATGACGGGAGCCTGCAGCCGGAACACGGATCCTGCAGGTCCCGGTCCTGTCCCGTCCCTCTGGTCCTGTCCCCGGTCTGTGAGTGTCTTGGTCCCGATGAAAGCGTGCCGAGCCGGGCCGAGCCGAGCCGAGCCGAGCCAGGAGGAGCGGAGAGAGGCAGAGTGTTAGTGAGGAGGAGGAGGAGGAGGTGATGGTGACCTGCGGACTGAAGTGATCCTCCTCCTCCTGCAGGTCCAACCCTCCAGGTCTCACCTCCTCCTCCACACACACACACACACACACACACACACACACACACACCAGCACAGATGTGATTTCAGCAAATAAAGGGAGTCTCCTTGTTGATGAATTTTCAGGAGAAAATGAACAAATGAAACACGAAAGAATCCAGATTTTAAATGTAAAAACGTTGTAATTTTGCTGTGGAATAAACTGAGACGTTTAACAGGTTGAAACAGATTTGGATCAAACTGATGTGAATGTGGGGGAAGTGGAATAAATCCTCCCCTCTTTTTACAAACCACAGGAAATTTTATTCAGATTTTCTCAATAACGGTGAACACCTGGAGGAAATAGGTAAATCATTTGAAATACAAAATTTATTTCAGATTTTAACTGATGATAGATTACATTTTTATATTTATATATATATATATATATATATATATATATATATTTTTTTTTTTTTTTTCCAGATTTGCTCAGCGATACAAAATGCACCCACTGAAGAAGACCGTGAAATGTGGTTGAGAGCCCCTGGAGCTTTAAGTGAGCTTAAGATGCTGCTGGTGTGTTCATTTATTTTAATAAGCAGGAATTCATCCATGATCAAGTTGAACAACACGCTAACATCATGGATGAGTAGGTGAGATTCAGTTTCAGAATGGAAGTTTATTCCTTGAACCTTCAACCACATTTCACATTTTCCTTCATCTGGAACTTTGAAGTTCCCTCAAAGCACCAAACAGGTTTTTTACAGTTCGGGTCCATTTTAAAGATTGTTACTCATCAAAGAAAATCAGCTAAAAAAGTATCTGATGACTATGGAGTCAGTGTGTCGGCTCATTCTTTCCTTCAAATACCTTATTTACACGATTGACAATGCTGGACTTTGAGTGTAAATCACAAAGAGTTTCATCATTGACAGCAACAATGAAGAACAGACAAGTTTTCAGAATAATTTAGCTTTCCGTCACTGCAGCATCTCAACCAAGAGAGCAGAAATGTTTCACCTTTTAGATTCACATTCATGATAAATTAGATTGTTTATCTAAATATTAATCAGCATAGCTTGAGTCCAAACATGCAGCAAAAATCATGTAACGTTTTCAGCTGCTCAAATGGAGGAAACTCAGTTTCACCTGTTCAGTCACATGTGAAAATGACTGACCACAGGTCAGACTCTGGTTCCAGTCTGCTGGCTGTTAATGAGTGAGTAACAGAGCGGAACAGCTGATCACTGCTCGCCATCATCACATCGGATTAAGTGGATCATCCTCAGGATTAAAGGACACTTACACCAAAACACTAAGAGGAGAGGAAGACGAAGAGGAGGAGCACAGCAAGGGAAAAAACCTTTTTAATGCAGCGTCTGTAAAACCCACAGTGAGGAATGTCTTCAGCAAAGACAACAAACAGAATTATGTATGGATGTAAACAAATATGTCCACAAATAAAAAACATTGTGCTGTGAGTGTCCTCTGCTGAAGTCAGAGCTTCACATCCTGTTCACCTGATAAAAGACGCTAAACACCGTCAGTGTCTGATGCAGCAGAAATATTCGTTTAATAAACTAATGCTTCAATGAAACAAAGACATTGAATTTTTGTTCCTTAAACTGACAAAAGGATAAATGTCATTTTGATAGTTTTTCCTTTACTGAGATTTTCGGTGAAATTCCAGATAAAAAAGAGGCACAACAGCACAATAGAGTTCATGCCCAGCTGGCGGTCCATGCAGGATCCTGGACTCCTGTCAGACCTGGACTAAGAGCTGCAGAGTTTGGGACCAGTTAGACCAGAACCAGAGCCCTCCTCTGAACTGTGGACATTTGGATTCAAGATAAGAGCTCAGTTTTCAAGTTTGGGAACAGCTGAATGTGAGTCGTCAGCCTTGTGGCAGATTGGATCTTCTGGACGTGGAACAAAAGTCCTACAATGGCAGCAGAGTTCCTGACCCTTTCAAATCTGTTTAAAGGGCTTACTGCACAGTTCTGAACCAGTTTTATCTGACTTAGGGCCTCACTAATAAGCTGGGCCCACTTGGACCTGGACTAAGAACTTTGGCTCTGAACCCCTCTCCTTTTGGACCCAGCGTCAAAGCCTGACCTTCGTCTCCCAGTGTTGAAGTCATCAGAGTGTAGGCTGAAGGTTCCTCTTTGTGAGGTTAGGGAGTGACTCAAGGCAGTAAATCTCACAGCTGTCACACTAAAAGCTCCTCAGCAATAATTATCCTGAAACTGCAGAGGCTGACTCACCTGTCACCTGTCCATGACCTCGTCACACAGACTGACAGACTCCAGCAGAAAGGGTGTGAGGTCATAGGGACCTTTAGAGACTGGACCTGAACCTGGACCTGAACCTGGACCTGAACCTGGACCTGGACCTGGACCTGGACCTGAGTGAGTCCCCAGAAGTTATACTAAGGATCCCTCAGCAACGAGGAAAGTTGCACTCTCAGTGTGTGTGTGTGTGTGTGTGTGTGTGTGTTTGTGTGTGTGTGTGTGTGTTTCAGCCTGTTATTAAAGTCATGTTAGTGGATTTGTTTCTCCACTGAACTCTTCAACTCTGTTTTATCAGTTCCACTATCAACACAAACACAAACACAATGACACATACCTAGAAACACACAGGGTAACATACACACACACACACTGAAGTCCTGCAGCTACCTACACATCAGGGTCAAATCATGTGACCCGTGATATCACACTGACCTCCGACCCTTGAGTCTCACCTGAATGAACTACACACACATACACACACACACACACACACACACACACACAAATTATAGGACAAATTATATATTTGGACCAAATATATAATGCACACAAAGAGCCTGCAGTGTTTTTGGGGCGAGATAAACAATCTGGGAATGAAGGGGAAATATTGTCTGACTAGGCTAATGTATGAAATGAGAGGGAGAAAACATTTTCTGGTCTTTTCTTAAAACAGCCGGAACATTTTGTTGAACAAACACACTGCATAAGGAGGGAACAAGTAAACCATATACATAGCAATGCATTTTTAAAGAGAGATTTAGGCAGAGAAGAAGTCCAAAAAGCAAAAGAGAATGCTAAGCTTAAAAAAGCATTTGATGTAGATGAACGAAGTGCTGAAAACTCCCAGTCTGTTTGATTTGCTACGCTGTCTACTGAAAACATGTGTTGATCAAAGTATTGTGCCTCCTGTTTAGTTCAAATCAATTATAATAACAATATTAAAATGCCCAAAAGATTCTTCAATTCTAAATTATAGATTAGCAGTTTTTAGATCATAACAGGTTACCAGAAGAGAAGCAAAGCGGTTTTCCAAAATGAAAGCCTGTGTAGATTATTTTTTTGTAATACATCAGCAGTGGTTAGAAACAGACTGGAATACAATGAGGCAGTGTTTGATTTTGTTGACCATAATCTTTTACAGTTTAAGCTTTATCAAAATGGGGTTAATGGAAAATGTCAGGCTTTGAAATCTTTATACAAGGCACCTGTCGCGTGTATTAAAGTCAGTGAATATCTTATAGAATGGTTTCTCTTGCCCTCTGGTGTAAAACAGGGAGATGCACTCTCACCAACAGTTTTTGCTGTTTTCATTCATGATTCGGCAAGAGACGTGAAGCAGTTGTGAAAAGGAGTGATATGTGGCCATGTAATTGTAAATATTCTTCTTTATGCGGATGACATTATTTTATTGTCAGAGAATGAGGAAGACTTACAATTAATGCTGACATGTAGAGATAAATGGTGTAAAAAGTGGAGACTTCGTATGAATCAAAAGAAAACACAAATTATGCATTTTCGTAGGCCAGGTAGAGAAAGGAGAAGTTTTCAGTTCTACGTGGGTGGAGAGTTTTTTTTTTCTAGATGAAAGCATGTCATTTTTACATGGTGCAACAGTTCTGGCAGACTTCACCAGCAGAGCATTGGAAGGTATTATAGGTGAAACTAAAATTTTGAGGGATTTGGGCTGCTCTACATTTTCCAAGCTCTAACAAAAATGTGTATGTCCAATATTAGATGATGTCTCAGGAGTCTGGGGTTACAAAAGATTTCTAAGAAAATAAAATGTTCATAATCGGGCAATTTGATTCTTTTTGGGACTTCAGAAATATGCACCTGTTTTGGCCTTTAACAGTGATATGAGGTGGGACTCTGTTTAAGAATGAAACTAACATGAAGTCTAAAAACATTTTTCTGAAAAATAATCTGAAACAGAGCAAAAAGCCAAATGGCCTCAGTGGAGCTGCTGAGGGAAAACAAATCGTTTGGGGATAAAACATCCAGTTTTTCTCTCATTTCACTCCACAACAAGCCAAACAATGCGTATGAAATATGGAAAAAAGTGCGTTGGAAGGCGAGCGTGGTGATTCTGTGGAGCAGGCTGCTAAGTCAACCATCCAGCAGGAGAGCCAGTGAAATATTACATTGGGATCTGTCTGTGAAAGGTGAATGCGCCAGTGAAATGTTTGAGTTACTACGGAAAAGTGATGGTGAAAATGGAGGAGTTCAAACAAAATGTCCGAGCTCATAGTGATGAGCTGAGGAAATCTGGAGGAAGCCGAAACTGAGAACTTATCGTTTATTTGAGAAAGATTATAGATGTGAAAAATATGTGCGGTATAATTAGCCTAAAAGTCAGAGATGGTTATGTGCACAGTTACGATGTGTATTACCACTGCATGCTGAAACAGGAAGACACAGAGGATGGCACCTGAAGATGAGGGAAGCTGTGAATACTGCGAGCTGAACGAGCTGGAGAACAAGATGAATTT
>JAQFJA010000007.1:172837-182858 GCA_029874485.1 Naso brachycentron
GTCTTTTTCACTTTAAAGACACTGAGTTGGATGACAGATGAAGTTTCATGGACTGAGGTATCTATTGAGTAACATAAGTCTGTAATTTCTCTCATGGTATCACATGTACTGACGTATTTGTAGAGAGAAACAGGGGATTTTCTTATTGACATTAATACAGAAAAGTTTCCTGGAGCAGCATCTAGTGGAGATGTAAAGAACTACAGCTAAACACATTTAGGTCGCAACTGAATCTGGACAAAAGTCTCATGTACAAATTTCCTAAGATGACCTATCAGATCTGTGATGTCACTGACGTTCTTCCTGTCCTTTGAGACCACCTGAAGATGGCGGATGCTCTGAGGACGCTGTACGCCGCCCTCATGGTACTGTCAGGCATGGCCTCTGTCTTTGGGAACCTCCTCCTCCTGCTGGTACTCCTCCTTAACAAAGAACTCCGGACCGACACGCTGGGCCTCACGCTTAGCTTTAGCCTCAGTGACCTTGCCCTCGGACTTTCCACCATCCCCTTCGGGGCCTACAACAGCCTGGCTTGGCCGTCCTGCTGTCCCAGCGAGGGCGCCCTCTGTCAGGGCAGCGGCTTCATCTTCCTCCTCCTGCAAACATCCTCCATTCACTCGCTCGCCTGGGCCACCGTCAACAAGTTCACAGAGATCTGCTTCGCCCTTAGCTACAGCAGCATCTGGACGGCCAGGCGGAGTCGGGCGGTCCTGGTCCTGGTCTGGTTGTTCTGCCTGGTGAGTGCCGCCCTGCCTCTGCTGGGGTTCGGCAGCTACGTCTACAGTGAGTCCCGGTTCCTGTGCTGTCCAAGCTTCACCCCTGAAAACAAGTACTTTGTGGTGCTGTGGATACTGGCAGGCATCATGGCGCCAATCCTCACCATAAGCTCTCTGTATGGATACATTGTCTATGTGGCCAGGAAACAGGCCAGGAGGGGAACGTTCATGTGCAACGAGCTACACTGCTATTACGTTCCTGCCAACAATTACCTGAGAAGCTCCATCGTCATGATAACAACCTCAGGTGAGTCCATGCTCCACCATGGTCACTGATACACCATACCAGGGCCCCTCTCAGAATTCACACTCACAAAGTTTGGTGTCTAAATACAACACTCTGAAGGGCTAAACTTTTCATTAAAGAATAACATCCTTTTTGTTCAACAAAAAACTGTTGTATTGTCCTACAGCCACAAGAGTCATTTATAAAAAAAAAACATTGTAAATACACTTATTCAAACTTGACAAACAAAATTCAAATCAACCAAACAGTCTTGGTTCGTCTTTCCACTGTTCCAACAAACACTAACATTAAACACTGACTCTGTTTTGGTCAAAATAAATCCTAAATTCACCAAGTGACATGTAATACTGTTTGGCTGATTTTACCACCTGCTTCTGCGCTGCCTGAGCTCTCTGTTGCAGCCATCTTGACTGGTATCAAATCAATAAGCGGTTGTGATTGGACTAATTAGTCAGTCTGCAAACATCACAGAAAGGAAGGCTTTTCAATGTGTGGAAAGAGCATGTACTCATAAAACTCAACACGTGCATGTTGCCTTGACAACAGAGCAGGGAGGATGTAATAACTGTTGGAGAAAAATCCTGAGCCATAAGCAGACGTCCAACAGGAGGACAGCTGAGTCATTCTGATTGTCTCTGAGGATTAGTTACTATGTTTGCCTTCATGACTCCCTGTCATTACTGGGACACACAGTGGCGTCATTAAAAACAGGGTGGGTCAAAGGTCAATACAGAAACCTGCAGACACAGTGGGTGACGCAAGAACCACACTACATGTTTCTGTTCTATCAGTTTAGATTATTCCCAAAAAAATCTGTTTGGTGCGCTGCCCAAAACACTACAATACCCATGATCCTCAGCTGCCCCTCTAACGGAGGACAAGTCCTAAGACCTCAGCTGGCGGACTGTCTTCTGATTCGTTCTGGTGTGGTCACGTGTTCCTGGTATATCAGCTATATTATGTTTTCCTTTCTGCTTGCCAGTATGCTTGCTGGTGTGCTGGCTACCCTACATCTCAGTGTGTCTGTACGAGACGTTTAGCGGTCAACAGAGTCCTGCTGTGATATCTGCCCTCTCTGCCTGGCTGGTTCTGACCAGTGCTGCACTCAACCCCTGGATCACCTGTATGACGCAGACGTAAGTAGGATTCAGTACAGGAAAAGCAGTTTATGAGTGAACAACTTACACATACTTGCACAGAAAATTGTGAGGAATAATCTACTTGTTTGTGAAACATCCATTAAGACATCATTAATGTAATTCTAGATGGAAACAAAACTTCTTTTCATCTCTCTGACTGTTCATGTGTGTCCAGCAGGTACAGGGCAGCTATGCGTCGGAGCATCGGCAGGTTTATTCAGATGTTTCCGTGTTCTGGGACACCTCTAGAGTCCCGCACTCAGAGTCTTGCCCTCCATCTGGACACAGCCAATCGCATCAGCACAACCACGACAACTACAGCAGCAACACGGCCGTCCTCATCACAAGAACCACCAACATCACCATGATCTGCACTGCTGACACACCCACTGCTCTGAGCACAGGTCATCAACCTGACCTCTGACAGCCACAATGCAGATCTGATGAACACGGACAGAAAGCAGGATGATGTTCGACTCCAGCTTTCAGGTTTAAATCCTGCATGTGCATACATGAGGCAGGTGTGATGGACAGAGACGTCTGAGTACAATGATGGTTCAAGGTAAACTATTTCAGCAACTATTGGACAGTTTGTTATGAATTTGAGTGCAAACATTCATTGTCCTCTGAGGATGAATCCCACTGACTGATCCTCTGGCCTCTAGCAGCCAGCAGTTATGTACATTTTCTGGAATGACCTGCACCTGCTGGTGTGGCTGTAAAACAGTAAACATGTTATTCTCACTGATGTTATTAAAACGTTTTCCAATCTGCAGAGAGCAGTTGCTGCTGTAGAGAGGGATCAACGAAGTGGAACATTTCTTAGGACACCACTCTGAAGTCTGGTTCTAGGTGCAAAATTGTTCTGGTTCTGTAAGGCAGCTGGGACTTGAACTGAAGATACAACATTAAACAGGAAACTTTTAGAGTATCTCTGACTCTATCACATCAAAAGAGCCAAAGCTTTCATCATCATAATAATAACGATAATAATAATAATAAATGCTATTAATGGATATGAACTCTGTGTGATTTTTTTTCTTTTGTGGCTGCACATTTTCAGGGTTTCAGGGTCAAACAGTAACTTTTGAGAAGAGACGTCTCCTGACCAGCAGGTGGAAACCGGTTTTTCTTACTGTGACTGCAGCTTTCAGCTCCACAATCCACCTCAACTCAAACATTTTTCACTGACTGACTGATGCTGGTGCTTTTGTTCTCTTTGCTTTCTCTGCCTCCACCTGCTGGTTCAGAGTAGCTCAGCAGCCTGAAGCCGATAAAAAGTTCGATTTGTGTTTCAGTATATTGTTAAGTACATGTACTTTACTTGAGTATTTATGGTTTTCATTATCTATCTTCTGACTTCTGATTTAAGTAAGTGCTAACCACTGTTCCTGTGACATCATCACAGTGATTAGGGGAGGTCACTAATATCAAAGCTTCCTGCTTTCAGCCATTTGTCGACATGAACACTAATGTTTGTCCACAGCAGCAACAGCATCCACCCATCAGCAGTTTCAGTCTGATCTCAGGTCAGAGGTCAGGTGCTCGTACCTGGTTGACGACCTCGAAGTAAACAGCCAGTGTGGTGCTCGGGTCCAAACCACAAATCTTCCACTGACACGTTCCTCCTGTCCCGATCTCCTGCAACACACAGACGGCGAGTTACTCCACCGTCCACCACACTGCTCTGCAACACAGTGTGCAGTACATCACAGAGCACTGCTGTACATCACAGAGTACTGCAGTACATCACAGCGTTCTGCAATATAATGCAGTGTACTCCTGTGCACTATGGTATACTGCAAGATAACACAGAGTACTGCAGTACACTGCAGCGTACTGGAACGTAATACAGAGTACTGCAGTACACACTGGAACGTAATACAGAGTACTGCAGTACACTGCAGCATACTGGAACGTAATACAGAGTACTGCAGTACACTGCAGCGTACTGGAACGTAATACAGTGTACTGCAGTACACTGCAGCGTACTGGAACGTAATACAGAGTACTGCAGTACACTGCAGCGTACAGGCCAATAACTAAAAGCATTTTCACCAGTTACTGATTTTAAATTGGATGATTTTCTTCAGTTGTTGTTGGCGATTGATTACTTTGACCTTTGACAGACAAATGCTTAGAAAAAAAAGTTTAACAAACAGTTTAGATGACGTTCATCCTTAAAGTTTTGTTTGAAATGAGGGCAGAGGACATCAGAGGCGTTGCAGGTCAAAGGTCAGCTGCTTGGGTTACATACGTTCTCGGAGACACAGGGTCCTTTGGCGCTCAGAGACACGCAGGGTCCGATGGCTCCCGATACTTTGATCTCTCTAGATGTCTGAAAGAAACAAAACACCTTACAGTTTATTCGCCTGGGGCGGGGCTGATGTCTGCTACAGCTGACCTATACTTGATTCTAAGATCAATGTTGATACTTTAGTGTTTTTAATAATTCAGTGACTAAAACTGATTGGTTGAATTTCGTTTCAAGTTGATGGAAGATTCCTTAAGATGTTAAGTTTAGTTTTCAGGTCAGTGGGACATTTAACTGTGTAAAAAATCTACTTGTCAGCCCTCTCTGGTGGACAAAATGTGCTCAGACACAACTTTTTCTCTGCTGGCACTGGCTGACTGTGCTCAGCTGTGGTTTGTACCTTGACCTCCAGCGTAGCAGCGAAGGCCATCTTGAAGGAACCCTGGACATCTTTGGTGAAAACTCTCTGGAAGGTCTGTTTAAACAGAGATGTGTTGAAGGAGTCCGCCATCACCATGTAACCTCTGGAGAGATCAGAAAATGCCAAAACATCCTGTCAAGAGCCAAACATGAGGGTTCTCTGTGGATCTTTGTTACAGGACGGGTGACGAAACAGAGGAGGCCTGAGGAACGTTTACAGGAACACAGGAAATAACTACAGCATCATCTTTAACAACTCCTGACCATGTTTCTCTCAAACACGCACCATAAAGTCAGTGGCTGCGGTCTCTGTTCACCTGCACAGTGACAGGTTCTCATGTGTTGATATAAACTCAGCATGTTTACTTGTTTGTCCTCATTAATTCTGGGTATAATCGTTTCACCTTTAAGTAAGGAAATAATCCTGACAAGGTATCCATTATCAGGAACGAACGGACAACGTGGAGGCATGAACCGTTCGACACGCAGCCGAGGACGATCGCCGAGTCCATTCAGTCCTATGACGGACACCTCAGAGGGCGTCAACCCGTTTATACCACGGTCACTTACCAAACAAAATGAAAAAAAAAAAAAAACTGGAGTAATCATGACAATGAAATAAGGTTCTTATGTAATGAAAATGTAGTTCAGTACTCCAGTAAATAGGACGGGCCATGGATACGACGTAGCAACAACGTAACAACGGGAGATAAACTAGTCTGCTCAGCTGTTAGCCAGAGAGCTAATGTTATGCTAGCTAGATTCAAAGTCAATAACATAGCACACGGTGGACAAACAGATAACCATTCACACAGTTTAGCCAGTGAACACGAAGTTTAACCACTTTATGTAAACCCCGGGTGTAGGCTACTTCTTTCAGCTGGTGTGTTATGAGCGCCTCCCTGTGGTGAGGATACTGCACTGCAGGAACACACAGTGTTGGAAGAAAAATATTCAGATTTCTTTCATTTAATTTGTTTCTAAAGAGGCAGAGTTTGCAGCTGAAGCGCATTAATCTGGAACAGTGAACAGACTGTTTAACTGGAACTACTTGAGGAGTTCCACAGGTGTCCATATTTCAAAAGTTAATTGACCCCCTCCAGCCAATCAGAACAGAGTATTCACTAAGACCACAGTATAAGTGAGAGTAACACCTCCTCTGGAGAAAATCTATTTGTGCCACAAATTGATTCACTTCTGCTGATGTCAGTGACTCAACATTTCTTGCAACAACCTTTCATATTAAAAGCCTGTCAGCAGCTCAGAGGATTGAATCACCTGAAACTTGCAGAAAGTGTTGACTTTAAGTAACATGAAACAAAAGAACGACGACCAGAGTGACAACTTCTTTACATCCAGTGGGTTGTATCACAGGTGTGACATGGTGAGGTGAGGTGGGTGGGGAAGTCTGCCTGAAAGAAATTTCAAGTAGAATTTCTTTTCTGCTTTTGAACCTTCAGGGTTACATCTGTGTAAAAGGTCACTCGAGATGGTTTCTGGCGTCTCAGATGAATGATCGTCCGTGATCTGTCATCATTATCCTCGTTAGCTGGTCACCTGGTTACCATTTACCTGTTCACACACAGCAGGTCAGAAATCAGACCAGATGCTGCCTCCGGCTTCCATCCTCTACCAGATCGGCCGAAGGTTTCTCTGATCTCATACCAGAAACGACCATACATGTGAAGGTGTGTGTGTGTGTGTGTGTTTACCCGGTGTAGTTGGCACAGCACTTCATCTCCAGCAGGCCGGTCTGATCAAGAGCACAGGCGTAGATGTCAATGATGTGACCATTCGTGGATGCTCTGTTCGCTAGAGACTCATAGTGCTAGAAAACACACACACACACACACACACACACACACACACATAAACACACACACACACAGTGAAAAGATCATTATCTCACACCTGATGGCTGAATGCTCACTAAATGAACACAGCTGACACAAAGTGTTTGTTTCCATGATGCTGGCAGTTGTGATGAAGATGATGCTGCCTTCATCATTTTATCACTTTGTGTTTTCTTACAGGAAACCTCAGCAGCTTTCACTCACCTTGGTGGCTTTTTTCATGAACTTGGCGTTGTCCTTCTCCAGGTCGTGCCAGGACCTGATGGGGGTCTTCAGTTCGTCTCCCACCACCATGCCGGGGCCCTGCGTCGCCGGGCCACCAATAAACATCATGATGCGAGCCCCCGTGTTTGGAAAGGTGCACTGTGGGAAAAACCGAGATTCTGTGTGACATCGACACGATGGTGAAATGCAAACAGTACTGAGTCAAGAAGTTGTCTCACCTCCAGCAGGCCCACAGCGATGGACATGGCGACACCCAGCGACCGCAGAGGTCTCTTTCCCTGAGTGACGGGCCAGGGGTCACGCTGCAGCTCCCCCAACAGGTCAGTCAGGTTCATGTCGATCTTCTGCACCGGCTGCAGGAACCTAAAGATGAGCCAAGTACAAACTTCATGAAGCAAAGGTATGAACGCACATCCGATCCAAACTTGGAGCAGGTGCTGAACCAAAGCTGAGTCGTTGGTCCGAAGGCAAAAAAGGCTAGTGCACTGCAGGGCTCCAGTTTTCACTTTTTTAACGTGCCAGTTTGGGTTTTTAATTTTCCTCCTCTGCATTTCTCCTTCTAACTGGCAGATGCGTTGCTGAGGAGTCCGTGTTGAGTGAGTCGGGCATTTTTTAAAAATAGCATTATGCACGTCTGTTGATGCCGTTTTTTATTTAAATGTTTTCGATAAAGAATATTTTAGGCTAAATTTAAAACCCGTGTGTGTGTGTGTGTGTGTGTGTGTGTGTGTGTGTGTGTGTGTGTGTGTGTGTGTGTGTGTGTGTGTGTTTGCCTGTTGGACAGCGGCTGCTGGGCAGACTGAGGACCTCGTCCTTGCGTGGCTGAAGGTTTCGTCAGACCGAGCATCTCCTGCAGAGTCACAGACAAACACAGCTGGTTTGAACAAAAGCGACCAGCAGAACAACTCGACTGTTTTCTGATGTTGTGGTTGAATTCCAG
This sequence comes from Naso brachycentron, assembly GCA_029874485.1. Classification (NCBI taxonomy): domain Eukaryota; kingdom Metazoa; phylum Chordata; class Actinopteri; order Acanthuriformes; family Acanthuridae; genus Naso; species Naso brachycentron. Next base: position 180,692 of record JAQFJA010000007.1, read on the forward strand.
CTTGTGTGCAATGCAAAGCCAGAGCTCCCACTGCACACGATCATCACGTCTCCGTCTGAAAAGTAAACAGCATGTCATCCCCTTTGGGTCGTTCTGGCTGTTGTCAGAAAAGTTTTGTCTGAAAGCAGGTAAACATTGGCTCGCTTGTTTTGCCGATGAAGCAGCAGCATTGAAGTTTCTTGAACATCATGTGTGACCAGCCGCCTGTTTGACTGATGATACTGGGGCTGTTTTCAGACTCCCTGCACATACCCAGATCCCATTGGATGGGGTTTTTTTTCCCATCAGGCCAGTGAACGTCTCAGGGTGCTCCAGGAGGAGCTGCTGGCTGTGGGATCCTTCGGTAAGCGGCTGCAGATGGGTGATCAGGGAAATGGACTAGTTACTGTGTCAGTGAGCACTAACCTGCTGGATGAGTTCCTGTGTGGGTGGGTCAGATACCTGCAGCTGCTTGGCGTTCAGGTCCTTGGTGCCCCTGAAGACGTAGCTCTTGGAGATCCCCTCACAGCCGAGCTCGTGAACCTGAACCATCCGGCCGAAGGTGATGAGTCCAACCAGCGCTGTGGGAGGCAGCAGAGACAGGGACATCTGCAGAGACTCCTTGAGAGCCTGCAGGTCCTCGTCCTCCATACATGTGTCCACCACGTACAGGAAGACCAGTGGCATCTGCGGACCTCGCTGAGGACAGAGAGCAGCACGTGAGTCAGCCGAGCAGAGCAGAATATTGCCACCAATGTTTCCTGCTTTTGATTGTGTTGTGGACATTTCCGTTACCATGACAGAATCACAGAAGTCATGCTGCACCTGAAGCATTAGCACAAATATCGATGTTTTAATAGAGAATGGAAACAATCACAAATGGGACAACATTGATCTCACTGAGGCCTGGGTAACATATTGATATTTTATCAATAACATGATATGAGACTAGATATCATCTTAGATTCTGGATGTTGTTATATTGTGATTTCACATGTATTGCTTTTTTATGGTTTAAAAGAAAGCTTCACAGTCAAGTAATGTAATTTTCTGAACTTACTCAACTGTTCTAAAATTTGTCTTTACCCGCTTAGTCATTAAATCCACAATACTGATGTTGATTTATCAAAAATTTCCTTGCTTACTATTTAGTATAAGCGCCAATAGCCATACCTACAATGTCAAATATACCGGGATGCTGGATTTTGACCATATGGCCCATCCCTAACAGCTGAAGCAGGCCTCTTTTCTAACAGAGGCGTGTAAGAAGAAACATGAACTTTCCAGTTTTACACACCCGAAACAGTCGCAGTACAAACGGTGTAAATAACTTACAGTGCACTTCTCATATTAAGGGTCAAATTAGTGCAGTGTGCTGCATGCTCAGGGGGCTGATTAGTTTAAATCGTACGATGGAAGCAGGAGTGTGCGATGTGACGATATTAGACAGTGAACAACTCAGACTGTGTCCATGATCTGCTGTTACATAAAGATCACATTCTATCTGTTGCAGCTCTAGGCTCAGAAATGCAATGCATTATTTTTTCACGACCAAATCACAGTATTTGCTTCTTAGTTCCTCGTCAGATGCACACAGATAAACCAATCTCAGCACACATGTAACGCCTTCTTCCCTCCCCTTTCACAACGGAACAGAAAGTCTTGTAAAATAATATGAAAGTAAAATGGACAAATCAGAGTTAACCTGCTTATCTTAGCGCTTTCAGAGGAGGCGGGGATTTGCCGCTCTCTGTCATAAACCACAGCGGGTGTATTCATCATCTCTGCTCTGCATCAGTTGTGGATGTCCCAGAAACGTAGGAAAACTGAACGACGTCGCGTCTGTGTTCATAACATATTACCGTGGTGTATGATGTAGTGTTGTAGGAGCTCTGAGCATTCACACACAGCAAAAGTTGTTTTGACAGCCATGCTTGATTTAACATCGAGATGTTTGTGCCTTCAGGACGTCAGTGACATTGGGTGAATGCCAACACTGTGATTGGCTGTCGTGACACAGTGTCATGTGAATTCACCTGAAGAGTTCAACAGGTTTTTATTTTAATCTTTTTACTTTGCAGAGCCTGCTGTTAATTAACAAAACATATTTACTCTACATGTAATTCTTACATTTTAATAATTTATAAATCAAAACAAAATCATTTTGTGGAACCAGGAACCAAACATG